>JADRCH010000077.1:11711335-11763705 GCA_019843965.1 Rhynchomys soricoides
AAGAAGAAGAAGAAGAAGAAGAAGAAGAAGAAGAAGAAGAAGAAGAAGAAGTACACAAATGGCTTCCCACATCATACCTTTTACACTTTCTTCTCAGATCACTAAACACCACTCTTCCTTTATTGGCCCTTAACATTTGCCTTTGATCTTTGTCTTAGTTAGGATTTTACTGCTGTGAGCAGGCACCATGACCAAGGCGACTCTTGTAAAGACAACATTTAATTGGGGCTGGCTTACAGGTTTAGAGGTTCAGTCCATTATCATCAAGGTGGGAGCATGGCAGCTTCCAGACAGGCATGGTGCAGGCAGAGCTGAGAGTTCTACAACTTCATTTGACAGCCACTAGGAAAAGACTGGCTTCCAGGAAGCTAGGATGAGATCTTAAAGCCCATGCCCACAGTGACACACCTACTCCAGCAAAACCACACCTCCTAATAGTGCCACTCCCTGAGCCAAGCATATATGAACCATCACAGCCTTGGTCATTTTCTCTTATGACATCACTGGACTTTTTGGTGACCTCATAGCTAACAAAGACTTGGTGTGTGAACTTGGCTGGATAATTCTGAAGTGTTTATCTGAGTTCTGTCCTCTATTGTCATGTGTCCATTGCATCTCACAGCTTAAACTCAGCACATTTGTAAGTAGAAGCATCATCTATAAAGCTTTACCAGGGTTCTTACTGGACTTCAGTCACACTTCATTAGGCTGATGGCCTACGTGTCAATCAACATGTACATCTTCCCCTAGTGCAATGTAAGCACTGATTGGCGATTAGGCTGTGCACCCCTTTGTCTAGGTATTCTCAGGACTTGTTACTTTGATGTTTCCCTATTTAATCAATAAGGGATATTTATAAAATGAATTAAATAAAATTAGTCTGTGTCCCTCAAACTAAAACCCTGAGTTGTCTTTATCCAATTCCCAAAAATGTCCTATGTAGTCTCTTAAATCTCTCCCAAACGATACTTTTTTCTTCATCAAAAGGCTGCCCTAGATGAGGTTCCATTATTTCTTACTTACATCATTGGCATAAAATCCATTGCTTCCAGAATTTTTCTTCCCCACTCAATCTTGAAGAATCTTTTAAAAACCTAACTCAGGGTCTTTCCTCACTGCTTAAAATTCTTCTGTGTTGTATGTTGTGGATGAAGTGGATGAAGTCTGTCATACAACACCCACACTGTTGTCCCCTTTAGTCATGCACTCATTTCTTACAATGATAAAGGCTTTCAATGCCAAAATCTCCCACATTTCCCTTTCTGTGTGCTGCTTACTTTGTCCAGAGTTACCTCGAAAAAATTTTACTTCGGTGTTCAGCTAAAAATGTACCTCTTGATTCCCCCTTAGAACTTTCATCTTAGTAACCCAGTCATGGTTATGTATATGTTTATCTTGGTACGCATGGTACTCAGTTATGACACTGAACGTCTTGTATGTGTATCTGCCCCTTGTGACACACTGCGGGACTGATCCTTTTCTATCATGTATTCACAGTGGTTAACAAATCTCCTCACAAACGTGGAGGAGTCTGTAAATACACTTTATATATGTTTTGTGTACACACACACACATACACACACACACACACACACATTCTGTGCATGTCTGATGCCTACAAAAGTTAGAAGAGGACATGGGATTCACTAGAACTAGATTTAAGAATGGCTGAGAACTGCTATGCACATGCTTGTACTGAGCCCAAGTCCTTCCAAAGTCTTGCATAGGACCTTTTGAGATTAAAATATAGTTACAGCATATCTCCTTTCCCTTCCTCCCCCAAACCTTCTCATATGTTGCTTCCCATTCTCCTTAAATTCATACCCTCTTTTTCAGTAATTATTATTGCATGCATATATATATATATATATCCCTAAATATACCCTGTTTAGTCTACATAATGTTACTTCTGTGTATGTTATGCTGAGCCATCTCTCCATATATCCTACCCCCATATATTTCAAATTATAATTCCACTTTGGCTTTTTTGGCTACTTTAGAATTACTAGAGCCACTTTATGACTCAAAGATACATAGATACATTTATCTAAATAAAATAGGTAGAGAAAAATGTTAAAAGGCAGCTCCATGGTACACACCCAGAGAAGTAGAAGTGAAGCATATTTGAGCAAATGCTAACATCAATCTTCTCCCCCTTCTTCTACCAGTGTGGTCCAAATCATTTATTGTCTCTGTAATGTGCACTGACTGTACTCCTTCCCTATGCTTGTTACAGAGAAGCCAAGTCCATTGATAATGTACAAATCTTCTTTTCAATGAACAATTTCAATATTCTTCCCAAATTATCAGTGGCTAATACAACCAGTGAAAATTAATCTGCCCTGTCCTTCCATAAGGTCCACCTTCAATGAGGATTGGAATCAGCAGACCTTCATCAACCTGTCATCAGCTCTGGATCTACCAGAGGAGATGCTGATGGTATATACATGTTAAAGTTTTATGTCTCAAAATTATTTATGAAACAAGATCTATACTGATGCTGTCATGATTGTTAAAAAAAAAAAAAATAGGTCTTCATTCTCTGAGCATGGGGAGTCATGCTCAGAAATATTCCAACATAAATCCTTCAAGTGTTATCAAGAGGCTGTAGGTCCTGAATATTTAAAGCCAGTCATTTAAACATGATAGCCCACAAGCTCATTTTTACCATTTAATAACTATCTTAAATTAGATTGCTGTCCAATGCCTAGCAGAAGAATTTGCGTTTCTTTCCAAGATACTTTCTGTGTGGTCCATGGGGACTTGGAGTTTGGGAGATTGTACAAATTAGAGGCTCAATGCATCAGCCAGAGAAGGATATTTTTGCTTCACATCTATCATGTAGTAACATGAGGTTCTCAGGCTGCTCTGATCCCCTTAAGACAGCAGCATGAAGTCTTGGGTAGACCTCCAGGAAAACCTGCATTGCTTCATATTAAATGTCCAAGCAAGTTCTAGTGTAAATCATCGATGTGCCCACCTCTATGGTAACTCACTAAACACATTTCCTTCTGAGTTGAAAACTGTGCCATGTTTGCATCTGGGCACCTTCCCAAGCTCCAGTCTCTGGATGGTGTCAGGTGGAGTGCCAGTTCTAGGCAGGCAGTTCATTAATATATTATTGGTCATATTTGTGAGGGCATACATCTTCTTTAAATAAAAATTAAGGGGCCGGGCAGTGGTGGTGCATGCCTTTAATCCCAGCACTCGGGAGGCAGAGGCAGGTGGATTTCTAAGTTCGAGGCCAGCCTGGTCTACAGAGTGAGTTCCAGGACAGCCAGGGCTACACAGAGAAACCCTGTTTCGAAAAACCATAAATAAAAAAAAAAAATTAAGACCAAAGGGAAAAGACTTTTTCATGTTTTCTCTTGGCCATTTCTCTTTACTCTCCTGAATAATGAAAGAAAAAAAAAAGGAAAGATAGGAAGGAAGGAAGGAAGGAAGGAAGGAAGGAAGGAAGGAAACAGTGCAATTTGCAGTCTCCTAGTCAAATTCCAAGAAATGCACTTGACATTTTATTGATGGAATCAAGTAACTGTTCCTCTTCCTAAAATGTCTCAAGGGAGAGGCTGTCTGAGTGGGAGGGGCTCTCTCAGAAATGTCACCATTCCTCCTGAGAATGTCCTGTTTCCACCACATCTGCCTTAGAGCTCTGCTCAGCCCCTCAATCCTGAGGAATCAGCTGAGAGCATTAGTGTCACACACACACACACACGCATGCACAAACATACATACACACACACACACACACACACACACACACACAGAGGTGGTGGTGAGAGAGCCCCCAAACACATGTTCAGAGTGTTTAAATGCTTCTTAGAAAACTCACCTCAGTCTAGCTGTTGGAGATGTGTTCACTAAGATGAATGAGCTCTGTAAACCAAAGTTGACATCAAATCTCCAAATACCATGCCACACCACAGTTGTTAAAGTCTGAAGCCATATACAAATATGTGTGACTGATTCTCCAAAGAAAGAAAGCCAGCATGCTTTCTTACTATGTTTGCTTTCACAGTCATTAAGAATATAAGAAATGTTCACTATGGACTCTGGTGGGCTTCATATCTTTGCACAATGTCACATACCTATAATACCAAAGATGAGTCATTAAATAAAAGTTATATGATGCAAAGGCTTTCACAATATTTAACAAATATGTGTAAAATACTCTTCATATTCAGCCAGCTTACAGTATAGGTCAAATCTCAAGTACAGTGCTGGCCCTTTGGCAACATACTGACAAAGAAGTGGATGGCAGGCTGGGATCATGGAAAAATAGTAAAATTAGCACATAGTAATGAAAACTATGATAAAGAAGCAAAGTTGCTGAGGCACCAAGGGACTTAATACGAGCAACAATATATCTTCCTGAAAAAAATTAGATACACGAAATTTTAGTGTAAGCCTTCCATGTCCATGAAGGCTGATTTTTAGAATGGATGGATGAACAGATAGATGGATTTGTGATCTCAAGAGGAAAGCATTTTAATTGCATGTAGAAACTAGAAATGTTGAAGAGAGTCTGCATTATCCTCAAGAGAACTAGCCTCCACCCAAATGTCAAAACTACACAGCAGCACTTCTCCCCAAACCCACTCAACTACACCCCAAATCCCCCCTCTCTCCCTTCTTCCCTTTCTCCTCCCTCCCCCTCCTCTCTACCTCCTGTCTTTTTTTCTTTCTCTCTGGCTTATTGTCCTTCCCAACACGTTTGTCTTTGGAAGAGAGGGAGACTACAAACAACCATTTTCCTTATATTTGCAATCCCCATATTAGGATGAGAGCAGCCATAGGCAAACAGCATCTTTTTCCACTTTGAGAGAGGAAAGTGAAACTAAGTAGGCTGACCAAGGCTCACAGAGCAGTAGAATGCAGGGTCCACGTCACACCCCACCCCCGCTGACCTTAAAACCCATGTCTTACTACAGCCATCTATTCATGTATTCAACTGCCCATTAATGTAGCCTTGTAATTCTTTCATGTCTCAGGTAATACGAACTGCTGATCTCCAACAAGAATACAATTTACTGTTTCAAGAAAATTAAGTAACTGAACTTCTTCAGAAATGACTAGAACATCATTTTCTATTCATTTTCAAAAGATAAGGATTTGTTGTACTGATACTTATATACAGGCTATTTATCTATGAGCCCATGTATATAGGCTAAATACATACAGAAAATGTAGGCTCTATTCCTGGAGAAACCAAACTAAGGACAGATGAAACTTCTAAACCTCCATCATCAGTGTCAAAAAATAGAAGAAAGTATTCTAACCCTATTCCAACATACCCATTGTGGTGTGTTAGTTTATCTTAGTATTAACTCTTAAGAACGTAAAATGCACCTTTCCCGGGAGTTTGCTGGGACACCGGATCAATCAGAAATACTGGGAAACCTTAAAAGAATGAATCACAGTATCTCTTATAAAGGAAGACACAGATGCATGCCTCATTTAGGGACAGCTGACGTTAGACTTATTTCATAAGAATCCCAGGATCTTTGTAAGGCATTGTTTTCAGCTAAGCAGTTACAAACATCTCTGAAGAGCAAAATTATCTGTGTAAGCCATGATTCAAGATTCAGATAAGTGTGATTTTTTTCCTTTCATTAACAAAAGAATAATGCTATAGTACTATTTCTACAACTGTAAAAACTTTTAAAATATTTTCATCTTAGCTCTTAGTTCCTATTTGATGTGCTTTATAATGCATATCCACCCATTAAATTTAATTTTATTTTGAGATAAAATTTCTATGGCTGCCTAATATTTGCTACCTAGACTAGCCCGCCTCCAGAAGGCTGGAATTAATGGCATGCTTTGCCATCCCCTAGCTAATTTTAAATCAATAAATAAACATATCTATTTAGATGAATGTTCAAAATTGTTTTATTAATGGGATATATGGTCTGTTTAGAGGTTGTCACATGAACCCTCAGGGTCAAATGACCCTTTCACAGGAACCTCATATCAGATATCTTATGTATCGTATCAGAGATTTAGGTAATGATTCAAACCAGTAGCAAAATTATAGTTATGAAGTAGCATAAACATAATTTTATGGTTGTGTGTCACCACAACATGAGGAACTGTATTAAACCGTCACAGCATTAGGAAGGTTGATGTTCTATGAGCTACTTATTTTGTTTGAGTCTGACATTTGTAAACTGGACATAATAGAAATAACATTCTCTTTTTAGTAATACTGTATAGTAGGCCGGATGTTAATTTAAAAAATAAAATAAAATAAACCTCATTGCTAATAACACGAAAATGTTTGCTTTTTTATTAAAATGCTGTTAATGCAAATATATTTCATTTTTAATGCACTGTATTCTTTGTCTACCTGGCAGAAAAGTCACTGATTAACACAGGTAACATAATGCATGGGGACATGGGGCTGGCAGAGTTCTCCAAGGCCCTATAAGGTATCCCTAGATATACAGCATTGGAAGTCTCCAGATACAAAAGTTTCAGAGACATGGTTCTGGCCATTTATTCCTCCCTCCCCCTAAAATCAAAAACAAAAACCAAATGAGACTACCTACAGGTCCATTAAAGATACATTAGTTACCAGGGATATTATAGCTTATACAGGGCCCAGCTTGATAGCTCCCAGCTCTTTGCCATATCACACTGCTCTCTCAGCTCCATAGATACACAAAGCCTTCAGTCCCCAGTTGAGACTTTAGCTGCATTCAAGGCTTCTCTAGTAGTACTTTCATTTTTTCATACGTTCTGATCATGTCATGAAAAATGCCATTAACACCTCCTTGCAATGATACAAGGAGGCTAGTGCCAAAGAATTCCAGTGATCATTCAGCAACAGTGCTTCAGTCAGGGTGCTGAATCCCAGGTAGCTGATCTGTGGGTAGAATCAGGGTACATTTTCCTCCAATAGGCTATGATGAGTCTGCAACCACCAACATCCCAACTCCTCCTATGCTTTATTCTTTTAGAGAAGTTACAAATAACTAACATGCTGTGTATTTGTTTGTTTGTTACTTGCATATGATGGTCTGCTTCACCCTAATATGAATTCTATGAAGACAAGGCTTCTCTGTTCTGTTCATTGTGAAGCAATTATTACTGAGTGAACAGATATCATCTTTTGAGTCGTTCTTGATCCTTTGGCTGTCCTCTTTGAATTCTATAAATATACAGTTATTAATTTCCCAAATTAAGGTTTACAAAGACATTCTAGGACACTGGTGACACAGAAGTGGTTCCCGCATAGACAGTAGCTTTCAGTGAGTTGGCACACTCACCATTGCAATGTGCAAATGGATCCATGCCTGCTAATCATACTTAGAGCTAGAACCTCAACTTTTCCCCAGGAAAGCCTTATGCTAAATCCCATAACAAGACACTTTCCCGTATTCCCCCCACATTTCCACCCTCAGTTCTGTCTCCTCTCCGACCCCTCACCTGATCTTCCCATTTCAATCTCCACGCTCCCCCAGTCCATGAGTAAAATCTATTCCATTTCCCCTTCCCAGGGAGATCCATGAGTCTCTTCCTCTATATCTAACCTCTCTGGGTCTTCCATTTGATTCCACATCTGTTTTATGTCAGTAATATATTGTTTTTATTACTATAGCTCTATAGTATGACTTGAAACTAGAAATGACAGAACCTCCCCCAGTTCTGATATTGGACAGGATTGTTTAGCTATCCTGGTTTTTTTGCTTTTCCATATGAGGTTGGAAATTAAAGGTTTGTGAAGAATTGTGTTGGAATTTTGATGTTAATTGCATTCAGTCTACAGATTGCTTTTGGTGGGATGGCCATTTTTACTTTAATCTACCAATCCATGAGCATGGGAGATCTTTTCATCTTCTGATATCTTCTTCAAAAACTTGAAATCCTTATCATATAAGTTTTTCTTTTTCCTTTTTTTTTTTTTTTTTTGTTAATTGGAGTTACCCCAAGATAGTTTATATTATTTGAGGCTACTGTGAAAGGTGTTGTTCACCTGACTTCCTTCTTCAGTCCATTTATTATTTATATATAGGAGGCCTACTGATTGTTTTAAATTAATTTTGTATCCTGCTACTTTGCTGAAAGTGTTTATCAGCCATAGGTGATCCTAATGAATTTTTTAGGGTTACTGATATATACTATCATATCACTGGCAAATAAATGTACTTTAACTTCTTCCCTTCCAGTTTGTTTCCACCTGACCTCCTTCAGCTGTCCTATTGCTCTGGCTAGAACTTCAAGTACTATACTGAATAGACTTGGAGAGAGTGGACAAGCTTGTCCTGGTTTTAGAGGAACTCCTCTGAGTTTCTCTATATTTAATTTGATATCAGCTATAGCCTTTGCTATAAACTGCCTTTATTATATTCAGGTGTATACTTTGTACCCCTAATCTCTCTAGAACTTTTACCATTAATGTATGTTAGATTTTGTCAAAGGCCTTTTCTGCATCTAATGAAATTCTTTTCCATTTGATCAAATGGTGGATTACATTTATTGATCTTTATATATTGAACCATCCCTGCATCTCTAGGATGTAGCCTTCTTGATCATCATGGTGGATGATTCTTTTTGATGTATTCTTGGGTTGGATTTACCAAGTATTTTATTGAGTATTTTTTGCATCTATGTTCATATGGGAAATTGGTTTGTAATTCTCTTTCTTTGTTGAGTCTTTATATGATTTGGGTATTAGGGTGACTATGGCCTCAGAAAATGAATTGGGTAATGCTCCTTCTGTTTCTATTTTGTGAAATAAATTTAGCAGTATTGATGTTAGCTCTTCTTTGAAAGTCTGGTAGAATTCTGTACTAAAACCTAAAACTGTCTGGCCCTCGGCTTTTGGGAGGTGGGGTTAATGACAGCTTCTATTTCACTGGGAGTTTCTTGTCTATTTAAATTGCTCATCTTATCTTGATTTAACTTAGGTACATGGTACATTTTCAAACAAAATATACATTTGTTTTAGATTTCCCAATTTCTTGGCTTTTAAAGATGTCCTTTCCTCTGTATCTGTTGTTATGCCCCTCTTTTTGCTTCTGATTTTGTTAATTTAGATATTCTCTCTCCACACTTTAGTTAGTTTGGGTAAAGGTTTGGCTATCTTGTTGATTTTTCTCAAAGAACCAGCTCCTTGTTTTATTGATTCTTTGTATTGTTTCCTTTGTTTCTGTTATTGATAGCAGCCCCAAGTTTGATTATTTACTGCCTTCTACTCCTCTTAGATGGTCTTCTTCTCATCTTACAGCTTTCAAGTGTGCTGCTAAGTTGTGAGCATGACATTGCTCCAGTTTTTAATTTAGGCACTTAGTACTATGAACTTGTATTTAGAACTACATTTATGCTGTCTCGTGAGTTTGGGTATGCTATTCATTCATTTTCATTGAATTCTAGAGAATCTTGAATTTCTTTAGTTCTGTCTTGATCTTTTTTTCATTCAATATAGAGTTGTTTAGTTTCCATAAATTTGTAAGCTTTCTGTTGTTTCTGATGTTGCTGGAATCCAGCTTTAATTCATAGTGGTCTGATAGGATTCAGAGAGTTATTTCAATTTTCTTGTATCTGTTGAGACTTGCTTTGTGACCAAGGATGTGGTCAATCTTAAAGGAAGTTCCACAAGGTTCAGGGAAAAAAAGATGAATATTCCTTTGTGTTTGGGTTAAATGTTCTGTAGATAATTGTTATGTACATTCCTTTATGTTTCAGTTAAATGTTCTGAAGATAGCCATTTGATTTATAATGCCTGTTAACTCCAGTATTTCTACATTTAGTTTTTGTCTTGATGAGTGTCAGGGTCAATACATATTTTAAGCTGTAGTAGTGTTTCTTTTACAACCTTAGGTGCACTTGTGTTTGGGCTATAGATATTAAGAAATGAAATGTCTTCTTGGTGGATTTTTCCTTTAATGAATATACAGTGTCCTTCTCTTCTCCTTTGATCTGGCCTAGTGTGAAGTCTATTTTGTTGGGCAGTAAAATGGCTACACCAGTTTTCTTCTTTAGTTTATTTGCTGGGGATATCTTTTTTACAACTTTTTACCCAGAGATAATGTTTATTCTTTATCTTAAGCTATTTTTCTTGGATGCAGTAGAAGGATGGAACTTGGTTTTGTGTCCATTCTGTTAATTTATGTCTTTTAATTGGGGTAGGGAGATTTAGATCACTCATATTGAGAGATATTAATTACCAATGATTGTTGATTCCTGTTATTTTTTTTAATTGTTGTTATTGCTGCTGGTGGTGATGTGTATGTTTCCCTTCTTTGGATTTTGTGGGTCTGAAATTATTCATTTCCTATGTTTTCATGGGTGTAATTAACCTCCTTAAGCAGGAGTTTTCCTTCTAACACAATCTGTAGGGCTGGATTTGTAGATACCTGTTATTTAAATTTGGATTTATCACAGTAAATCTTATTTTCTCCATCTATGGTGATTGAAAGTTTTGCTGGCTATAGTAGTCTGCGTGGGTATCTGCGGCACATTTGCCCAGGCCCTTCTGGATTTTAGAGAGAAGTCAGGCATAATTCTAATAGGTTTGCCTTTTTGTGTTACTTGGTCTGTTTCTCTTGCAACTTTTAATATTTTTTTCTTTGCTATGTATGTTTAGTGTTTTTACTTTCATGTGCAGAATGGACTTTCTTTTCTGTTCCAATCTATTTGATGTTCTGTATGCTTCTTGTACCTTTATAGGTATCTTATCCTTTAGGGTAGCAAAATTTTCCCCTAGGATTTTGTTAAAAATATTTTATGCAATTCTGAGCTGAGATTCATCTCCTTTCTCTGTTCCTATTATTCTTAGGTTTGGTCTGGTCACAGTGTCCCAGATTCTCTGGATGTTTTGTGACAAGAATTAATTTAGATTTTACATTTTATTTGACCAATGGATCTATTTCTTCTATTGTGTCTTCAATGCCTGAGATTCTCTCTTCTATCTCTTCTGTTCTATTGTTAAAGATTGCTCTAATTCCTTTTTTTTTTTTTTTTTTTTCATTTCTAGAATTCCCTGGGGGAAATCTCTGTTTTCTTTATTAATTCTATTTCCATTTTCAGGTCTTGAACAGTCTTATTCATTTCCTTATACTGTGTTTCACTGGATTTCTCTAAGGGATTGATTTATTTCCTCTTTAAGGGCCTTATCATCGTTATACAGATGGTTTTAAGGTCATTTTCTTGTGTGTCAGCTATGTTGAATAAACTATTTAGGGCTTGCCATGATAGGACAGCTGCGCTCTAGTGGACACATCTTGCTCTGGCTGTTTCAATTGTATTTATGCCGGTATGTACGTATTTGGGATAACTACAGGTCTAGCTGCTGCTTGCTGGATTTCTCTTTGTTAAGTGGGTGGTTTGCCCCTTGGTTTCTATTTCCTCTTTAAATTTGTGAAGCGTGATTTCTGTGTGTTGTCTAGTGGGAAATTTTCTTCAAACATGATAGTTGTGGCCACTGGGAATTCCATGTAAATTTTTCTTTTCATTTCTTTTCTTTTTTAAATTCTGCATATTGATAGTCAAATGGGGATAGGTTAGAAGACCAAAGGAGTTCACAGCAGGGAGGAGAGCAGAATGGTCAACCAAGATATGTTTATTGTAATGAAGAGGCAACAGTGAAGAGTGACCACCCCCAGGTCTGCTTTAGTGCTGGGGATGAGCCCAGAGTTGTTGGATCTATAGGAACAGGAGATGGGGAAATCTACAACCTATCTGGTTCCCTGGCAAGAGTGGTCTGGAAGTTAGCAAGGAGTAACTGCTTGAGTGGCAGGGAAGGGGGAGTGGGGGGAGATAAAGCAACAAGTGGGGAGGGGGAGGTTAGAAGGAAAGGTGTATGGGATCCACAGGAGATGTGGGCTGAACAGAAAAGAGGCTGCTGCTGGTGTTCTGTTGCAGAGAGAAGGATGAGATTGGGGCGTTGGGTTTGGAAGAGAGGAGGGGTGATGGAGGTCTTCATTTAGCTTCCATGTTTCCCGGGGTCTGCTCAGCTGGTGTATTCCCAGTGAATGGCTGCTAGTGTTAGAGGCTGGGATAATGAAATGAGTTGGGGGAAGGAAGATTTAGAGATAGGGTGGAGAGGAATGGGATACAGAGCTGGGGGTGAGACTGGGGGGATTAGATCTGGGGGAGCAAAAGGAGAGGTGTCGATCCATGGTCAGCCTACTTATTGCCCTGTCAGGATGACAGGCAGTGCCTGCCTGGGTTGAGACAAAGCAACAAGTGGGGCCTGAGGTGAGGCTACAGAAGCAGCAGCTACCACAGGAACTCATATGCAGTTCTAGGGGGAGTTTCTTTCAACGGTAGCATTACCACAAGTTGAGCTCAACCTTGCTAGGTAAGGCAAACCAATACATGTGTGTCGTTACTGAAGAACAGCTAGGCAGAGCAAAGCAAACCAGTACTCAGTGCTCATCTCCCGCTGTGTGTGGGATCCTATTTCTACTCCTTCATCAAGTGTCCTTTCACATGTTTGCTTCAGCAAGACATACTTTCACCTGTATGCTCCAGCAGAACATCATTTCTTTCCACATTTCCATCATTGTTATCTTTCAGATTTTCTTCTTATTTGTCCTAATTTCTAATGAGAAAAAGTAGGAACAAAACAAGCCAAGCTCCTTTTGACACTGAAGCCATGTGCAAGAGTACATTACTATTCCTCACCCTGTGCACACTCACATGCATACACAGCCAATCTAACACTGTGCACATCTGCAAAATGTCTTTAGATCTATCTATAGGATTGAAAACTGCAGAAGTGAGTCCTTGTGGCTGTGCCTTCTGAGAAGATGCAATGTCCCCTCTGTTCTGTCTAGACATATGGCTAACTTACTTAAGAGTTTTTGAAAGGGAGAGACACTGGAGATAGTATGCTTGCTATGAGTGAAACAGAAAACTTCAGTTTCAATTTAATTTAATAATCCTGTGTTCACCTCATATCACATTGTATGTGTGAAAGATTTTTAAGTTTTAAAAGGATTCAGATATCCTCCTGGGACATCAGTGATTTGAATGAGCCCCACAATGCACATCTAAGCAGAGTAATTTTACTTGTTAGCCAAAAGTAAGACAGGAGGGAGAAATGGGTCCTCATTTTCTTCATGAACCAGAAAAATTAAGACAATAAAGAGGATTGTGAGAATTCTACTTTCTATTATCTCCATGTTCTAACCAACTGAGCTGGCTAGCCAGTTGACCATTTTCCACCTTCCAATTTTGGGGATCACATCCACAGAAGCACCAAGGTTAGTGTATCCCAACTTTGATATGAGATGAAAATGGACCTAGAGAAATGGCTGTCCACACTACTGAACACTACAACCATACCATGAGCTCTAGATGCAGGATAGGGCCTGTAACCCAATCCTAGAGAATCTGATATAGTAAATCCACTTGCAGCCAGTGCATCTAGAGTTCTCAAAGCTCCATAGGTGATTCCTATAGACAACCAGGTTGAAACACACTGGATAAATGGATTTCTGAGATCCAGTGGTTCACAGCCCAGATGACTTGTTAATATGTAGAGTTCAAAGTATACAATAAAGATGAGGAGATCTTAATTCAGGTTCTGTCACTGCTACATGATTTATAAAGAGGGACATTCTTGGTGGACTTATTAGTCAGCTTTTCAGGCTGTGTCAAAGTATCCAAGGAGTGCAGCTTAAAGAAAATGTATTTGTCTTGGTAACTTCAGAATTCATAGCCCATGGCCACTGTCTATAGTTCCCAAATTGGCAGTGATACACATAGCATAGTATCCGAGAGGGTTTGGGGCAACAGAACTGTACAACTCTTGGTGAGTAGGAAGCAGAGACTGACAGCAAGAGACTGGGGACAAGATATACCTTTCAAAGGCATATACCCAGTTAACTAGAACCAATCACCTACAGTTCCCATCACAATATGTCCATCCATCTATGAGTTAGCCAATGGAGAATGAAATTGATAGCCCTCACAATGTGATCACATCTTAACATTGGTGGGATGGGAGCAAGCTTTCAACACACAAGTCTTTGGAAGACATTTTATTTATATCTAAAGCATAACATTCCACCCTTGGTCCCCAAAGGCTTATATCTATACTGTCTTAGTTAGGGATTTACTGCTGTGAACAGACATCATGACCAAGCTAGTCTTATAAAGGACAACATATATTTGGGGCTGGCTTACAGGTTCAGAGGTTCAGTTCATTATCATCAAGGTGGGAGCATGGCAGCAGCCAGGCAGGCATGATACAGGCAAAGCTGAGAGTTCTGTATCTTCATCTAAAGGCCACTCGTGGAAGACTGACTTCCAGGAAGCTAGGTTGAGGTTCTTAAACTCATGCCCACAGTGACACACCTACTCCAACAAGGTCACACCTCCTAGCAGTGCCACTCCTTGGGCCAAGCATATACAAACCATCACATATAGCATAATGCAAAATGCATTCCACATATCTCTGCCATTCGCCACATCTCGCCAGTCAAAGTTCAAAGTCTCCTCTAAGACTCAACATAACTCTTATTTGTAATTCCTTATAAAAATAAACAGTAACCTGCATACTTCCAAATCACTGGGTAAACTATTTCAAAAGAGAGGAACAGTAGAACACCCCAGAAAGATGAAACCAAAACCAAAAACCCACTAGGAAAATAATAAATCCTATGGCTCCAATATACAATATCCAGAAGCATGATAGCAAGAAATAGGCTCCAAAGGGCTTGCACAGCTTTGCTATTTGCAGTCCATGTGGGCACTCACTTGGGCTCACTGTGCTTATTGTCTGTGATATTTTGGTAGATATTTCACCTTCCTGAAGCTTCAAACATTCTGGAACCTGCATGGAGCTTTAACTTCACTCTTGCATCATCATGCAGCCTCCTGTCAAGGGTTGGCCCCCAGGAATTCCAACTTGGCCACACACTGACTGACCTTCCTTTTATTTATGAGTGGAAGCCTCTATGATGCCACAACCCTTGCATTCTGCATGCTTACAAAACTCAAATCATGTGGACAGTTCTGCTGCCACATAGAACAGTAGCTGGATCCGTGTAGAACCTGGGTGTAATAGGGTCTTGATGGCTGGGTGGCTAATCACAGTGAAACTGAAGCAGGCAAACATGGGGAATAGGTTAGTAATCTGGTACTCTAGTTGGATTGGTTTATACACATCCTCCCTCTTCTAATAATATACTATCTCATTTACCTGCACATACTATGTACATGAGTCTTTGGAAGATATTTTATTTATATCTAAAACATAGCATTCCATCCTTGGTCCCCAAAGGCTTATACCTATAGCATAATGCAAAATACATTCCATATATCTCTGTTATTCCCCACGTCTCACCCCTCTCCAAATAATGCACCCAGCAGCCTCAGATCCCCCCACGTTCATTGCTCTACACAGAAACCTTGCTCTGAGTAATGGGTAGATTTCTCCTTTTCTTAACAACCATCACATTTATGACTAGATTGGTGAAGTTGGTGCTTCCATAATTCAGTCACCTCTAGATTGCCCCATCTCTGAACATGGCTGCAGCAAGGACCAATCCTTCCACACACAAGTATTTGAGTCGGAGAGATATCTTATTCTAAGCCTGACCAGATGTTATGGCGAGGAATATCTACCAGGGCACTGAAAACCATTCCTCTAATTGTCCTTACATTTTGGGGGTTGCAGGCTGACAAATAGGGATAAGAATCCCAAATTGATTGACAGCAAGTAAAGCAACTATGTTAAGGTTTTCATATCTTTCTCTTTATACTTCCCTGGACCATCTTCTTAAATATTAACAATACCAAGAGTTCCATATCCAGAGACCAAGATGTGGTCTCTCATAGGTTGTGAATGATCTCTACACCGGTATGGGTAGTCTTTAAACCAGGCATGCAAAGGGCTGGCCCTATGATCACATGATTAAAGAGTAGGCCACCTTCAAGTTGCCCCCAAACTTTCCAACACCAACACATGTTGCCCAGCAAAATTTAATAAAACTTGATAACAGGTACATATAAAGAGAAGGATATCAAATAAACATAAATAGTTACAAAAATGTAATGTTTTGCACATTAGAATTTTTTAAAGAATTTATAGCCTTGATATATAACACAGTTCTAAAGACTTAAAAACCTTTCAAAGGTGTTTGGTTACTCAAAATACCCAGAACTTTTAGAGACACATACACTAAGAAAACCAGGACCAGAATGTTCCTATTTACTTTTAATCACCTAAAATGTAAAAACTGCATAGCTCAGCAAGGGAACAGTGGACTACATAGGTTGGCACTGTTTATATATAAAATATACACACCTATACAAACTGAATAAATGTTGACTGGCCCTATGTATCACAAGGTGGCCTCAAATTCACAGCAAATCTTATGTCTCAGTCTGGTAACAAAATTATGGAAATGCATAGTAGCACTCATTAGTCTTTATCAATGAATCCTTTTCCTTTCAAGTCCCAAAAGGAAAAAAATCTGCTATGTTAGCAGTTCACAGCCATAAGCTCAGATTCTGATTCAGCAGAGCAGATTATCTGATTGACACAGATATCTGAAAATTACTGTTTATTTGTTCAAGTGGAAACACCTGAAGCCCTCTGACCTCAATCAACCACCTATATATCTATGTTTTATATATATATATATATTTGTTATATATATCACTATGCTATATATGCTGAAGCATACTCCAGTGTGAAGCAGACTGGAGGATTCTGTAATCAATTCTGTTAGACTTTAAGAACTCATAATGTACTCAGATGTACATAGTTTATGACTAATAACTGTAATATTTGTTATCTCTTGTTGCCATAGTAATATGTAACAACCCAACAATTTTTAGTGGCATTCAGCAAATGTTTATTTGTCACATGTCTGGAGTGACTAGCCAGATGACTATCCATCTCTGCTTATTCTTGCTGGTCTTAAAACATGTGAATATTGGCTGGCTGTCTCACCTAAGACACCTAGAACAATTCATGTCTGGTCCACATAGGCTCTACATAAATTAGAAGCAGAAACCAGTTAGAATTTGTTCTCATGACTAAGACTGAGAGGCAGATGCATACATGCCATTTTCCTTTCTAGGTGTATTATGCTCAGTAACTTTCCACTGGTTAAATCAAGTCACAGTACTCTACAGGCTAGCATCCAAATAGGTTTACAATACAATGTGACATAGCAAAGAATGTGTGTATATTCTGTCATGCCAGATATTTCAAGTCTTATTTTAGTACTACACCATTGTAATTGATTAAAAGTCCATGTAGTGCCCTGTAAAGTCTCTTTTCTCCTTCTCCTTCTCCTTCTCCTTCTCCTTCTTCTCTTTCTCCCCTTCTCCCTCCTCTCCTTCTTCCAAAGTGTGGACCATAATCCAGGCTGTGTAGTGTATATCCCTAATCCCAACTCTGGGATGGTAAGGAAAGGAGCTCTTAAATTCAAGCCCAGCCTGAGCTCTATAGCAAAACTCTGTCTCAAAAATAAAAATCACTGTGACCCATGACATTTCAGTGACTCATCGATGATAATTAGGTGGATTGTGAGAATCATTTCTAAGTGGGGTAGAGTTTTAATGAAATGAGAATGGATATAACATTTCAGAGCCTTTAATTTACAACAATCACTGTTGTTCCACAAAGCCAGCAGGAAATATATCAGTAAATTTCATATAGAAATGTGAAAATCACTGTTCCAAAGTAAAATTCTTTCATTTTTGCATATCTTTTGTTACAAATATTTTACGTTCTGGTGTGCTGCCACCAATAGTTCCCACTGATGAAAGAACAAAGGAATGTATGAACAGCATGTCACCAAAGACTGAAAGCTAGATCTTTAATCAGTAGTACCCAGCACATGGTGTGGTAAGTTATAAATTGGTGGAAGCTTCCTTTGCTGGTACAGTTCAAGTCATGCTATTAGATCTAAAAGAAGATTACAGATTGTCATAGTAACTGATACAAGATTAAAGCTTCTAGAATGTCATTACATATAAGGTATTAACGTGATTATGGAATGATGGAGCTTGAAAACTGTATTTTTAATGAGGAAATTGTGTTCTTGCACAATTTAACTCCTGTGCACTATGTATTTTAGTCTTTGACTCTCCCACTTATTCCTGTGCCTTCCTCCTTCCTACCAGCTCCCCCTCCCATAATGTCTTTCCTCTGTTTAATAGTTTGGGTTTTGTTCGATCTCTGTCAGAGTTAAATTAGAGCTATTTTAAACTATCTTTGAAACTCATCAGTAGGGCCTTCTGGGCCCAACTAGTGGATATACAACTGGATATCATGCTTCTCTTTCTTCTGCAGTCTGTCAGGCACCAAAGGATTAGCAGTATGTGCTAAGATTCCATGAGTCCTTCCCTCCTCCATGTATGCCTATTATGAAGCCCCTCCCCTACTTCTGAGGACCTAGTGCCACTATCCACAGCTGCTGTGAGTTCATAGTTTCCAGGTTTGTATCCTACTTAGAAGCTGGTATTTTGGAACACTTTGCTCCATCCTCCATCTCTACATTTTCTTTCCACCTCTTCTTTAGTATTCCTTAAGTCTTAAAGAGGTAGAAAATATCTTTTCTAGAACTGAGCTCTCAGCATCTTTTATCCTTAACATCTTGTACATCCTTGGGTCTTTGCATTTATCTCTGCTCACTGAAAAGAGAGGTTTAACACTGAAAGTAGTCTTCGTCTACAAGTATAAATTCATACAGTTTAATGTTATGTCCATTCTGCTAAGCTGCAATTTTAGGTTCCAGTCCCCTGTATTCTAAGATTTCTTCAGTCATGGGTTTTGAACCAGGTTTACAATATAAGCTATGGACTTCCTCTTGTAGCCCAAGCCTCAAATCCAATTACAGAGTGGTTGGTTACCCAAATAACCACCATACCGCCACTACACCAACTTCCGGTTGAAATAAACTCTTCCTTCCATAAGTAGCTGTTCATCATGGTGTTTTATCACAGCAACTAAAAGTAATTCAATGGAAAATCCTTGTACACTACAGGTGAGGAAATGAATTTGTGAAGTTACTTTGAGATCAGTCTAGAGCTTGATCTCAATAACCTCGAAGTGCACACATTGGTCACAGAACGTGGAAAAATCAAGTTGATATTGATCAGGAGGATTTCCTCCTGATGGCTAGTTTCCACAGATTGGGAGTTTCTGTGTAGGGTTCTGGAGAAAAAACTGCTTAACAGTCTTCCAGCTGTGAACCCTGGGAACAGACCAGCATGGCAAAATATGGCTATGGGTGCAGTAACAGCACAAGTGTTATAAGAGTAGCCAACTGCTTTCTCATTCAACTTAAGACCTGCTCCACAGGAGAAAATACCTGCCTAGTACAATAAATCAGAGCAAGAACCCATGATTGGGAGCTCACAGGCCCCGGGGGTGAATCCACTGCTATTATTCTGCTAAACAGATATAGTATCAAACTCTCCTTTAAATTTGTATCTCTGACCATAGATTCATTCATAGCTTAGACCTCATCAGAGAAGCTTTCTTTTTTGTTTGTTTGTGCAGTAGACAGTATAGAAATTCACAACTGGCCACAACCTGCATAGAATAAGCGTCAATGAGCCGGGCGGTGGTGGCACATGCCTTTAATCCCGGCACTCGGGAGGCAGAGGCAGGCGGATTTCTGAGTTCGAAGCCAGCCTGGTCTACAGAGTGAGTTCCAGGACAGCCAGGGCTACACAGAGAAACCCTGTCTCAAAACACCAAAAAAAAAAAAAAAAAAAAAAAAAGAATAAGAGTCAATGGAGTATTCAGTTACAAATGAGCCATTTACAAAGTACCACCACCATGACCACCCAAGTTTCCAGGGCCATTGTGGAAGAAGGAGCATGAAGACTATAAAAGCCAGAGGTCAGGGAAGATTGGAGCAAAACAGTGTCTTCTGAACATAACAGGAATCCTGCACTCATGAACTCACAGCAGCTGTGGTTGCCACATACATCTAGCCAGTTGACATTCTAGTAGGAAGAGAGAGGGCTTCACGAATCCCCACACTAACTGAGGAGCTATAGATAATAGTGGCTTCTAGGGAAGAAAGAGTCAATTTTCTTCTTGCAAAACAAATCGAAGAACACATCAAAACAATCATTCATCATGATCAAGTAGGCTTCATCCCAGTGATGCATTGATGTTTCAATACCCAGAAATCCATCAATGTAATCCACTACATAAACAAGCTCAAAGAAAAAAAACACATGGTCATTTCATTGGATGCTGAAAAAGCATTTGACAAAATTCAATATCCCTTCATGATAAAAGTCTTGGAAAGATCAGGAATTCAACGACCATACTTAAACATAGTAAAAGCAATATACAGCAAACCAGTGGCCAACATCAAACTAAATGGAGAGAAACTCGAAGCAATTCCATTAAAATGAGGGACTAGGCAAGGCTGCCCTCTCTCTCCTTACTTGTTCAATATAGTACTTGAAGTTCTAGCTATAGCAATCAGACAACAAAAGGAGGTCAAAGGGATATAAATAGGAAAGGAAGAAA
This sequence comes from Rhynchomys soricoides, assembly GCA_019843965.1. Lineage (NCBI taxonomy): Eukaryota > Metazoa > Chordata > Mammalia > Rodentia > Muridae > Rhynchomys > Rhynchomys soricoides. The sequence continues at coordinate 11,731,803 of JADRCH010000077.1, forward strand.
TCAAAATATCACTATTTGCAGATGATATAATGGTATACTTAAGTGACCCGAAAAACTCCACCAGAGAACTTTTACAGCTGATAAACAACTTCAGCAAAGTGGCTGGATACATAATTAACTCAAGCAAATCAGTACTCAAGCAAATCTTATACTCTAAGGATAAACAGGCTGAGAAAGAAATTAGGGAAATGATACCCTTCATAATGGTCACAAACAATATAAAGTATCTTGGTGTGACTCTAACCAAACAAGTGAAAGATCTGTATGACAAGAACTTCAAATCTCTGAAGAAAGAAATCGAAGAAGACCTCAGAAGATGGAAAGATCTCCCATGCTCATGGATTGGCAGGATTAATATAGTAAAATTGGCCATCCTGCCAAAAGCAACCTACAGATTCAATGCAAGCCCCATCAAAATTCCAACTCAATTCTTCATAGACTTAGAAAGAGCAATTCTCAAATTCATATGGAATAACAAAAAACCCAGGATAGCAAAAACTATTCTCAACAATAAAAGAACTTCTGGGGGAATCAGCATCCCTGACCTCAAGCTGTATTACACCTGAGGGTGTTAGATGGCCCAGTATAGGGGAATGCCAAGGAGGGAAGACAAGAGTGGGTGAGTGAGTGGGTGGGGGAATACTCTCATAGAGGCAGGGGAGGGGGAAGGGGATAAGGGGTTCCAAAGGAGAGATCTGGAAAGGGGGAAACATTTGAAATGTAAATAAAGTATATAAAAAAAAGACTTGAAGTTTTTATCAAGAAAAGAAAAAGAGTCTGTTTTCTTTAAAGGTATGACTCCTGGTTTGTTGACCATGCTTCAAAGCATTACTCTATGATCAGGACTATGAGCATCATAAATTGGACTCAGTAGGTTATTTAAAAGGAAAGGAGGGTACATGAAATTAGACATAGGGATATGTTTTAATCAATGTTCTATTGTTCTGAAGGGGCACCATGACCAAGGAAACTTACACACACACACACACACACACACACACACACACACACACACATATATATATATATATATATATATATATATATATATATATATGCCTTTCTTGCATTCAGAGGTGAAGTCCATCATGATGGGAAGTACCAAGGCATGCATGTATGCAGATATGGTGCTGGAGAGGTAGCTGAGAGTTCTATATCCAAGAAAGCAGCAAGAGAGAGAGACATTGGGCCTGGCTTGAACTTCTGAAACTCCCAAGCCAATCCTCCTACAGTGACACACTTCCACCAACAAGACCACATCTACTCCAACAAAGCCACATGTCAAATAATGCAGTAGCATAGGCTACCTATGAGCCTATGGAGGCCATTTTCATTCAAACCAACACAGGATGGACCTGGGAAGAATTATGGGGAAAAGTGGTTTGTAATACAACAAATCCTCAAGGAACTGATAAGAATCTTCTTTAAAATGTAGAAATGGGCACCAGTGCCTGGAGCAGAGCCTCTGCTCTGGACCCAAACCCACACAGCCCACACCCCAGCTGCAGCTCAACTCTCCAGGTATTCTGACACATCCAGGATCACAGGGGAGAGCCCAAACCTTTCCCAGTACCTGGGACCCCAGGATACAGATTCCCTGCCCAGCCAGAGACCTGCACACTTTCCACTTTCCAGTTTGCACCTGTGCCTGGAGCATAGCCTCTGCACTGCACCCAAAAACACACAGCCCACACCTCAATTGCAGGTTCATTCCCCTGGGGTTCTGACATATCCAGGACCACAGGATCACAGAATCAAAGGATCACAGGAAGGAAAGGCTCCAGTCAGAGACAGTGAAGCTAGTTAACCCCAGATAAAACCAGATGGCAAGAGGCAAGCACAAGAACATAAGCAACAGAAACTAATACGAAATGGCAACATCAGAACCCAGTTCTCCCACCACAGCAAGCCCTGAATACCCCAACACACTTTTAAGGCAAGATTCAGATCAAAATTCTTATTTCATGAAGATGGTAGAGGATTTTAAGAAGAACATAAATAACTCCCTTAAAGAAATACAGGAGAACACAAGTAAACAAGTAGAAGCCCTTAAAGAGGAAACACATAAATCTGTTAAAGAAATACAGGAGAACACAATCAAACAGGTGAAGGGATTGAACAAAACCTTTCAGGATCTAAAAATTAAAATAGAAACATCAAAGAAAAGACAAAGCAAGACAGCCTTGGAGATGAAAAACCTAGGAAAGAGAGCAGGAGTCACCAATGTAAGCATCACCAACACAATCCAAGAGATAGAAGAGAGAATGTCAAGTGTAGAAGATACCATAGAAGACAATGACACAACAGTCAAGGAAATACAAAAAGTTCCTAACTCAAACACTCAAAAAATCCAGGACACAATGAAAAGACCGAACCTAAGAATAATACGTATAGAAGAGAGCAAAGATTCCCAACTCAAAGGGCCAGCAAATATCTTCAACAAAATTATAGAAGAAATTATAGAAGAAAACTTAAAACCTAAGGAAATAAAGACCCATAAACATACAAGAAGCCTACAGAACAACAAACATATGGAATGAGAAAAGAAATTCCTCCCGTCACATAATAATTAAAACACCAAGTGCACAGAAGAAATATTGAAAGTGGTAAGGGGAAAAGGTCAAGTAACATATGAAGGAAGACCCATCAGAATTACACCAGACTTCTCAACAGACTCTAAACGCCAAAAGATCTTGGGCAGACGTCAAGAGAAAGTCCCTAAGAGAAAAATGCCAGCCCAGGCTACTATATCCAGCAAAACTCTTAATTACTATAGATGGAGAAACCAAGGTATTCTGAGACAAAACCAAATTTAAACAATATCTTTCCACTAATCCAGCCCTATAGAGGATAATAGAAGTAAAAGTCCAACACAAGGAGGGAAACTACACACACACACACACACACACACACACACACACACACACACAAAAGAAATTAATCTTTTAACAATAAACCCAAAAGAAGAAAAACACACAAACAGAATTCCACCTCTAATAACAAAAATAACAGGAAGCAACAATCATTGGTCCCTAATATCTCTCAACATCAATGTACTCAATTCCCCAATAAAAAGACATAGGCTAAAAGACTGGATACATAAACAGGACCCAGTATTTTGCTGCATACAGGAAACATACCTCAGTGACAAAGACAGACACTACCTCAAAGAGACTTTTCAACCAAGGAATCTTGAATAGCTGAGAAGCACTTAAAGAAATGTTCAACATCCTTAGTCATCAGGGAAATGTAAATCAAAACAACCCTAAGATTCCACCACACACCAATCAGAATGGCTAAGATCAACAGTGCAGGAGACAGCAGATATTGGTGAGGATGTGGAGAAAGGAACAATCCTCCATTGCTGGTGGGATTGCAAGCTGGTACAACCACTTTGGAAATTAATCTGGCGGTTCCTGAGAAAATTGGAAATAGTTCTACCTGAAGACCCAGCTATACCACTTCTGGGCATATACCCAGAAGATGCTCCAACATGTAATAAGGACACATGCTCCACTATGTTCATAGCAGCCATATTTATAATAGCCAGAAGCTGGAAACAACCCAGATGTCCCTCAACAGAGGAATGGATACAGAAATGGAATACTACTAAGTGATTAAAAACAATGACTTCATGAAATTCAAAGGCAGATGCATGTAACTAGAAAATATCATCCTGAGTGTGGTATCCCAGACACAAAAGAACACACATACATGGTATGTACTCACTGATAAGCAGATATTAGCCCAAAAGCTCACAATGTCCATGATTCAACCTACAGACCATTTAGAGCTTAGGCGGAAGGAAAACCAGAGTGTGGATGCTTTAGTCCTGCCTTGAGAGGAAACAGGATCATCTCAGGAGGTGGAGGGAAAAAAGGACCTAGGAGGGAGAGAAGAGGGGGAGGAAATAAGGGGGCAGTACTGGAGGGGATGGGAGAGAGGTACAGAGGGTCAGGAAATGGAATAAATATATGTGGGGGGGGGGATGAGGAACTGGGCAAAGCCACTGGAGGATCTCAGACACCAGGGAAAAGAGAGGCTCCCGGGACCCAATGGGGATGACTTTAGCCAAAATGTTCAGAGAAGCGGGAGACAAAACCTGTAGAGACAACCTCCAGCAGACAGGCACAGCCTCCAGTCGAGGGATTGGGCACCCACCCATCTCAAAGTTTTTGACCCAGAAATATTCCTGTACAAATGAAGAAAAGGGACAAAAAATGGAGCAGAGACTGAAGGAAGGACCATACAGGAAGTGCCCCGCCTGGGGATCCATCCTGCCTGCTAACAAACCCTTCACTGTTGCTGTGGCCAAGGGGTGCTTGCTGACAGGGACATGGTGTGGCTGCTCCTTGGGAGGTCCAGCCAGCAACTGACCAATGCAGACTAGGATGCTTGGATCCAACCTTTAGACTGAGCTCAGGGACCCTGTGTGGGAGCTGGCCAAAGGACTGGAGGAGTGGAGAGGGATTGCACCCCATAGGAAGAACAACATCGATTGGTGGGACCACTCAGTGCTCCCAGAGACTAGACCTCCAACCAAGGAGTATACAGGGAGGGATCCAGGACTCCAGATACATATGTAGCAGTGAATGGCCTTGCCTGTCAGCAATGGGAGGCAAGGCCCTCGGTCCTGTGAAGGTTTGATGCTTCAGTGTAGGGGGATGCTGCAGAGGTGGGATGGGAGAGGGTGGATGGGTGGGGGAGCACCCTCATAGAGGCAAAGGGGAGAGGCAGATGTGGGATGGGGTATTTGTGGAGGGGTAACTGGGAAGTGGGATATCATTTGAGATGTAAATGAATGGAATGATTAAAACTGTAGAAGTGGAACTGCTGTATTACCCACTCATAGCATTTCTGGCCATAAATCCTAAGAACTCTATATCCTACTACAGATACAGGTACCCATCCATGTTCTTTGCAGCCATAGTCACAATGGCCAGGGAATGGAACCAGCCCAGATGTCCATCAACTGAAAAATGGGTAACGAAAATGTGGCCCATGCACGCAGTGGGAATTTATGATATTACAAAGAAACGTGCAGTTGGGACACTTGCAGGAAAATGGGTAGGACTGGGAAAAGTATACTGAATGAGATAACCCAGGCCAGGAAAGAGGAAAGCTGCTGGCCCCACGGTTCAGTTTTTGGTGCTTATGTCAGAGTACCTTGGGAGCTCAAGAAACTAGAGAGGGGAATGGAGGAGATGCTCAAAGACCAGAAAGACAGGACCACATAGGTTAAATGAGGGTAAAGAGGGAATATATGGGTGGAAAAATTCAAAGAGGAAGAGGAGTCAGGGGGCAGTAAAGGAGATGGAGAAAAGCATGGAGAGTCAAACAAAGCAAAGAGGACATAAGAAAATGACTCAGTAGCCTACTACCTGGTAACCTATTAGAAAACAGTAGTAAGACATGAAGAACCCTCAAATGCAAAGCAGTAATATACTTAGAAGCAAGTGAGTGCAAGCTTCTACTTTGCATTAAGAATTTACCAAGAACATTGTATTGTTCAGGTCTTAAGTGTGTTATGTAGAGCATTCTACTTTATCTCCCAAAACTCCACTTCTGATTTTAAAAGACAGAAATTATAATATTCATTTAACAGAATCCCTGTCTAGTGCTTGGCACAAATTAGGATGGAAAAGAAATAGTAAATTTGCCTTTCACTTATCTTTACAAACATCACTCCCAGCCCCAAGCAGGGAACCACATAACAGCTACCCACCAGTCAGCCTGTAGAAAACGGGCTGTACTCTGGAGGACCAGGCATTTAAAGACAGCATTGCTGGACACAGAACTCATCTCCCTATTGTGCTGGCTAATTTTACGTCAACTTGCCACAAGCATGAGAGGAAGAACAGGGGAACCCCAATTGAGAAAATCCCTCTATAAGATATAGCTATAGACAAGCCTGTAGGGTGTGTGTGTGAGAGAGAGAAAGAGAGAGAGAGAGAGAGACTGGTATGGAAGGGTCCAGCCTATCATGGGTGGGACCACCTCTGGATTGTGGACCTGAGTTCTATAAGAAAGTAGGCTGAGAAAGTCATGAGGAGCAAGCCAGTAAGTAGCACCCCTCCATAACCTCTGCATCAGCTCCTGTCTCCAGGTTCCTGCCTGTCTTGACTTCTGATGATGATGAATAGTGATGTGGAAATGTGAGCCAAATAAACCCTTCCTTCCCTGAGTTGCTTTGGATCATGGTGTTTCATCGGAGTAATAGTAACCCAAGCTAAAATGCCTATCTTAAGAAATGTACATAGTTGATTATGTTTATCTGAGAAATACGCCTTCCCCCTTACAACAACCAACTTTGTCTAATAGTATACCCATCTCTATTATTCTTATCTCTTTATGTCTTTTCTTAAACTAAGGCCCTGTGGTTCCTTGAAAGCCTTTGACCTTGAACCTTGTAAATCAGTTGAGAATGAATGAGTATCATTGCCATACCAAGAAAATTTCTGACTCTTCTTGAGCACCTTTTATGTCTTTGTGTGGAAATGCATCGATGAGCCTGTTTCTTTCGCTGTCTTTCCTCTTTCATAGAGTAATAGCACAAATGGAAATTTTAAGCATTTTGAAGAACCTAAATGAAATACTTAGCTTTGAAAAATAATAGGTAAAACACACCATGCTTTTTCAATAGAATCCGCAGAAGTAAACACTTCTCAAAAGGCTGAAAGGTAAGAAGCCACTTACCTTTTTCTTTATTGATATGATTCTATGTATTTAACATAACATTTTATATAGCCTTTATATTTCCTTGTGATATTGCACGTTTCAAAAGTCTTTTAAGAATATAGTCATTCTCTTCGTTAAAATATGATACTCAATTTCCAACCAAATAACCTCATGCTTAAATATAAGTGCTTCTTTCGGGGCTTGTGATTAATAAATACTTCAGATACAGCTGGGTTCAAAACAAAGCAATTATTTTGAAAGTAAGAATGTATTTTTAGCTATTTTAAGATCCAAAGAACACTACAGATGAGCCTTCTTAGCATACAGTGTTTCTGTTCCCTAATAACAGAGCTAGCATGCCTTAGACAAGTCAGTAATACTACAGAATTATATTAATCTGGGGAATTGTATTGCCCAAACTTACCATTCTTTACACTGCACACAACGGTGTTATTCTCAGATGTCTAAGAGATTCATACTACACAGGACTGACCAAGTGACGAGGAAGGTCTTCTGAGTGAAAAGCATGGAAATCCTGAGCTGATTCTAGGGGATAGCTGTGCCACTGAAAAAGTTGGCATTTAAATCAAGAAAATCTGCAATCGCAACTCAACTCATGAGAATTTTATGTGATAAATACTGCATGATGGTTTTGAGTTCTTGAAAAGTACTCTAAACTTCCAAACACATCAGCATTTGTCATGCCCGAATGCTAATTTGAACTGCAGGTGTTGTAACTTAGTCTCACCTAGAGCAGTGATTGGAGAGACCCTCAGGTAGTAGGCAGCTTTGCTGGATGGAGCACTGAGTCCTGGTACTTCAGCTTAGCTTTAGGGCTGAGGCTGAAGAATCTCCAATTTACTTTATCACATTTTATAAGACAAATCCTGTTCAAAGGAATAGTAACAAGGGTCTGTATCCTGAGAATATCCATCAACAGTGCAATAGAGACCTAAGAATCTTCATCCATGTGTCTGAGCAAGACCCCTAAAAGTGTTTTCCCAAGGTGAACTTTTAGCGACATTTTCACCTGGCCTTTGTGATGTTATGATGTTGACAGCTTCTGAGTGATTCCATGAACATAGCAGAGGATCTCATGATAACAAGGTCACCCTCCTTCACTTTCTTCATTGCATATATACTGTGGACCAGGACAATATCCACTTAGCAATGCTAACTGAGGCTACAAGGGCCTAACAGGAAAAGTCAGATCTTGAAGAAATATTTATCCCTGAGAGAGCAAATCACTGGCATTTCCTGGACACAATTGATCCAGCAAGCTCAGCTTGTGCTTAAACAGCTGATTGGCCTCAGCTACTTGTAAGGGATACTAGGGACTCACCCTGGAGTAGTTGGCTGTCAGGTTAGAGCTGATGAGAGTAACACTAGCCTTCCGACATGACAATCTGAGCTATGAGGGATTCACCTTGCGTCTGTGATCTCTTCACCCATGGGCTCAGGGTACATTTCTTACAGGACAAAGGCTGGTAGTGGCAAGTATCTGAAGTATTTGTCTACTTGATTATTTTAGTATGATGGTTTGAATGAAAATGGCCACCATAGGCTCCTATATTTAAATACCTGGTCTCCAATTAGTGGGATTGTTTGGGAAGGATTAAGTGTGGCCTTGTTGGAGGAGATGTGCCACTGGGGGCAGGCTTTGAGGTTTCATATGATCTCTCTCTCTCTCTCTCTCTCTCTCTCTCTCTCTCTCTCTCTCTGATCAAAATGTGAGCTTTCAGCTGTTCCTGCCACCATACCTTTCTTCAAATATCATGCACTTGAAATTTCTGAAACTGTAAGCCAACTCAACACTTTCTTTTACAGTTTATCTTGGTCATAGTGTTTTATTACAGCAATAGAAGAGTAACCAAGGCAATACCTCCTTAATAGTCCATGCTTTCTGTGAATCACAAATTAACACATGGATGAAGCAACACTCCACTGCAGGGTTTTTTCCCATTCCTGTCCTAGTTCTTCCAACCACAGACTTGGTTTCTGATTCAAACTGCTTTCCTTTCAGGATCCTGACTAACACTGTAGGGCACTCATTATTGTCCTGAGGCTTGTACATTGTCATTCGGACCACTTCATCTTCCTCACAAAGCAGATGGGCTGATGCATCATTCAACATTTTCCTATGGAAGACTGTTTTTGCTTCAGTTTACTCTCCAGTGCCTCTGCAGCATGTTGCTGTGTTGCTGTTACTGCCCACCTTTCAGCTTTTCTCTATAAACGAAAGCAGTCCAATCACAAAGCAGCCTCTTGGTGAGTACTGTGACTACCATGGTGAAGAACAAGAAGTCTGAGAAACTCAGGCCGTTGGATTGTGGTGTTGACTACCCCCATTTCCATTTCACAATGGATTGTGCTGAGTATATCAAGCAGTTTGACATAGTGAGCATAACAGAGCCCAGTTAATAGCAGGCACTTCCAAATGGGTGTTATCAAAGGCCTATAGAGTGTATGCCTCTGAAAATGTTGTTCTCAGGGGCAGGCTGCTGTTATAGCATTCTTTTCTGTTCAGATATTCTCTCAAACAGACCTAGCAGCCATGTTCTTTCTCTTGTAACAATGAATTAAAACATAAATAATTTTGTACTCTGGAGGAAATGCTACAATATGCCCCTTGAACTGCTGGACCCATAAAACCATTGCCAAAATAGTAAAACGCATAGCTGGAACCCCCCACCAGGTGTGCCCAATGAACAACTCACAGCCAAAAAGAGCTTTGAATGCAGCCCATCATAAAATCATAAACACAAAACAGTGTGCGTGTGTGTGTGTGTGTGTGTGTGTGTGTGCATGTGTTTGTGTTCTGTTGTTGCTGTTGCCAGTTGGTCATTTGGTCAGCCAGTCAGTTGTTTGTTTGGTTGGTGTTTTTAACTTTGGTTGGTTCTGAATTTTGCAGAGGACTATTTAGGATCTTAAGATTAAGCACCAAGTCCTCCAGTGCTCCAACTACTTGTCTACACTCTGGCTGACAAGCATGATATCATCAGTATGATAAATGTGTATCCTGAAAGCTATCCCAACAACCCACATCCTTTTAGTCAGAGCACAGGGCAGGAAGTTTAAACTACTTTTAGATTAACTATAAATGTACATTCTTTCCATCTTTATTTGCAAACTGTTTACAACTTCACTAACAAGGCAAGGAAAAAATGTCATCACTAAATCAATGGCTACATATTGTGTAACAAAGGCATATTAATTTACCCTCATAAACTAGAGGCACACGGCCAGAGCACCTGAGGCAATGCTACTTCTTACGTCTGAAGAGTTCATAGCCCCTCTCCAAAATGCATCCAGCTTCCCACAGACCAGATTGGCTAATAAAATGGATTTGTGATGGGACCATCACTCCTACATCCTTAATGTCCTCAAGGATGCATTAATTACCACTATTTCTTGCGTGATCTGATACTACCCTTAATTTACAAGATTGGCTAGAAATGTAGCCAGACCCTTTCAAAAGCTTCCCCTCAGCTTTCCTCACTATCATGGCTGTTACCTGGTAAAAAGAATTGAAGACCCAATTCCTAAGTTTATTAATTCCAATTATATATTTAGAAACTTGAAAAGGATCACCCAGAGCGATCAGGTACAACCCAAGGAGTTTTAGTGAGTCCACTGCTTAAGCACTCAAGTTATATACCCAAGAAGTTTTAGGGAGTCCACTGCTTAAGCACTCAAGTTATAGACCCTGCTGAAGAAAGGTGGGAGGAATTACTACCCTACACGCATGCCATTGGTGGTACTGGATTCTTCCACTGGAAACCAGATAACTGGAAGTGATGAGCTCTGGACCTGGTCCAAGAACTGAAAAATAGACCCATGACTTTCTATTAGGATGACTGCCCAGTTTCTTCCCCTTCCAAAATAGCTTACTGAAATCAAATAGTGTTGTGTATTTTTGCAGTACTTTCTTTAATGCCATCTCTATTTTACCCTTAGCAATGGTATTTATATTCTATTAAGTGCCTCTTCACAGCTCTCTGTAGATTTAGACTGTTTGGCTGCAACTCAACCCTGGCACTTTTTCCAAAAAATTTTCAACCTCATGGCTTCTGGCAGTTAAGTGCCACCACCTGGCCTCTACAGTGCTGGCACTCCATAGTCCTCATTAGTATTAGAGAGGATTGTGACAGCCTATTTTGCCATCAGCTTCTGCCTGTGGAGAAGAGCCATGTGGAAATAGACGAAGGCTACTCAAATATAATAAACACAGTCTGTTTATTCAGAGTTTGCTACAACAAGGGAGTCAGTCACCATTATTGGTGTTTGGCATAGAATGACAGGCAGGCAGAGGTGCAGGAAGCTTTAACTTAATAAAGAAGTTTTCAACTGTGGCATGAACTGTTGGCATGGGGAAGCTAGAGGCAGGCACACTAGAAATGGGCATCTTATACCCAAGGAGAAACCCTTAGTTATTAGTCTTGAGTTGGAATAAGAAAAATAAATATAAATTAGCCATTATGACTAATGGCACAATTGAGGCCATTGTGGGAAATTATTGCAAAGTTTGTGGTTTGGATCTCCAGGCTGTTTGCAGAACAGATTATGGCCATTTTTCATTAACTTATTTATTGAAGGTTTATTTTCTTTGTATGAGTGTTTTGCACTTGTATAATATGTACCACATACACACAAAGGACCAAAGAGGGCACTATATCCCCTTAAACACAGCTACAGATGGTTGTGAGCTGCCTTGTCGATGCTGGAAATTAAACCCAAGTCCTCTGAAACAGAAGCAAGTGGTCTTACCCACTGAATCATCTCTTTAGTACCTCCTCCATCCTTCATTTATTCTTTCAGTTTCTCTGGTAATACTGCACACTAAATATCTTAGTAATATTATCTGGGCTAGTGTGGTCCCTGGACTTTTCTATGCTCCTTAAATGTGCATTCTGACCTTACTTCTAGGATGCTGACCATGACTGCCCCTTTAAAAAAATTTTTTTGATATTATTATATAATCACATTATTTGCCCCTTCACTTTTTTCCTTTCTAAAACCATCCATATATTCTTTCATACACTTTTTCAAATTCATGACCTTTTTCATTCATTATTTATTAATTGTCCCCTCTTTTGCAATGATCCCTGAGATTTAAGTGTTGGAGTTGTATTGTAGATGTATTCTTTGGGGCTGGGTTCCATAACTCTGCATTTTGATTGGGCTGTGGACTTTTGTAGTGTGTGTGTGTGTGTGTGTGTGTGTGTGTGTATGTGTGTGTGTGTGTTTATTCCTAAATACATAAGTACAACTTGCCTAGTATAGGTAATATTGCTTGTGTGTGTGATTTCAGGGCTGGCCATTTGGTGTTGAATAACCAGTTGATGTGCTCTTTGCTGGGGAAGACTTTCTCCCACTCTCACCATTCCATTGCTTCCTATAGTTCTTTATCTAGAGTTCAGGTCTCAAAGATATTCCTCCATCCACTTTTATATTGTATTATTCTTGTTCAGTTAATGTTTAGGCAGTCACTTTAGTGAAACTTTATGATTGTAACATCTGACATCTCTGAGGGACACAATCTCACAGGAAACTCCCTGATCCTCTGGCTCTTAGAATCTTCTGCCTGCTCTTCTGCAATGTTCTTTGAAACTTAGGTGTGGGAGTTGTGTTGTAGACATATCCTTTGGGGCTGGGTTCCACAACTATGCATTTTGATTGGTTGTGGCTTTCTACAATGATATCCATGTGTTGCAGAGAAATTTCCTGATGAGGCAAGAGGGCTACATGTATCTGTGGGTATAAGGACAAATATTTGGAGTGTAATTATTGATTATGCTGGTTTAGTAAAGTAGCAGTTGTAGGTTCTCCTTCCAGATCAACAACTTCAGAAGTTCTAAGTAGTTAGCTAGGACTCTGGTACCAAGAATAATTTCCCTATTGTTGAGAAGATCTTAAGTAAAATAAGAGAGCTGTTGGTACTTTCCAGAGATGCACATCACTATGTGCATCCTTAAGGTTCTCATGCCATGCCATGTCATTGATGTGGTTCATAGACATCATAGCTGGACACCACAAAAGCTAGTCCTCGAGGAGGCATAGAGATGATTTCCAGCTCAGGAGTTTCTGAGCCCCATGTCTGGAGTGCGTGCTGTCTTCAGAAATGAGAACTTACCTTCTACCCTATGGTGGGCAGCTTCAGGCAACAGCAATAGTCTGTAATATTTGGGAGCCTCTTGGACAACCCTAACAAGCAACTCAAAAGAGGGCTTCTTATGCCTGGAGTTAGGGGTTTTGTTAGATGGTCTTTGGCTCTTGGAGGAAACATTGTTGGCACAGATGGGAAATTTTCACATATAAAGTATACATGTATATTCATACACAAGCTTACATGTGTTATAGATATTTTGGATATATAGTTAATAATGGGACCCATTGTGAAATTTTTAGATATTCCTTCTTATTGTTTTACCCCTTCTCCCTCCTTCTTCCATGTTTCTCTTCTTCCCCATCTGTACCTATAACTACCTGCCCTCCACTTTTCCCATTTCCCTGATCAGATTGCTTGTACCCTATTATTCCCCCTGCCACTGTCTTCTTATCCCCTCTCCCAGGCAACGGTCCCTTCTTATTTTTCTGGTGTATATATTTACTCCAGGTTATGTACTCGCATCTCAATATTTGGAGCTATGTGCTTCAGATAAGAGAGAACATGACATTTGTCTTTATAAATCTAAGTTACCTCACCCAGTATGTTCATTTCTAAATTCATCCATTTACCTGCAAAGATCATGATTTTATTTTATCTTCTTTTTTACACCTGAATAGTATTTCATGATCTATCTGTACCACATTTTTATTATCCATCATCAGTTGAAGGACATTAAGGTTGTTTTCATTTCCTAGCTATCTTGAATACAGCAAAAATGAACATGGCTGAGCAAGTATCTATTAAGTAGGATATTGAATCCTTTGAGCACATGCCAAGGAGTGGTAGAGCTGGTCATGTGATAGATCTATTTTTAGCTTTGAGGGAGTTCTCCACATTGATTTCCAGAGTGCCTAGACCACACCAACAGCAAATGAAAGAATCCTCAAGATCCTTTTAGTACCCCTTTCTGCCATTTGCTGTAAGACAACATTCTAATTGTTGGCTATTGTTTTCAACAGCCTTTCTGAGTTTCACGTTAAGTTTCACAAATTGAAAACCTATCCCACAACTTAATAAATTCAGCCTTATCCAGTCTGATGTTTAAGACCTGCTGATGGGGCAGCCCAGTAGCAAACCTCCAGCTCCTGCCAGATGCTAATTCTTATTGTTCTTTTTTCTATCTTTATCAGGTCACACATATTCCTGGTTTTTCATGCAACTTTTTTTCTAGCTATCAACTTGGTGATTGGTATGGTTAGATCCTAACAGGAAGTCCTACTGTCTTTCAAGAAAACTGCACCCATAGGTGATTTTCTATCAGAGGAGAGTACCCTTTCTGAATAGAAAGGTGTGTGCAACCTCTACAGAGTGAGGTTTCAAAGGAGACTGGAAAGCCAAAACATTTGGGCATCAATCCAGATATCCCCTAGCTCCTATGTCAAGGCTCCCAAGTTTCAAAACCATTCAGGGTTCTTTAGAGTCACAGAAATTGTGGAATGAATTTATATATATATACACAAAATGTACAATGAATATATATTCAATATACAATGAATATATATATTCATTCCTAAACACATGTACACACACACACGTTCAGTCCAACTTCAGTCTAGCTAATCCAACAATGGGCAGCTGTGAATGGAAAGTCTAAGAATCTAGTAGTTGCTCAGTTCCAGGAGGCTGGGTATTTCAGCTGGTCTTCTGTGTAACCTGGAATCCTGAAAAAGTAGACTCCAATGTATGTGCTGGCAAAGTGAATGCCAAGCAGGTGAACAATGAGCAGACCCTTCCTTCTTCCATTGTCCTTATATAGGTCTCCAGAAGAAGGTATGGCCAGATTAAATGTGTGCCTCAAGATCTGGATTAAAGGCATTTGTTGATCCAGATCAAAAATGTGTATCATCACACCTCAAGATCTGGATCAAAAGCCTGTGTCTTCTAGCTTCAAGATCTAGATCACAAGTGTGCCCTCCACTTCTGAATTATAGTTCATTCCAAAAGTAGTCAAGTTGACAACTGAGAATAGCCATCACAACCAGGAACCTAGTCAAAAGCTCTTTCATTTTCCACGTGATTATCATATGAGTATACAATTTGACAAAAACGTGAGTGTAGTCGTCAGCCTGTTCTGCTCATATACTGCAAGAGACTCTGAGAGCCACAAATATTCTCTGCCATCATTCCATTGTTTATTAACTGCCCTTGACTTTTCGTTGATCCTAAGAAGGGCATAGATGGAGTTTACTAGCACCCAGGCAGTTCTACTAGACTCAGAAACTGGATTGAGGTTTGGTGACACAGAATTTATTCATTTCACTTCTTACCAAAAACCAACAATTCCAGGTTACAATCCATTTCTGTGGGGAACTTAAGGCAGAAATATAAAGCAGAACATTCAGAGTCAAAAGCAGAAAGATGATAAATACATGGATCCTTGCTTGCTAGAATGGTTTTTCATTTGTATACATTTACACACACTCACACACACACACACACACATACACAGTTCTAAGGAATGATGACACCTATGGTGAGTTGGTCTTTCAACATCAATTAGCTATAAAGACAATGCCTCACATTTACCAACCACACTTCTGGGCAGGCCCCAAGACAAGAAGTAGTTGAGTAGTTGGCCAACAAAAAACAAACTCCATAAAATTTTGTGCAATTTTCATTTTGTTTTGGTGTTTTTTTTCTTATGAGTTTGTTTTTTTGTTTGTTTGGTTTTTTGTTTTGTTTTGTTTTGTTTGTTTGTTGGGTTTTTTTTTTTTGATTTTGAGACTGAGAATGAAAGACTGAATTTTGGTGAGTAAACAGGTGGTAAGGATCTATGAAGAGTTAGGAGAGGGGAAAAAATATAATCAAAATAAAGATTTACAAAATATATTAATTAATAATAAATAAATGAGAAAGACAGTGCCAGAAACTTGAAATAATGACACTCACTAAAATCAGACTAATTGGACAGATCTAAAGACCTCAGGGGCTACATCAATGATTACGTCACCATATTCAAATTCATCCTGTGAAGGGGGAAAAGGATAATCCCCCACAGAAATTCCTAAAGGCCAGACTGATCTAGAAAATTTCTCAGTTGAAACTCACTTCCATGATGTTCAGATTTCATGGATGCCAGACCTGTATTACGGGACTACTAGTTGATATGAAAATATGGATGAGGGAAATTTCACAAGGTCATGCCCCAGGATAAAGAGCCACAGCCATTCAATGGGTGCTGAGAGAGGAGGAATCCATTTCCTCCTGAACAGACTTCCTGATAGGTTACCAATCCCACGTGGTCAGCCCTAAACATACATTCATATAAGCAACATTAAATGGACTCAGGAGGTTTTATATATTTATGTAAACAATATTAATATAATAAAACAATAATAATTAAGGAAGAGATAATGAATTTGGGAGGGAGTGGGTAGACATGGTAAGAGTTGGAGGGGAAAATGTAGAAATGACAGAAATATAGTATGACAGTACTCATGTACAAAATTTAAAAAAGAAAAAAAAAAGGAAAGAAGGAAGGAACCTTCCAAGGTGGTTTTAAGTTGTGGTAAATTGACAGTTAAAACTGACCTTCACGATACCTGCATGCTACATCTCATTGCCAGGCAGGTAAAAAAATGATCAGTTCCTGTATTAGGCAAGCTTCTCTATAGTAATAGAACATATAGAACAAATCTCTGTATATGTACAGAAAAGGGATTTATTAGGATGACACCCAGTCTGCAGTCCGGCTAATCCAACAATGGCTGGCTATGAATGGAAAGTCCGGGAATCCAGTAGTTTCTCAGTCCATGAGTCTGGATATCTCAGTTGGTCTTCAGTAGATGCTAGAATCCCAAATAAGTAGGTTCTGATGCCAGTGGAAGAATGGACTTGCTAATGAGGCAAAAGCATGGAAGCTGAGCAAAAGCTTCCTTCTTCCATGTCCATATATGGGCTTCCATCAGAAGGTGTGGCCTGGGTTTAACGTGGGTTTCCCAGATCAAATGAACTAACTGGATTAAAGGTGTGCCTCTCTGGTTCAAGATTCAAACTGAGGATGTGTCTTCCTACCTCAAAGACTTGGATTAGAAATGGATGTTCCTACTTCAAATTAAGCAAAAATCCCACACAGGTGTGCTCTCCATTGCAGATATAGTCAAGTTGGCAACCAAGAACAGCCTTCACAGCCCCAAAATACAATTCTTGGTCAAACACACACACACACACACACACACACACCCCTAACTGGGTCTCTTAAAAAGCAGATATACAAGGGCAATATCTATGAATGTTTTTAAAGGGGAAGAACAGGGATAAAGCTCAGCATGAAAGGTCCAACACAATGCAGACTAACCAAGCATGTAGCTGCCCTAGAAAGGAGGTAGGGTGCAAATCCCTACTGGAACAGAACCACACTGAACAGGAAGGATTGAGTGTTGGCTGAGGTTGTCAAACTGAAGTGAACCTGAAGTTGCTAGCACGGGAGAAAGTGAGGACTCTGTACTTCTTGCAGATGAGTAAGTTCTTTCCAGAGTGGTCCAAGCAGCACGGGGCTACCACGTCATCCTGCTCATGGCTTCCTTTCCTCTCCTTGCTCACTTTGTTGACTATGACATCAGGACAGTGCTGGCTAATAATAGCAGATACCTTTTTCTGCATCTTACATTGTCTTGTAAATATCTCATGCGAGCTTCACTTTTGGTTTCAGATATTCTTTAGCATGTTAAGGAAACGTGTTCTGTTTATAGTTGAGCTGAAATAAATTATTAGAAAAGAATGCAAGTGGCTCCTCAGCATCCTTTAAGACCTTTTCTACATATTGAAGTAACAATACAATAATAGAGTTTTAACTACTATTGATTCTAGTATTTATCTCCATTTCCTCTAGACTTGCTCTAAATAGTCTGCTTCCTTCCTTTGTTCCTTCTTTCCACCTCCTCCCCTCTTCCTCCTCCTCCTTCCTCCTTCTTCTCCTTCCACTTCTTCCCCCATCTTCCCTCCCTCCCATCTTTTTCATCCCACAGTACACTGATCTGGGTACTTGCATGCTCCTTTTTTACTTTTAGAACTGCTGCTTCATGCACACTAGAACATTTTCCAGCAAAAGTCTAATGCCTCTACTTATTATTTTTCACCTAAATAATGACTTCATATGGAATTAAATAGCACAAATCCTGATCTAAGTTGCTTGAGCCAATCTATACCGAACTATTGACTTAATTACCTACAGTTTAATGTCTGCAAAATAGACAGGATCAGTTCTGCTTTTAATGAAAAAAGGCCCAGCTTTCTGTAGTTTCTTACCACCTGGTGACTTTAGGAGTGTCTTTTCAGAATGTACCAGTTTGCTGTTCCACCACTACCAAGCTGTATGTCAATATAGCACCTAGGAACAGCCGACGGGCCTGGGAGCTAGCCTTTCTATTGCAGACTCTTACCCCGCCCTACTTCTCCTATTAGAGAAAATGTCTTAAAATAATTTGAGGCTTGTGGCATTTATTACTCTATTGTCAGCTTGTAATTTTATAGACAGAAACCATTTACGGGCCAGGTTGCTTGATCTCAATATTGATCCCTAGCTTTTACTGGTCCTTCAGAGCTTTTACAGTAAAGCCAAAAAAAGGACCATAGTAGTTGAAAAATGGCTTTTGACAGGGCATATCTCGACCTCAATTGCTGCAAATGTCCTAGAATACCTACTCACTAATTTCCCCCTAGACTAGATGAATCTTTGCATAGTCTGGATGCATGACCTTCTGCTATAGCATCCTCCTTCATGCTGATGCCATGTTCCTGTTACCATTCAGAGTGTGGCCTTGGGGAACAACTAAGCTTGTTGGGCAATTACTGCCCCAAGGACAGCTCAATATCAATTAAACTAGTAGCAAGATTGCTTCTTTTGGCAAACACCCTTCAGCATTTAGATAGCAAATACACAACATCTCTATTAAAAAGATTAACTCATTTCTTTATCTAATGAAATTAATTTGCAATTAATTCATCTAAACCTGTAAATTAGAATGCAGTCCAACACAAACTTAATCAGGTCTAAATTTTACTAGAGGAAAATCAGAATGCTTGCTAGGCGAAGTTTTCAAAATCTTCATGATAGAACCTTCTATCAAAGTTAGATCATGGTGCCAAGACTAGACAGCCATTTTGGTGGCAGTGAAACTATGCCACAGAAGAGTGGCTCTACCCACTTCTCAGACCCTTCTTGCTGTTTCCAAGTCCATTACTCACTTTTTGAGCTCTGCTTCTATTGTCCAGCATGTGTATGTGACTGATTGCCACTTCGGTCTTGGGATTGTTTTGTTCTTTAAAGGCTAGATGGCAAGATGTACCTGAAGTTTGAATCTTATTTCCTACCTCAGGCAGTCATTGTCAATCAATCTGGCTTCAGAATGTAAGAACATGAGAGTTCAACTCCATGATGTCAAGTGAGAACATTATGAATGCAAATATAGGCTTCATCTCTCTTGTGTTTGTCACAAAACAGCTTTCTCTACTGTTTCTTCCAAAAGATGCATTCCTGGGACCTAGCCACCACACCCAAACTAGCCCTGGTATGCCCACACCACTGGATTACTATCCACAGTAAATGTGAGTGATATTGAGGCTGGCTGCCACTTAGGTTTGAAAACTAAAATCCTTGGCCAAAGTAATGGGACTCATGCTTGTAGAGTACATAGAACAATGCCAGCTCCATGTGTGTGTTCAGTAGCTTGTTGTTATTATGATTAATATTCATACAATAAAACTATATATTAATTAACTCTTATTTGGAGGAAGATTTTTGAAAACTGGCCTAGCAATATCAGTTTTTCATAAACTACTTTATATATACAGAAAGGACATAGGCATTATTTTTTATTATTACTATTATAACTTCTGTGTCATCTGTCAAATTGAACTATTCTTTAATAAAATAAAATGCTTCACAAATAAAATTCCAAGTTGTTATATCATAGCAGGTAAAGAAGAAATTATTTAGCATCCTTCATCTAAACTTGCTTCTCCTCTCATTCCCTGTGTGTCAGTTGCCAGCATCCCCATCCATCCATGCACCAAGATAGACATCGGAGAAGCAACCACAGTCACCTCCATCTCTCCCATTCCCTCAAAGTCACAAAGCTTCATTTTCTTCTCTTCTCCAGGCTTGCTATGCTGGCCTCAATGACATTTCTCCTGGCCCACTGCACAGCCTCCAAACTCACCACGTATCATGGGAGTTCTAAAAGATCTGGCATGGTTCCTGTCCACCAGTCAGTGCCCTGTAAGTTGTCTTTCAGGAAAGACAAAGTCCTTGCAACTCCTTACACATTTGTTTTTAGATGTTATCACCTCTGCCTAAAATGTCTATGTGCGCTTTTGTGTGCTGTTTCAAATCCAAAACTAAATATCAACCTCAAGAAATGCGGTCTCCAAGTCACTTTCCTAAGCCCCAAACTAAATCCAAACCCCATTCTTTACTTCTGCAATCCACAAACATGCTCCCATCACTGCATTTATCAAAGTCCAGCATAGTAATCCCCCCATGGTAACCTCAAGAGCAAGATGAATCTGACTCCATCATTAATCTGAAAAAAAAAAAATAATAAAAGTCAAAGGCGAGTGCATGAAATGCTTGTAAAGGACTTGGTACAGTGCTTGGAAAATCAAATCTTAGCAAATCAGAGTTCTCATCATGCTGGCTATCTTCCCTTGGCTGACCTAGTCAGGTTCTCCGTGAGATATCGATGTCTGTCACCACAAAGCAGCTCAAGAGTACATCCATTCACCTGATCCGTCAGGAGAGGAATGAACAAGAAGAGAGAGCTGCGTTTTCACACAGAACAATGGCGCAAGAGAGGAAGGACTATTTACTTGTTCTCAGGCACACCACCCCTGTCTTTCTGAGAGTCTTTGAGCCATTTTCACCACCTGCCTGGTGTCCAGCCTGCAAGTGACCTCAGTAGCTTCTCCAAATACTAAGCAATAACTAGAGCAGGCTGCACTGCTGCACACAGCAGAGTGCTGGGCCACATACTGGGGCAGTTCTCTGAGTGTAAGAAACATTTCAAAGGAAAAATCTTAGAGTTTCATCTTTTCTTTCCCTTCTGGAACAAAGAACAACATAGATCATAGAATTGTAGGGAGGAAACCCTTCTCTCTTCCCAAATGAGTGACAATAAAAAGAACATTCAACCCCCAGCTGAGAAATAAAAATAGAGAGAGGGCCATTAGGCTCAAAATTGTCACCTGGCTTCTCCTTGTAATCCTCAGCATTGGTGGGAATGAGCCCAGAAGGCCAATAGCTCTCCTCCCTGCATGCTATACCCTCCTTTTTCCCGCCTGCCCCTTGCTCTTGTCACCACTCTGGCACGCCTTCTCTGGCAGCAGCTTTGGAACGTACCCACCCAAGTTGTCTTGTCACCATAGATTTATTCATACATTCTGACCATCAGAGACACAATTCAAGAACTTCCCCACCTACTTACATTCTGAGCAAACACATTTTTAATAAGATAAAGTAAAAACAACTTTGTGCCAAATATGTGCATTCTCTCATAGATGAAGGCTCCGCCTATTTTATAGAAAGCATCAGACACCTTCTCTTGGCATGATGCTTGGATTCCCTTTGGGATGTCTAAGTGTAAATGCAAATATTGTTGCTATATGAACTAGGCTACAAGATAACTGCTTCCTACTGGATAATGAGTATCATTTTCACCTGGTTTCCTGAGAAGCTGAAATCAAATACACACACACACACACACACACACACACACACACACACTCCATCGAAGTCAAAGAATATGTATGACAGTTCAAAAAAAGTCACAACACCAATTTTTTCTCTTTCTTTTTACTACCTTCTAATTTTAAAAAAAAACATAAAATCTCAAACTTCTATAGAATATGGCTATTTTCACATATAGATGTATATATACATGCACTTGTGTGTGTGTGTGTGTGTGTGTGCGTGAACACAGTTTTCTAGAAATTGTACTTCATTTCTTTACATTTGAACAAAGAAGGTAAGGTACAAGAAAAAATGAAATGTCTTACAATCTCGTTTGATGCTTGTGTTAGGGTCTCAGAGAACCAGAATAGTAAGATTTGAGGTTCCTTTAATGTCAAGGTCAAACTCCTGCTTTGAACATTGAGGAAACCAGAGTCCAGAAAAGAAGAGCAATTTTCCAAAACACTCAGTCAGATGGCAGAGGATCTGTGATTCTCTGAATGCATTCATGGATTCTAGATGGATTCATGGATCCATGGTGTCATGGATAAGACACGCTGGGAGACAAAAACCACTGGAAATATTGGTAAAGAGAGAAACCCATTAGCCTCCCACCAGTGAGAACTCCCTCAAAACTTCTAAGCTAGAGAGTTCCAGGCTTTACACCTGACTGTGGTAGAATTGACAATCATGCTGTCAGGACACTAAGCAGGAGCCGTATGCCTGTGTTCACACATGTGACTGTGAGCATATGCAAACATGGCTAAGCTCATAGAAGAATAGATGATAATTCTGCTTCATGAGTGTGGTCATGAAGGGCATGCAAAACAGCTTGCTCCTCTCCTTATTTCTTTGTCCCTTTTTTTGCATACACTATTATTTTTAGTATTTCTTCTTCTCTTACATGCTACCACTTAGCCAAACTGTTATTTTAAGCTCCTTGTGTAAAGAACTATAATAGCAGCCCCTGAGCAATAGAGATTCTGGAAGCAAACTAGTTAGCTAGACTGGCAGAATAACTGATCTCTGTGTTCTACAGAGAGACCATGCCTCAACATAGAAAGTAAACAATGACTAAGGAAGACACTTGTGGTCAGCCTCAGGCTGCCCTATGCACATAAACCTGTGTATGTATGCAACCTACACACATGCACAAGCATATTGCACATACAACACACACACACACACACATTACGTAGTATTATGATGTGAATATAAACCATCCCCCATGGGCTGTTCAAACACCAGGTCTCCCCTGATCACGGTATTTGAAAGGCAGTAGAACCTTTGTGGGGAAGGTAATAGCTGGAAGAGTTGTGTTATTGGGAAGCAGGCTTTGAGGCTTGTAACTCTTACAACACTTTTTTGGGGGGGGGCAGTCACTCTGCTTCCTCTCCCACCATGTGGAAAATCTGCTGGGGAGCAGCTCACCAGTACGCCTGAACCAATAAGAGAGCCAATATGTACTGCCCAAGATGAACCTGTAAACCCTACCTGCTGAGGAACAAGGAGACTGCTGGGAATGCTAGGGGCTGTAGTCCTCGAAAACGGACAGTGCAACATGGGAAAGTATGGCAGGCTATCAGTGTGTCCCCATAAACTCACGGAACACTATGGCTCGAGGCCATTCTCAGCTGGGAAATCCTAGAGAAAGGACTTGATGATAGTCGATCTTTTGGTCACTATTTAATATTTAATAAAACTTGCTTTAATTTTGGCCCAAATTGGACTTGGATTTTCTGGTGAATCTCAGGATTAACATGTATCCCTTTAAAAGAAAAGCCAAAATTAATTATTCCTCCATGAATTGCTTCTTGACTAATAGTCACAGTAACAAAAAGATAAAATAAAATAAACACAGAAGATTGGAACCAAGAACTGAAATCATTGTTATTGTGAGAAACCTGTTCTGTTTGTGTGGTTCTTGACTTTTAGAACCAATTTGTAAGGAAAATGTAAATGAGTTTGGAGCTGTAGGCTAGCAAGTCCTAAGAATGCAGTAGGCACTTTATAGCCTGGTTATGGCAGGAGTAAGGAAGGCCAGAATGCAGTTAGAAAGACAAGAAAGACTGTGTTGGTGAAGTTTGAGAAGGGAACACAGATGCTAGCAGGACTTGGACAAGAGTCAATTCACAGCACATTCTGGCAAATGTACCTGGCAATGTTCTGCCTCTGTTGTAAAATTTGAGTAAGGCTGAATTTTTAAAAAATAATGAATAAATTTGTTTCACAGAAAAATCAAGCATAGCATCCAGCCAATAGCAAGGTACTTGCTGATTACCTTTCAGTGAGGTTGATAATGAGAATTCAGAACAACACTTAGAGCAGAAATAGGTGGGAAATTGCATTTTCATGAGGACAGGAGAAGGGATCAGAAGTAGGTACAAACCAAAGTCTGCAGTAGTTAAAGCAATGAGCCAGCAACTCTGTACCAGTATAAGACAAAAGGCTCTTTGAGCAAGATTACAACCATTGGAAGTTCCCGGATGTGACAACACAAACTCATTTGGAAAACATTCATTTCAAAGAAGAGCATATGAAGGGGGGATGCCTGAACAGACAGGGGCACAGCACAGGCATCAGGTTCCAACAAAGCCATGAAAAAGATATTGCTCTGGGTTCCACCCTGGGCATTCAGAGACTGCAGCTGTGGTGAACGTGGGCCAGCAGCAGAGTTTGGCACCATCATACAAATGCTGCTGGCTTTGCATGCAGGAACATGTAAGAGTTATGGAGTCATGGAGGCTTGTAGTGAGATTCCAGAAAACCATTAAAGCCAGGCAGTGTATGAACAAGACTGGATTCCTTGCAGGGAAGCCCTGAGAGGCCATTGTGTGAAACTCTGAAGGTAAGACCGAACTTGCCATGCAGAACCCTGCACCCCTCCCAACCATAAAAAATAAGAGATCGGGGACACCCATGGAGAAAAGCTGCAGGCAATGAATGGAGCTGACTCAAGAGGGGCTGTGTGCAGATAGCAGAGCTGAAGTGCAGGGCTACTCAAGCCTATTGGAGCTCAAATTATACCATTGCTTACACTAGGTTTTTGGTCATGAGGCTATAGGGTGTGATGTTTTCTCTGCTGGTTTCTCTTCTTGTTTTGGTCTGATCTTTCTTTGCTATGCTCCCATTTGCCACTTTTGGAATAGAAATGCATTGCATATTACAAGTATCTGAGTTAGGAGATAGTGTTGAATTTGAGAGAGACTTTGGACTCAAGGACTTTTTGTTTTGTTTTTTGTTTTTTGTTTTTAACAATGTTGGAAATGTAAGCCTCTACAAACATTTGAAGAGAGACTGAACACACTTTCTATTATGAGATGGCTAGAAGCCTATGGGATGGAATGTTATTGGTTATGTATGAAGGGTCCCCCACAGGTTCATGAACACTTTGTCACAACTGATGGTGTTGTTTTGAAAGGTTATAGAGAGCCTGTAGAAAGTGGGGTGCAGAGAGAGAAAGTAAGTTGCTAAGGCACAAGATTGGAGGATGCTCGTTCCAACCTACTTCCTTCTGCTTCCTGATCTGCCAAGATATGAACCACTCACCACGGAGCTGCCCTCGGCCTTTCCCCACCATGCTGTAATTTATTCTCTGAAATCATGAACAAAACTAAGTCTTTCCTCAGTAGTCATAGAAACAAGAATCATGAGTTTGAGACTAACCTGAGCTACACCTTAGGGAGATGTGGAGATAACTTAGAGTCAGTAGAGTGTTTGCTATTGTAAGCATAAATAACTTACATTAGTCCCCATCACCTACATAAAATACAGGAGCAGTGGCATCTAATCCCACTGTTGGGGAGGCAGAGATAGGGTCTTTATCCAGCTAGCCTACCTAAAGCACTGAGCTCCACAGACAGTGGAAGATTGGTTCAAAAAATCAATGTGGAAAACAACTGAAGGACACACTTGAAGTCAATTTCTAGCTTCTACACTCATGTACATACATGTGCATGAAAAACACGCAGAGATACAACACACACACATATGAATCTTCCTTTTAAGTTATTCGTACTGGTATTTGGTCACAAGAATAAGCAAAGTAACTAATGCACATAGTCAGTCATAATTGGCTGACTTCAGTGATTCTAAAAGCTTTAATATCTTATCAGTGTTTCCATCACAAAATTAATGATGTCATGGTCTAAGGTCCAAAAACATCATCATCAGTTCAAACACACTGGGAAGCAAGAACATCTTATCACATTATTTCATACTACATAATTCTATTAAAGGGTAATAATGTATGGAATCTACCATGCAAAAATATCCTTGTCACTACAAGAAGAAGAAGGAGAAGGAGAAGGAGGAGGAGGAGGAGGAGGAGGAGGAGGAGGAGGAGGAGGAGGAGGAGAAGGAGAAGAAGAAGAAGAAGAAGAAGAAGAAGAAGAAGAAGAAGAAGAAGAAGAGGAAGAGGAAGAGGAAGAGGAAGAAAAGAAAAGAAAAAGAAAGAAAGAAAGAAAGAAAGAAAGAAAGAAAGAAAGAAAGAAAAGAAAGAAAGAAAAAACTTCTTGACACGTAGCAAGTCCACAGAAGATACTTAGAGCTCATGCTTGCTTCCAGGGCCCCTTGACATGGTAAAGATGGGAAGAGAGTGAGTATTCAATGAGAAATGATAATGACACAGAGAGAAAAATTATAGGATAGATAGATAGATAGATAGATAGATAGATAGATAGATGATAGATGTTAGATGATAGATAAATAGATAGATGTTAGATGATAGATTGATAGGTAGAAAGATAGATAGATGAGATAGGTAGAAAGATAGATGAGATAGGTAGAAAGATAGATAGATAGATGAGATATATAAATAGATAGACAGACAGATAGATAGATGTTAGATGATAAATAGATGATAGATAGATAGATAGATAGATAGATAGATAGATAGATAGATAGATATATTAAAGAGATAGACAGATGATAGATAGATAGACAAGTGGGAAGGAAAAGTGGAGAAAGGGACAAACTTTATTAAATGAAAGGAAAACTAATTTTAATTTTAAAAAAGAGTCAAAATTTAGCCATAGAATAAAATGTTTGGTTTTTGTCTCTAAATTACATTTAAATTTGTTATTGGTTTTATGAACTGGAGAAACTTATTATCTTAAAGGTCTGTAATACTATGAATTTCAAGTAAACTATAAGTAATAGAAATTTCATATGAAAGTGAAGAAAGGTTATTTGAAGTGGAAGTTTCTGATTGTGTCCTGTGATGCAGACTCAGCATAGCTAGTAGCCTTGCAATTCTTCACTGATCTCATGTATTCGCTGATCTTCACTTCGTTGAGAGAGGCACAGCAGAGAACTCCTGGTATTCTGGCTGGTCCTGGTCACTCCCACTGACTTGTTACAATTAGGCGGAGGCCTAGTCGTTTCTGCTGGATCATGCCATGATTGCTGATTCCTGTTTGGTGACACCTTTAGCTAGACTGCTGGTATTCTAACAAACAGAGATTTGAATCATGATAAAGAACTACTTCTAAACAGGCCCACATCCCCTTGTCCTATTTACCATGTTTTCTCCCCTACCTTTGGATGGTGGGCTAGAAGTAGGGTAGAAGCATTTGAGAACACTTATTAAAGTAGGTTTTGAAAAATGTAAGCCTACAGTTATTGGTCATTAAAATATCTGGCCCCTTGTGATATTTTACCTAACTCATTTATTTGTCCCTGGACAACTAAAATAAAACCTTTAATCTTTTTGCAATATCTCCAAAACACCATTTAAACTATGGCAAACAGCAGAACACGAAACTAGTTTTAATGTCTAAGAGTCAGTGAAGGAAAATATATCATGTTCACAACCATAGTTCTTAGCTGTTGTTTATACCATTAAAAAACACCAGACTTCATATCTTTGCCCCATATTGCCTCAAGTTACAGGTTATCCACTGCAATAATAAATTAGTTATACCAAAGACAAGAATTGAACTTGTTTTTGTGTGTTTGTTTATTTATCTGGCTTCCTATGTCAGAGAGGGAACAGGCTTCTCTTTTCCTTGACTAAGTAAGCTTTTTAAAGATGTTTTTAAAACATAGCAATACAAAGTGACCAATCTAACCCTGAAAACTTAGACTGTGGAAGCATCTGATCCCTGTATTTCTTATTATGGACCCAGTACAGCACAGATGGTATGTCCTCCCTTTTCTACCACATCAATGTTAAGAGTAGTACACACAGCATTTCTACTACCCATGAACACTGGATACACAAAGAACAGAGACCTTGAACTTGTGTTTCCTTAGGCTTACTGTGACTGAGTTGGTAGCCTCAATGTGACAAGGTACATGTCTATTTGTCTATCTGTGTCTGTGTCCATCTGTCTGTATTTGTCTATGTCTGTCTTTATCTGTGTTGTGTCTCTGTGTGTGTGTGTGTATCTGTGTGTAGGTCTTTCTCTGTGTGCATGTGTATATGGTGTCTGTGACTATGTTTTTGTCTGTCTGTTTCTATGTTGGTCTGTATCTGTGTCTGTCTGTATGTCTGTCTTTGTCTGTGTCTAACTATATGTATCTTTCTCTGTGTCAGTGTGAGTATGTGTGTCTATCTGTTGGTGTGTGTCTGTATATGTCTGCTTGTCTGTGTGTGTCTGTATCTGTCTTATATCTGTCGATATCTGTCTGTGCCTAGAACTGTGTTTCTATGTGTGTCTGTGTGTATGGTGTCTCCTCCAAATTGTTAAGCATACTCAGTGGTTGTTCTCACCAGCACATGGTTAGTTGTTAGTTTTTCCTTTTTGTTTTAATTTCAAGAAAAACTAATGAGTTCCCAGAAGCACCGTG
Organism: Rhynchomys soricoides; assembly: GCA_019843965.1. Lineage (NCBI taxonomy): Eukaryota > Metazoa > Chordata > Mammalia > Rodentia > Muridae > Rhynchomys > Rhynchomys soricoides. The sequence goes on from JADRCH010000077.1 coordinate 11,760,110, forward strand.
AGCGCTCTGGGGCTGAGTGTGATTTAAAGCCAGCAGTAAAAGAAAAAGAAGACAGGGAAGGTAGCTGGTTAATTGACCTTTATTGTGCCTTCTGGTTCATTTAGAATTGGAAATTAAATTAACATGATAATTCAGTCCTACTGTGTTAAGGCTGCTATAAACCCATTAAATTTTATGGCCATTGATTTAGCATTTTTTTCTATTAACTGGGTTTAATTTTCAAAATTGTCATGCAGGTTCTGAAAAGTGATTCATTCATCCTGGTTCCTTCAAGTTACTAGTGTGTGGCCTCTTTTTAATAGTATTCACATAATTATTCAAGCATGGAGAGCCCAACTGCCCCTCAATGCCAGGATTCATCTTGAGGCAAAGCTGTTGAAGTGAGGGGGATTCTGGATGGGAGAAAAGAGAGACATCTCCTGCAGCGAAATCAGATTTCCTAAAGGTCAGACCCTCAAATTCAACGTACCAAAGGATGACACTTAGGGTTTCCAAAATAGAAAAGTCCAGATGCAAACTTTAAGTTGACATATTTACTTTTAAAAGATTTACTTTAATTCTCTCTCTCTCTCTCTCTCTCTCTCTCTCTCTCTCTCTCTCTCTTTCTCTCGTGTGTGTGGGGGGTTGTTTGGATGTGTGTATGTGCATGTGAGTACAGGTGCCTCAGCAGGCCTTGGATTCCTGGCACTAGAGTTGAGCCAACCAGTGTGGGTGCTGGGACCTAAACTAGGGTGCTTAGTTATGACCATTGCTCCATGCTGCCAGCCCTAATGTTTTTCTATTTAAAGTGTCTAATATAAAAATCTTGTATTGTAGAGTCCCAAATACCTTTTATCTACTGATAAATTACATTTTTCTGGCAATCTGAAGCCATTTGGGGAAGATACAAGTTGCAAGTGCACAAGTTTTCTTAGCAGAGCAATGACTATTTTTTGAGTATATTAACTCAGGTACTCTCATTTCACTTTGAAAAGCATCACTATCTGAGGTCTCTGAGAACCTCCAAAAAAATTCTCTCACTTAGCTTCTTAGAAATATAACCACTTTAGGTTTGTATTCTTTACCACTAAAGAAAGAAGTTAATCCCTTACACACCAAGACTAGAACCTCAAGCCTGCCAACAACCCTGGGCTTCCAACCCTAGGATTAAACTGCCACCATATTTTTTCATTATTTTTAATGGTATGCTCAATTAAAATGGCTTTTTTTCCAATGCTGCATCATAGCTGATCTGTTAATATGATAGTCTAAATGACTGTTTTAATGTGTGCAGCATGCTTTTGTTAGTTTTGTTTAACAATTGGCAATCATAATTAAAGGTCCTTAGAGTCTCTGAAGATATTTGCTACTGGAAAATGGCATATAAATACTCCACTTGCTTTTGAACAAATAAACCAAATCTAAATACTCTTGCCTCCCAGGCATGTGGTTGTTGTCTACAAAGTTCACACTAAGGAACTGCATGAATGAATTACAAAACAAAACAAAACAAAAATCACAGCACACACAAACCCCTCATAATGTTAAATTTATGTTTTTGGGTTAGGCTGCATTCACAGCTGTCCTGGGGCAAATGTAGCCAATATACTACAAATCGGACATGCCTACTAAATGTTTCCACTCCAAGCCAGTGTTTTCACAGCTTCATATGTGCTTTCTGATTTAATGAACAACCAGATGTGGTACCAATCGAAAATATTATATAAAACATATATGTGTGGGAGTGGTGTGAATAAATTTCTTCTCTTAAAAGGATAGCAAACAGATTGTTAAAAACATAACCCAAAGAAAAAATACCCCCAAGTACTTGATCATGGAGCATGTGTGTGTATTGGGAGTTGGGGTGCTGGATATGAGGAACATCTGGCTCAATGACAATAGAATGGCAACCAAATCCAAAGAGTGTAAACACTCAGGTAGAACTTAATGGAGCTGCTCCATGAGAAGAGGTGGGGGCAGTACTGATGGGAAACAACCTGCCCCTGAATGAACGGGGAGGGGGGGTAGAAGAAGGAGGAGGAGGACACAGAGGAAGAAGAGGAGGAAAAGGGGGAGGACAAGAAAGAGAGAAGACATGACTGCTCCTGGGTATGGTAGAGTAGGAGGTTTATTGTAGATATGACAAAGAGCACAGCCAGAGGTAGAGGCAGAAACATCTGTGAGAGTCCAGAGTGAACATGACCAGCAGAATGAGTCAGGCCATATGAGGAGAAGTGGGAGGGAGCGAAAGGCAAACCAAGAGACCAAGAGGACAAAAGGGCAAAGAGGGCCAAAAAGGCCTGGCATAGCCAAAATGCCCGGGTTATTTCTATAGAAATCAGAAATGCTAGGGGAATGGAAAGCCCAGTCCAGGACCTGACCTGGTGCAGCTTAGGGTAGAGGGCAGTGTTTGCCAGCCAGGAAGACCCTATAACACGTAGGGTCTGAGGGATGCTGAGAGAACACAGAAGCTAGAGTCTGCTTTAATATGTTGATAGGCACCTCAGTTTGTCCAGGGCTTATTTTTTAACACCTGAAACAAAAGAAGTAGTTACCTTTCATCAGGCTGGTAGAGTAGGCTCTGATAAACTGCCACTTGCCGTGTGTGTGTGTGTGTGTGTGTGTGTGTGTGTATCCTATTTTGAATGGATTTTTTTTTATTTGTTGATATCTAGTTTCCTGAGTTCTTTATATATTTTGGAAATTAGCGCTCTGTTTTATGAAGTCCCATTTGAAAATTGTTAGTTCTACACTATTGGTTTTCAGCTTAGGGAGTTGTCTCCTGTGCCAATGCATTCAAAGCTATTCCCCATTTTCTCTTCTATCAGACTCAGTGGATCTGATTTTATGTTGAGGTCCATGATCCACTTAGACTTTTGCATTCTTCTATATGCTGCCGGTATCCAGTTAGACCAGCACAATTTGTTAAAGATGTAATCTTTTTTTTTTCCTGTTATATTTCATTATCAAAAATCAGGTGTCCATAGGTGTGTGGATTAACATCTGTATCTTCAATTTGATTCCATTGACGGTGTCTGTCTTTATGCTAATATCATCTGGACATCATCTGTTTTTTATTACTCTATAGTAGAGTTTGAAATCAGGAATTATATCTCCAGAAGTTCTTTTATTGTATAGGATTGTTTTAGCTATCCTAGGATTTTTGTTTTTCCATATGAAGTTGAGAATTGTCCTTTCAAAGTGTATAAAGAATGTGGCAGAATTTTGATGAGGATTGCATTGAGTCTGTAGATTGCTTTTGATATGATGGCCATTTTTACACTTAATCCTACTGATCTATGAGCAACGGAGATCTCCATTGCCTTTCTTTCAAAGACAAAAGTTCTTATTATATAGGTCTTTCACTTGCTTTGTTTGAGTTATACCAAGATAGTCTATATTATTTGTGGCTATTGTAAAGGATGTTGTTTCCCTGCTTTCTTTTGAAGCCTATTTATCATTTATAAATAGGAGGACTACTGATTTTTTTTAAGTTTATCTTGTATCCAGCCACTTTATTGAAAGTGCTTATCAATTGTAGGAGTACCCTGGTAGAATTTTGGGGGATTCTTATATATATATATATATATATATATATATATATATATATATATATA
>JADRCH010000077.1:11763715-11791676 GCA_019843965.1 Rhynchomys soricoides
TATATATATATATATATATATATATATATATATATATATATATATACACTATCATATCAGCTACAAATAGTGATACTTTGACTTCTTCCTTTCCAATTTGTATCCCCTCAATCGCCATTAGTTCTATTTTTACTCTAGTTAAAATTTCAAGAATTAAATTGAATAGATATGAAGAGAGTGGATTCCCTTGCCTTGTTCTACCCATATGCTTTCTACAAAATACGTACAAGAGTTTAAACACACCAACATAAATACTGTTTACTAATTTTACTATTGTTTTAAATATAATGTAGTACATAAATACATTGCAAAAATTAAAGAAGATATATGCACTAAACTTTGCACAGAAAGCCTTTGACTAATTGTTTCTTTTTCAGCTCTGTCTGCTAAGATGAACTAGAAATAGTAACATCCCAGAATCAGTGAGCACAAACTATACACAGACCTTGGTCTCTTTCTTTCCTCTGTTTGTTGGTTTGTTGGTTTTTTTAGGTGCTTTGTTTTATTTTTTGGAGACAGGGACTTATTATGTAACTCTGGCCTTTCTGAAACTTACGTAAAACAGGATGGTCAAACTCACAGGGATCCACCTGACTCTGCCTCTCAAGTGCTGGGAGTAAAATTATGTCAGATGGATTTTGGCCTCTAATACCATTGCCCAGTTTAAAAGAACTGGGGCAGAGGAAGCTCTACTCCCAAGTGTTCTAACACGCCCAGGATCATAGGATCAGAGGTGAGTAGGACACAACATCTGTCCCAACACTGGGAATAAGTGGGACCAGCAGGATCCAGGGAAGCAGGAAGCCTGCATGACCGGTGGCATGGCTTCCTTCCAGTCTGAACCAGTGCCCTGAGCAGACCTTGGGTGCAAACTCTGAAGTCAGTCCCACAACACCCAGAGGAAGCTCCATACCCTGGCACTCTAACATGCCCAGGATCACAGGATCACAGAATCACAGGAACTTGGTCACACCAGGATCTCAGAGTCCTAGAGGCAGCTTCAGTCCCAGGAGCTCTGACACACCCAGGATCTTAGAATCACATGATCCCAGAGACAGCTAGTCTCTGAGAAGTTCTGACACAACCAGGATCACAGGAAGGACAGGCTCCAGTCAGATATAGCAAGGGCAGGTAGCACTAGCGATAACCAGATGGCAGGAGACAAGCATGAGAATATAAACAACAGAAACCAAGGTTACATGGCAAAATCAGAACCCAATCTCCCACCATAGCAAGTCCTGGATACACCATCACACTGGAAAAAAAAAAAAGATTCAGATCTAAAATCACTTCTTGTGATGATGATAGAGGACTTTAAGAAGGACATGAATAACTCCCTTAAAGAAATACAGGAGAACACAGGTAAACACCTAGAAGCCCTTAAAGTGGAAACACAAAAATCCCTTAAAGAATTACAGGAAAAAAAAACCAATCAAACAGGCAAAGAAAATTAACAAAACCATCCAGGATCTAAATATGGAAATAGAAATAATAAAGAAATCAGAAAGGGAGACAACCCGGAAGACAGAAAACCTAGGAAAGAGATCAGGAGTCATAGATGCAAGCATTACCAACACAATACAAGAGATAGAAGAAAGAATCTCAGGTGTAGAAGATACCATAGAAAACATTGACACAACAGTCAAAGAAAATGCAAAAAGCAAAAAACTCCTAACGCAAAACATCCAAGAAATCCAGGATACAATTAAAAGATGAAATCTAAGGATAATAGGTATAGAAGCGAGTGAAGATTCCTAACTTAAATAGCCAGTAAATATCTTCAAAAATATTAGAGAAGAAAACTTCCCTAACCTAAAGAAAGAGATGAACATAAACATTCAGAAAGCCTACCGAACTCCAAATAGAGTTCTTTTGGACCAGAAAAGAAATTCTTCCTGTCACATTATAGTCAAAACACCAAATGCATAAAATAAGGAAAGAATATTAAAAGCAGTAAGGGAAAAAGGTCAAGGAACATATAAAGGCAGACCTATCAGAATTACACCAGACATCTCACCAGAGACTATGAAAGCTAGAAGATCCTGGGCAGATCTCATACAGACCCTAAGAGAACACAAATGCCAGCCCAGGCTGATATACCCAGCAAAACTCTCAATTATCACAGATGGTGAAACCAAAATATTCTATGACAAAACCAAATTTACACAATGTTTCCACAAACCCAGCCCTACAAAGGATAATAGATGGAAAATGCCAACTCAAGGAGGAAAACTATACCCTAGAAAAAGCAAGAAAGTAATCTTTCAAAAAATTCAAAAGAAGATAGCCACACAAACATAAAAACAACATTGAAAATAACAGGAAGCAACAATCACTATTTCTTAATATCTCTTAGGATCAGTGGAATAAATTCCTCAATAAAAAGACACAGGCTAACAGACTGGATACATAAACAGGACCCAGCATTTAGCTGCATACAGGAAATACACCTCAGTGTTAAAGACAAACACTACCTCAGAGTAAATGGATGGAAAACAATTTTCCAGGTAAATGATCCCAAGAAACAGGCTGGAGTAGCCATTCTAAAATCAGATAAAATCGACTCTCATCCAAAAGTCACCAAAAAAGATAAGGAAGGACACTCCATACTCATCAAGGGAAAAATCTACCAAAAAGAACTCTCAATTCTGACCATCTATGCTCCAAATGCAAGGGCATCCACATTTATAAAAGAAACTTTACTAAAGCTCAAAGCATACATTGCACCTCACACAAGAATATTGGGAGACTTCAACACACCACTATCATCAATCGACATACAAACTAAACACAGAAACAGTGAAACTAACAGATGTTAAGAACCAAATGGATTTATCAGATATCTATAGAACATTTCATCCTAAATCAAAATAATATAATTTCTTCTCAGCACCTCATGGTACCTTCTCCGAAACTGATCATTTAATTGGTCACAAAACAAACCTCAACATATATAAGAAGATTGAAATAATCCCATGCCTCCTATCAGATCACTATGGATTAAGGCTGGTCTTCAATAGCAACAACAATAACAGAAAGCCAGCATACACATGGAAGCTGAACAATGCACTGCTTAATGATAACTTGGTCAAGAAAGAAATAAAGAAAGAAATTAAAGACTTCCTAGAATTTAATGAAAATGAAAGTACAACATACCCAAACCTATGGGACACAATGAAAGCAGTGTTAAGAGGAAAACTCATAGCTCTGAATACCTCTAAAAAGAAACAAGACAGAGCATATACTAGCAGCTTAACAGCACACCTGAAAGCTATAGAACAAAAAGACTCCAATACACCCAAGAGGAGTAGAAGGCAGGAAATAATCAAATTAAGGGCTGAAATCAACCAAGTAGAAACAAAAAGAATATACAAAGAATCAACAAAACCAAGAGCTGGTTCTTTGAGAAAATCAGTAAGATAGATAAACCCTTAGCCAGACTAACCAGAGAGCACAGAGACAGTATCCAAACTGACAAAATTAGAAATAAAAAGGGAGATATAAGAACAGATTCTGAGGAAATTGAAAAAATCATCAGATCCTACTACAAAAGCCTATACACAACAAACTTGGAAAATCTGGAGGAAATGGACAAGTTTCTACACAGATACCAATTACCAAAGTTAAGTCAGGATCAGATAAATGATCTAAACAGTTCCATAACCACGAAAGAAATAGAAGCAGTCATTAAAAGTCTCCCAACCAAAAAAAGCTCAGGACCAGATGGGTTCAGTGCAGAATTCTATCAGACCTTCAAAGAAGACCTAATACCAATACTCTTCAATCTATTCCACAAAATAGAAATGGAAGGAACACTACCCAATTCATTCTATGAGGCCACAGTTACACTGATACCAAAACCTCACAAAGACCCAACAAAGAAAGAAAACTTTAGAACAATTTCCCTTATGAATATCGATACAAAAATACTCAATAAAATTCTTGCAAACCGAATCCAAAAACACATCAAAACGATCATTCACCATGATCAAGTAGGCTTCATCCCAGCAATACAGGGATGGTTCGATACCCAGAAATCCATCAATGTAATCCACTACATAAACAACTCAAAGAAAAAAACCACATGGTCATTTCATTAGATGCTGAAAAAGGATTTGACAAAATTCAACATCCCTTCATGATAATAGTCTTGGAAAGATCAAGAATTCAAGGCCCATACCTAAACATAGTAAAAGCAATATACAGCAAACCAGTAGCCAACATCAAAGTAAATGGGGAGAATCTTGAAGCATTCCTACTAAAATTAGGAGCTAGACATGGCTGTCTGCTCTCTCCCTATGTATTCAATATAGTTCTTGAAGTTCTAGCTAGAGCAATTAGACAACAAAAGGAGGTCAAAGAGATACAAATTGGAAAGGAAGAAATCAAAATAACACTATTTGCAGTTAATATGATTATATACTTAAGTGACCGGAAAAACTCCACCAGAGAACTGCTACAGCTGATAAACAACTGCAACAAAGTGGCCGGATATAAAATTGACTCAAACAAATCAGTAGCCTTCCTATACTGGAAGGATAAACAGGCTGAGAACAAAATTAGGGAAATCACACCCTTCACAACTGTCACACACAATGTAAAGTATCTTGGCCTGACTCTAACCAAACAAGTAAAAGATCTGTATGACAAAAACTTCAAGTCTCTGAAGAAAGAAATCAAAGAAGACCTCAGAAGATGGAAAGATCTCCCATGCTCATGGATTGGCAGGATTAATATAGTTAAAATGGCCATCCTGACAAAAGCAATCTACAGATTCAATGCAATCCCCATCAAAATTCCAATTCAATTCTTCATAGACTTAGAAAGAGCAATTCTTATATTCATATGGAATAACAAAAAACCCAAGAAAGCAAAAACTCTTCTCAACAATAAAAGAACTTCTGGGGGAATCAGCATCCCTGACCTCAAGCTGTACTACAGAGCAGTAGTGATTAAAAGTGCAGGGTTTTGGTACAGTGACAGGCAGGTAGATCAATGGAATAGAACTGAAGACCCAGAAATGAATCCACATACTTATGGTCTCTTTATCTTTGACAAAGGGGCTAAAACCATCCAGTTGAAAAAAGACAGCATTTTCAACAAATGGTGCTGGTTCAACTGGCAAGTCTACATGTAGAAGAATGCAAATTGATCCATTCCTATCTCCCTGTACAAAGCTCAAGTCCAAGTGGATCAAGGACCTCCACATAAAACCAGATACACTGAATCTAATAGAAGAGAAAGTGGGGAAAACTCTCAAACACAAAGGCACAGGGGAAAAGTTCCTGAACAGAACAGCAATGGCTTATGCTCTAAGATCAAGAATCAACAAATGGGACCTCATGAAACTACAAAGCTTCTGTAAGGCAAAGGACACTGTTCATAGGAAAAAAATGGCAACCAATAGATTGGGAAAAGATCTTTACTAATCCTAAATCCAATAGAGGGCTAATATCCAATATATATAAAGAACTCAAGAAGTTAGAGTCCAGAGAACCAAATAACCTTATCAAAAATGAGAAACAGAGCTAAACAGAGAATCTTCAACTGAGGAAACTCGTAGGGCTGAGAAGCACCTAAAGAAATATTCAACATCCTTAGTCATCAGGGAAATGCAAATCAAAACAACCCTGAGATTCCACCTCACACTAGTCAGAATGGCTAAGATCAAAAACTCGGGTGACAGCAGATGCTGATGAGGATGTAGAGAAAGAGAAATGCTCTTCCATTGCTGGTGGGATTGCAAGCTGGTACAACCACTCTGGAAATCAGTTTGGCAGACCCTCAGAAAAATGGGCATAATAATACCTGAGGACCAGCTATACCACTCCTGGGCATATACCCAGAAGATACTCCAACATGTAATAAAGACACATGCTACACTATGTTCACAGCACTCATATTTATAATAGCCAGAAGCTGGACACAACCCAGATGTCCCTCAACAGAGGAATGGTTACAGAAAATGTGGTACATTTACACAATGGAATACTACTCAGCTATTAAAAACAATGACTTCATGAAATTCGCAGGAAAATGGATGGAACTTGAAAATATCCTGAGTGAGGTAACTCAGTCACGAAAGAACGAACATGGTATATACTCACTGATAAATGGTTATTAGCCCAAAAGTTTGGAATACCCAAGATTCACTTCACAGCAACTGTTGAACTGAGCGTGAGTTTCCAGATGGAGGAGTTGGAGAAGGGACTGAAGGGACTGCAGCCCCATAAAGGAATCAACAGTGTCAATTGGCCTGACCCCTGGTGCTCCTGGAGACTACACCAACAACTAAAGAATACAAATGGAGGGACCCATGGTTCAGGCCACATATGCGGCAGCGGAGGGCCTTGTTGGCCATCTAGGGAGCAGAGGCCCTTGGGCCTGAGGGTGTTAGATGCCCCAGTATAGGGGAATGCCAAGGAGGGAAGATGGGAGTGGGTGGGTGGGTGGGTGTGGGAATACCCTCATAGAGGCAGGGGGAGAATATTTCCAAAGGGGAGACCTGGAAAGGGGGAAACATTTGAAATGTAAATAAAGTATCAAAAAATAAATTGAAAACAAAAAGAAAAAGAAACAAAGCAGTAAGGGGAAAAGGTCAAGGAATATATAAAAGCAGGCCTATCAGAATTACACCAGACTTCTCACCAGAGACTATGAAAGCTAGAAGATCCTGGGCAGATGTCATACAGACCCTAAGAGAACACAAATGCTAGCCCAGGCTACTATACCCAGCAAAACTCTCAATTAAGATGGAGAAAACAAGATATTTTGTGACAAAACCAAATTTACACAATATCTTTCCACAAATCCAGCTACAAAGGATAATATATGGAAAACACCAACACAAGGAAGGAGACAAACTACACCCAAGAAAAAGCAAGAAAGTAATGTTTCAACAAACCCAAAAGAAGATAGCCACAAACATAATTCCACCTCTAACAACAAAAATAACAGGAAGTCACAATCACTTTTCCTTAATGTCTCTTAACATCAATGGACTCAACTCCCCAGTAAAATGACATAGACTGACAGACTGGATACATAAACAGGACCCAGCATTTTGCTGCATACAGGAAATGCACCTCAATGACAAAGACAGACACTACCTCAGAGTAAAAGGTTGGATAACAATTTTCCAACATATGGTCCCAAGAAGCAAGCTGGAGTAGCCATTCTAATATCGAATAAAATCAACTTTAAACCAAAAGTTATCAAAAAAGATAAGGAAGTACACTGGTCAAAGGAAAAATCTACCAAGATGAACTCTCAATTCTGAACATCTATGCTCTAAAAATCACAGGTAGTATAATAATAATATACGTTTAAAATACACAAATATGGCACAGTTCCGATAACATTCAGCAGGATAGATAGGACTCAAGGGATTATTTTCTAAAGCATTCTTTAACAGTGATTATAATTGAAATGGTTATAATGTTATAGAATTAAAAAGAAAGAAAGAAATAGGTCATAGACACTAGGGGAAAGTACTGCTATGATTCTGCTAACAGAACATAGCTACAAAATAAGTGTTGTTGACACATTGCTAGACCCAGAGATCAGTGTATCATTCAACCACCATCAGAGAAGCTGGTTTTGCAGTAAATGGGAATGAGAACAGACATCCACAGCTAGACAATGTTCAAAGAGTGAGAGACTTGATCCTAAATGGGATGTGTTTATCAAAGCCCCTCTCAAGGATCAGGGACATATGCAAAAAAAAAAAAAAAAAAAGTAGGTTGAAAGATTATAACAGCCAGAAATGGTAGTTGAATACAAGAAAAAAGTGTCATTCTGTCACAACAAAATTTATACACATGTCATACACATATGAACTCACAAGACTTGAACAGGTTCCTATCAGACAAAATTTCAGCCCAGAAAAGCAAAAGCGAATACAGAGTCCCCTTCCTAACCAAGAAGCTATTTGCAGTTGATATCTACTGGAAAAGGGAAAATCAGTTTTTTGCAATGGAGTATTACTGGGCATATCAATCACACTCCAGGGCAGACACCATGTCTAGGAGTAGCTGACCAACAAAAATAGACTCCATGATTTTACTGTGTGTACATTTTGTTTGTTTTGATTTGTTTTGTTTTGTTTGGGGTTTTTGTTGTTGTTTGTATTACTGGTTTTTACTCATTTTTTTCAATTTTTACATTTATTTTTTGTTTTGTTTTGGAGTTTTCATTGGTTTTTTAAGAGATAGAGATAGAAAGAACATGATATTTGGGTGGACAGGGAGGTGGGTAGGATCTCAGAGGAGTTGGGAGAGGGAAAACAATATGATTAAACTACATTGAATGAAAATAATATTTTTAAACAATAAAAATTATCCCGCTGAGTGACACCTCAGGAAAAAAAAAGAACTGAAGCTTTTTGGAGAAATAACTAATTCTAGAATCACAACAAAGAGTATGCAAGACAAACACAGAGTGTATTATAGAGTCTTAAAGTAAAACAAAGCAGGATATGATAAATATAGCATTTACTACCCAATCAGAATGTCATTATCACTCTGGGTTCAGTTAATGGTCCAAGGGCTGAGTATTGAACCCCAGCATTGTCAGATGTAGTTATAAGTGGACTGCTACAAAGTGATTGGTATCCTGAGAGTGTGAGCTATGCTGAATTATATAAGCATACAGCTACCAGAACATTTTTTCCCAATCATAAGATAGTCTTTCCTGAATGAAGACATTCAGAGGGAAAAAGAGAAACAGGCATGAGGGGGACGAGACAACACCATCTAAAGACCTGGATGAAACAGTTAGTACGCTCCCCCCCCCCCAGACCCTCAGATATTAGCCCTGATAAACAACTGCTTTCCCTAATGTGAATCTGAGTCATATTTCTGTTGCAACAAAGATCTTAATTAATAAAAGGTCAAAATTGAATAGCTGGATCATTAACTGATATGTCATATTTTCACTAATTCTGGTCATTTTTGTGGTAAATTGAAGTACTAAAAATTACAACATAGCCACTTTTTGCTAAGTACTGTGCTAAGCCATAGAAATACAGAGGTGTTAAAAATTAAAGTCTAAGCCAGGCAGTGGTGGTGCACTCTTTTAATCCCAGCACTTGGGAGGCAGAGACAGGTGGATTTCTGAGTTCGAGGCCAGCCTGGTCTACAGAGTGAGTTCCAGGACAGCCAGGGCTATACAGAGAAACCCTGCCTCCAAAAAAAAAAAAAAAAAAAGTTTATAGAGGAGACAGACAAGAGGGTGAAAAAGCTCCAGTTCAATGTGAATCATAATACACTGATGTATGTATGTATTATCGGAAGCCATGAGCCCTACAAGGTGGGTACACAATGCAGGACTGCTGTGCCATCCTAAAGAACGGCCATGGTATGAGCTTAGGAGAATGAGTAAGAGTTGGAAATCAAGCTGAGATTGAGGTGGAAAGAAGCTAACACCAAGCAGAAGGAGCAGCTTGTGTGATACAGCAGCAGGAGGAAGCTGTCTGCTTTACCTGCAAGGATTCAACATAACAAATCCACAAGGACAAAGCCACAGAAGTGAATGTGATCAACAGTGGAGTTTGTGACTAAATTGTAGCCCGAAGACAAGCAAGAACTACAAATGACAGTTGATTGTATCATCATAGATAAATGACACACATTGTAAATGTTTGATATTTATACATATGTGCACATGCGTAAACACACAAACACACACACACACACACACACACACACCTTCCATCTTACACAGCAATGCATTGTTTTTCAAGACTCAGTAAAATATCAAGAAGAAAACATCTTTCATTTGTAGCAGATAACCTGCTTATAGGCAACTTGGGCTGAATATTTGTCCTTGTATATATGGTCATTCAGCGAGTACTTCAAATTCCCAGTAAGAATTTTTTTGTGAAAGTTTTGCTTTGATTGATTAAATAAGAGGAGTGTTTTCTCCCTTAGAAAATGCTCACTGGACTATCAGCAGCTTGCTTACCACAGAAGGGTACAGAGAACATATTATCACTGGTTCATGAAATTCAATGAGAATTTATTTACCACAATTGTGGTGTCTGAGGACCAATTTTCAAAACTGTGGATCTGGTTCAGTCCAACAAATACCCATTAAGTTTCTACACTGTGAGAGTCACTATTCTGGAGATGCTAGAGGGACAAGCTGAATTCCCCATGCAAAAACAAATTTCCTCAATCATGCAATGAAGGGTTCTTTATATATCAAAGTTGGCAGGAAATAGAGAACTAAAATTGTTTCAAACTGTTGTTGGCAGTAAGCTTCTGTCTGTGTTAATTACACTCTGCGTTTGAGGCGCATCATTCAGTCAACAGTTAGAATGTTGTAGCCTTTCTGTGATTGACTAAATACCAAATTACTATGTGCAGCTTTGGGGATTTTTGAGTTTATCAAATTTACATCATTTCCAAACTTGGTGATTTAACAATTTGGGGATTTTTCCAGCCTGAACGCCTTTGATAAATAATTAGTCATAAATATACTGAGTGCAAACAGAGACACACTTGTGAAAAAAGGCTTAAAAGTGAATGACCTTGAAAACAGATAGAGCAAACCTCCTTCATTTATGTTTGAATGGACAGATAGCTTAATAAAAAACAGTTCATCTACACTGCATCTCAATATCTTCTACTTACAACATGAAAACATTAACAAAATTTAGTTAATAACAGTATATGTGTGCATACATATGCTTGTGTAATCTATATTGGTGTGGGGGCGGGAGTAGTTCATTAAAATAACTAAAGGTCAGGATCATAACAAACAGAAATGAAATGGAAAATATATGCTTACTGTTCTTGGTTTTGTGTTTGCTGTTTAATACTCAATGTACAATAAGTATTTTAGCATGAAGTAAGGACCCAGCAGGCTGCCTCTATTCAGTAGTGTGCTGGAACCAGTTAGTACTGGCTTGCAAGAGTGGATTTTGTGAATCTTTTGTTGGCTCAGTGTTCAGTGGTTTAATTTACAGCCCTTCTGAGGACAGTTACCCCACAGAAATTGGCAAATGTTACAAATCATTGCTTTTCTTTTCCAGGAGAGTTTTCTGGTAAGCATTTATCAAAATACCACTGAATATATGTGTGTTTACAGATGTATGGATATGTGCACTGTTAATGTATATAAAATATGAACACATATACACACAGAATATGTAAAGTACTATAAAGTTAAGGAAATTCAAGCTAGTCATTTATTTCTGTACACGATATAGATATGGGGCATATTTTCTCTTTAGTAAGGGAGATGATAAATAATAGATGATAAAGAGACTGATGATAGGTAGGTAGATAGTAGAGTGTGTTTGAAGTTTTAAAAAAAATCACAACAAATAAAAAATTATTTTTATAAAGGAAAATAAGTAAATAAAGTTGGAATTAAAAGACATAGTGGGTCATTAATAGTATGCCAATTAGCTTTCTCTTACTGTAACAAACAGCTGAAACAATCATCTTATAAAGGAAAAGATTGATTTGGCTCACAGTTTTGATGTTCCAGTTCACACTTGATTGTTCTAGGCTTGTGAAGTTGCATCATGGGAATCAAGAGGAACAGGAAGGAGGGAACCTGGGTCACACTGTCTCCTTCAGATCATGTTCTCCCACCATTGGCATGTAGAGCTCTCACTAGGCTCCACCCCACTAAAGTCTCCCTGACTTCCCACCAAGGCCAAGCTGGGGTTGAACACAAGGGCCTTTTGGAAATGCTTGAGTTCTAGACAACAGCAAGTGTTGACTAACTCCAATGGTGTTGCTAAGAGGAAAGAAAATTCGGAAGCATTTCTAAAAAGTGTTAAACGTGAGGAGATGTTCAGTTCACTGGAAAGAAGACAGGTGTGCAGACACAGTAATTATCAAATGAAGAAAGCAGTGAGGCCAGAGCTAGGCTCAGGTCTCCTAACTTTGGTTTATAACAGCTGCATCTGACTGCTCTGCTTTTATTTAGCAAAAGTTTATTAGCTTACAAAGTAACAGGTTTCTCTATGGTGTTTCCTTTCTTCAGGATGAGAGACACGTGCCTGGATATAACATATTTGGATTGTGCCTGCTCCCTCATTTCTGTCTATTATCTACTCCCACTTCTGCTAATTGCCTTTCTCTTCCCAAAAAATGCCCTTCCTACTTTTGAGCTTTAAAAAAAAAAAAAAAAACACCGAGTTCTGTCATCTACAAGGGCATGAGTGAGGGGTTGTTCATAGGAATATGGATGCTTTCACAGTAGCGATATCACCAAAGAAAATGTCTCTCCTGTCCAAAGCAACCACTAAGTGCATATAAATCCTCAGGAAAAGGTGAGGCCCCACACTTCCAAACCCTTCTTAGTGATGCCAGCATTATCCTTGTACCAAAACCATAGAAATACATAACAAGAGCCAGAAAGAAAATTATAGACTAATTTTTCTTATATGCAAAATTTTTTCAATAAAATATTGGCGAGCCACATTCAAGAATACATCAAAATAGTTGGTCACCAGGATCACACTGGCTTCATTCTAGAAATTCTGAGGTAATTCAGCATAAACAAATGGAGAGATGTAATGCAATGTAATGCATCAACAGACTCAAGGACAGAAATCACGTGATCATGTAACATGCAAAAAGAAGGCCTGTCATACTTAACTTCAGTTGCCAACTTAATGAAATCCAGAGTTACTGGGGAAGAGGGAACCTCAACTGAGGATTTGTTTAGATGAGATTAGACCATGTCTGTGAGACATTTCCTTAATTGATAATTGATGTAAGAGAGTCCAGCCCACTGTGGACCATGTCATTCTTAGGTAGCTGAGCAAGTCAGACATAACAAACCAGTAAGCAGTGCCCTCCCTGGTATCTACTTCATTCGCCCAACTTACTGCTTGAGCTGCCTTCCTTGGATAATAGTCTAACCTCTCCAGTGAATTAAACCTTTTTTCCCTGAGGGTTTTTTTTTTGCAAGTGTTTTATTACAGCAACAGAAACCAAATACAAGGCCTTTGACGAAATCTCACATCCCTTCATGATAAATGCCCTGAAGATTCTAGGAGTGGAAGGAATCTATCTCAGCATAATGAAGGCTGTATGCCAACATTGTGATAAATGGAGAAAAACCAAGATCAGGAGCAAGACAAGGATCTCCATTCTATCTAGCTCAATTCAATACGCCACTTGAAGTGTTAGAAAAAGCATTAAGACTAGAGAAGGAAATAAATGGTATATAAATAGAAAAAAGAAGAAGTAGAAGTAGTAGTCAACGTACTGGGGAAACTTCTTCTAACCCTTGTAGAGGTTAGAAGTTGCTCAGCACTGTGAAGTATGAATGTATTAAGACACTAATTTCTAAAATATGTAATATTTATAACTACCATATCAGTTGCCTCATGTTATAGGAATACTTACAAATAGAAAGCTTATATCAAATAATCCAATACCAGATGATAGAAATTTTGCCCAAAAGAGCATCTCCTCAAATTAGGTAACTCAAGAGCAATCTACTTCCTGGATTGACTAAAATGCTCAATCATTCACTAAAATTAAGCTGATGAATTAGTGGAGAAATGGGTTATAGGGCCAGAAATGTGAATTCAAATCTTAACCTGGCCTCTTCCCAACTGGTAACCATGAAAAAGTTGCTTAATCATTTTAGGATTCAATCCTTTGTCTATAAAATGAGAATGATAGTCCATGAAATTAATCTGACTTAGCAGGGTGAAAGAGTACTTTTAGAATCATCAAGTACAGAGTTCCTGTCTAGTGAGGACTAGTCATTTCCCTTCCCACTGCATTCATTGACTCCATGTTGTATAAATATTAATAACTCTAAGTATTTACCATATACCAAGAAAAAGCTTTCTAAATATCTAACTTTAACATAACATATAATTTGGAGAAACCATTAAGATCACTTTAGGCAACAGATGGTTTATCAAATTGCATAGTCTGAGTAAAACTGAATAGAGGGACAATTTACAATGTTACATGTATAGGAAGGAAAACAATAGGAGACAGCACGGGGTCCTGGAGTTCAAATCAATCTGTTAAAGGCAAGACAGAATGACTCGGAAGAGAGGAAATATGAATATTTGAGAGAAGAGAATGGACACTGTGTGCTGGAGCTAGAGACAGCACATGGTACATCTCTTCCCAACTCCATTTTAAATGGCATCCCATGGGTACCTGGAAATGGCCACCAGAGGAGTATTGGCCACAGAAACTGGCAAACCTTATGAACCCATCATTCCCACATTTTTACATATTTGAGAATCATTCCAGGAACTCCACAGGAATGTAACAAAAATAGTAAATAGCTCCAATGTAATATCCTTATTCTCTCTCTTCTCTGGCTGATTTCCAAACTAAATCAGAAGCTACAGGTCATGAGAATGCAGTGATTTCCTTTCAGGCAGACCTAACCTACTCATGTCTATAATAGGAGGTGGGGTAGATGAAGTTAATGTGTTAATATTTTCTGTTACTGATGCCACTTTCCTGTTTTAGGCCTGCAGCTTCCCTCGTTGGAATGACCACAGTAAGTCCTTCTGTGGTGATTTGAATGAGAAATGCCCTTCATAGAATCAATCATTTGAACACTGCCTCCCATGTGGTGGCTGTTTAGGGGAAGTCATGAGGAGTCACAGCCATGTTGGAAGAAGGAACTCACTGGGCATGGGCTTTGAGAGTGGCATGCTTCACCCTACTTCTCATTCGATTGCTCTGCTTCCTGCTTGCATTTGAAAATGTAATCTCTGAACTTCCTGCTCTGGACACTTGCAGCCATGCCTCCCCACCACTACCACCACCCCCCACCATCATGGACTCTCCATCTGGGACAATAATTCCAAATAAACTCTTCCTTCTATAAACTGCCTGGGTAATAGTATTTTACTCTAGCAACAGAAAAGTAATTAATATACCTCCCAATCCATTCTCTATACCACAGTCAAAGTAAAATTCCTAAAAGAGGAATCTCACTTTGTCCTTCCTATGCTTAAAACAATAAGCAGTTTCTACTTGCTCTCAAACCAGAGTGCATAAGCTCTGCACAAGTCTTCTGGACTCCAGCATCTCAGGCCCCATCTTCTAACTCTAGTTTTTGACAAACACCCACCCCAGCGTTTCCAGCAATGGCTCTTCCTGCATTTCTCTCACCTACCCCCTTTTTACCTATTAACCTCTGTATTAATCTTCAGATCTCAACCACAGCATCTTCCTGATGCTGGCATCCTGACATCTCTACTTCATCCCCTATGTGTCTTCTACACAGATACTGTTGCCTTGTCCTGTTCTAGGATGATCCTGGTTTGTAGAGGCTGGCTTCTCTTTATTTCCTCTTGACAATTCCTTTTCATTCAACTTCATATCCCCAGTACTTAGTGCAAGCCTTGCTTATAGCAAGACTCAAAACAGCTTAAGAAGGTGAAGCTCTAAAGTTGAAATATTAAGTGATAAGATCACCTCCCAGGGAGTTATTTTGCTGTAATATTTCATAGCTAACAAGGAAAAGGACCTCCATTCTGTCACTGTTAACCCATTTGGGTTATTGGAGTATTTCAATAGTTAGACTCCACCTTTAATGTATGTGAACACTCACATAAAGTGCAAGAGTAACACAGTACACACCCTAAAGTGGGGTTTATTTAGCCAAATTTACAAGCAAAACAGCATCAGGGGGCCCAAAATTCTTTGAGTTCTCATACAGTGTGGTTGGCTCACCATAGCGTATATGCCATGAGAATTTCTCCAAACATGAAGAGTATACCTCCATACTTCTATATTTATCAAAAAGTTGGAAAGGGTACAGAGTATATTTGTAACCTATCCAACAAAAGTACTTCTATTCCTTGAAGTGTAGCACATACCTAATGATCCTGTCTATTCTTGGGTAGCTCACTACACAGGTACCCCATAGAGCCAGGAGGCAACATACATGGCCATTGTTAAGTTTGGCTATGAGTTGTATCCCCCACAAATTCAAGTGTTGAACTTCTAGTCCACAGCTGGCAGCACTATGAGAAAATGCTTGGATTATGAGCATTCTAACTTCAGCAGTAGATTAATCCATTGGGAGGTAGGATTATTAGGAGAAAATGGAAACTTCTGTAAGTGGGACCTATTTGGAGGAAGTAGGCCACTGGAGGTGTGCTCTTGAACAAGTTACTAATTTTATTACTGACTCCTCATTCACTCTCTTTGCTTCCTGGTTGTCATGAGATAATCAGCAGCTCTCCTCTCCCAGCTCCTTCTACCATGATGCACTACCTGACTACACATAGACCCAGAAGCAGCAGAAACAGAGACCATAGTTATCACCTGTGAAACAAAGCCAAAGTAATTCTCTCTTTGAAATTGACTTTTCGAATTTGTTACAGAAAAGAAAAAAATCAACACAAGTGTAAATCCATAAACCATGTATTTTGCTATGGTACTTCCATATTGCTGAGAGCTCAGAAGGAAGTAAAATTCAAGTGTGAAAAACTACCCCAGCCACATTCCTTCTCAAATGGCAAGATCAAACTAATAGCTCAGTAATTTATAGCAACACAGCCCATGAGCATGGAAATCTGTGAGAATGGGGAATTCCCCTTCTCTAGCACAAGGCAGGATTAAAATTACCAAATGTCACTCTAATGTATGTAGCTATAAGGCCCACGTGGTTCTAACAGGGTTCTCTTGTATAACAAACCATCCCACCATGTCCTTAAGACAGCAATGATGATTTGATTTGAATTGATGTGAGTAACTAGACCATTATTTAGGAAGTCTCTAGTTGTCTGATTCTGGTCTTATCTCTGGAGGTTACAGTTAGATGATGACTGGAGTGAAATGTTAGGAATTAATAGCAGGAATTAGTTGGGAATATGTCTTCAGATATAGTCTCTGGGCTTCTGCATATGGCTTCCTTCCCTGGACTAAGTTGAGTTTTGTTACAGTTTAAATTAAAACATTCCCCATGTTTAAAACAGTCTCATGTTTTGAGCTGTTCCCTGGTTGGTAGCACTGTTTAGAGGAGATAATAGAACTATGAGATCAAGCCAGCCTTGAAGAAATAAGTCATTGGGGCAGGCCTTTAAGGGCTGGATCCCTACCTTTAGCTCTCATTGCTCTCTGCCTCCTCATCAGCCATGATGTGAACAGTAATTCTTTACCAGAAACTCCCACTTCACACTATGCCTTCCCCTCCATGATAGAGTGAAATCAGTCTAATCTCAGGAAACAAAACAAGCTTTCCTTCTTCCAATTGTCTCTAAGCAGATATTTAGGTCCTAACAACACTAATAAAGTAATTCCTTCCATTTTCCTCTTGTACAACATGGGTCTTGAGGTGTTTTGGTGATTTAGAAACCTAGACCGATTATTTTAAGGATCTATGCAAAAGCTTCATTACTTTTTATCATCTGGATAATATCATAATGCTCATGGTGATTAGCCCACCCTGACTCAAGAGAAAACATAGAGCCCACCTCTCATAGCGTTAACAGAGCTATTACGGCAGCCATCTTTGGTATATACAGATTGCCAAAGGTACCAAAAAAGCATTGATCCGTAAGAACCCTTCCCAAACTAAAAATGGTACCCAATTTTCACTATTCATTTGCTATCATAAGGAAGGTCCCATTGAAAGGGGCTCATACTATGTTTTGGCAGAGAAACGCAAGAAAGAGATGATCTTAACTCTCCAGGTGGAGAGAAAGAGAGAGAGAGAGAGAGAGAGAGAGAGAGAGAGAGCACTCTAGTTGTGTTGTAGAAAGTAAAGTAGAGAAAGAAAAAGTAGGAAAATCATTAGAATGTTATCTCCTCTTCCTAAGAATTTGTGTGTTGTCAAATGTGACATACAATAGTACTTACCTCAAGGAGTAAATGTGAGAATAAAACATAGGTAACTCAATGAAGGTATGATTAGGTGCCACAGCGTGGCACATGGCTGCAATACCAGCATGTGGGAGATGGACACAGAATGATCACAAGTTCAAGGCCAACCTGAGTTATATAGTAAGACCCTGTTAAACAAAACAAAAAATGGTAGGCACATGTGATAAACAACATTAAGCATACATGTGCACACAGCATTTTCATATTCTCATCAATATCCATGTGAAAGATGATAGCTGCTTAAACTTCAGGAAATGGATAAATTTCAATATTTATTATATGAAAACATAAAGGGGATAATCAAGAATGACTGCTATGCTTTGAATGTGTAATGTTTTGAGTAATAATGTGTAAGAAACAGAAGACTGCTCTCCTAGCCTCGGATACAAGACTTAACGTTCCCTGGGGCGTGCTTTCGAAATGTTCAAGTGCAGTAACTTAAAGAAGCTCTCTAATTTCTCAATTGTAAGGTTCGATTTCTTCATCTGTGAAAATGAAATGGTTACAATATGTATGTGTGAAGCTAATACAAACTGACTCTGTTTTCTCAGCAGAAGAGTGCACATAAACACATGAGAGAATAAATCATGGACCCATTCCACTTAATCAATGAGCAGAGCTGTAAAACCAACGTAGAGAAGGGAGGAATCTAGTACTGCCTCAGCTGACTGGACTCCATATAGCTCTTTGATCATATGTTAATGATCATAAGTTAAATGTGCATATTTTTCAATTGTTGCCAGAGTTGATTGACTAAAATTCTGTGTGTGTGTGTGTGTGTGTGTGTGTAAATATATATAACTTAAAACATATAGGCCCCATGTTCTAAGACCCAAAATAAGGTTGATACCTAAAAATGAATGATGTGAATCATGCCTCGGACTTTTATGAGCATAAAAGCTATGCTTGTCTCATGTCCTCTATGGTCCTTCTCTTTGAGATGCTACCACGTTTCATACAGCATGCTTGAGCTTGCACACCCCTTGTGGGAATTCCATTTCAATTTTCAGAGCTTTCATTATAAGGCTCAAAACCTTTGGATGACACTAACTACTGGATCGCTACTGTGTTGACATGTGTGTCTCCATGTTTACCCCTCTGGATTTTAACCATAAGTCAGAGCTATCCAATCAGCAATTGAATGACCCAAAATGTCTTCCAGAAAAAATTTCTACAGTGATGAGATTCATTCATTACCAAGATAAACAGAATACTCTGGAAGTATTCAAGGGCACAGGGTCTTCCTGTCACCAGCTGAGTCAGAGAAGCTCCATGCTTAATTTGAAAATTCAGTGGCAGAATTTAATGTCAATCTTGAAGTAAAGCTATTTTGTAGGCCAAAGATACATGACTACATAGCTAACCTAGCTGCAGATATGTGTGACATCCTATAGCATAGCTGGACTTTCCTGACACAATGAGAGAGAGAGAGAGAGAATTAGATAAAGAGTAGAAGCCATTGATAAAGAAGTATTGAAGGACTTCCCAAAATATCCAGAAGTCATGATATTGAAGTAGATAATCTGCACTAAGAAGCCCGTTAAAAAGTGAACTTTCCTCATGTGATGGAGGGCATGGTTTACCTTCGTTTTTCAAAATCTGAGAAAAAAGATAACAAAGGCATGGGTGTGAGGTAGTCAGCCAACTCTTAAATGACTCCTCATGACTCATGTCAACCTTTTCCAGATATTTCCATATCTCCTAGGCTAGCCTCGAACTCTATGTAGCTGAAGATGGACCTGAGCTCCTCATGTTCCTGATCCAAAGTACTGGGTTTACAGGTGTGCACCACTATGCCCTAATTAAGATCCATTTTAATTCTTGCAAAAAGCACTAGTTGAGAGATTCTAGAACTCTAATCATATCACACACAACACCCACTTTTGTCTTCAAATCCACCAGCAGGGCCAGGGTTCCTTTCTTTCTACTTTACAGATGATACTGTGTACCTTAACTATAAACCATTCCTTTTAAAGCCCACAAAAGAAAGATACAACTTCCTCCCTACTCCCTCCAGACATGAGGGAGAAAGAGACCAACATCAAAGTCTCTTTTTCTAAAATATGTGAATATCAGACTTTTGCTAATTAACTTTACCAAAATGAAAAGTCAACCAATTGCCCCCTCTCATTTCTTAACTTCCTCTAGTCTGTCTTTGATCCACTGGCCAGGATCCAGACTCACACTTTAGCTAATGTATAGGGTGGGGAGGAGGTTTGCCCCAAGACAGGGATATGAGGGAGGAGGCTTTCTGACTGGTCAGAATCTAACATACATTCAGGCAAGCATCACTGTAAGCCCAGGTGTGACTTCTCAGCAGTGGCTCCTAAGACAGTGCAAAAGCAACAAACAGCAAAGGGGCTCCAGGTGGGACAGGTGCAGAGAGACTATCGTCTCCGATATCAAGTCAAATCATCACAGGGATGTTCTGTGCTGAAAGCTAACGCGCTGCCTGAAAGGGCCCACACGGTTCCTCGAGTGAGACATGCTCCTGGGTTGTTATTATTTATCTAGATCCCCAGGTGTACTTCGAGCTCTGTAATAGGTAGCATGTGCCAAAACAAAGAGGCAGCCCTTGCCTGAAAGAGCGTGCCTTCTAAAAGCACATTTGGGTACTATTATGCTCCGTGAATTGGCAAAGCTAACAATAAAGACATCAAGGAACACATCTCTGCTCAATGTATCAGAGCTTTCAGAAACGGGAGGACTAGAAGAGTTGTGGCTTTGGGGCGTTTTGGGGGGCGGGGGGTGTTTTATATTTTTAGTTGTTGTTGTATTGACATTTTTTAAAGGGGAAGAAAAGAGAAAGAAGTAGAATCTGCTGTTCCTAAGATTTAAAGAGATCTTGACAGCTTAGAGCAATGAGCTAAATATACTGAGATGACTTGAATATTTGCAATGTAAGGAACTAAACCTGAGGTGAAAAAAAATGCCAGTTTAGGAGTTGATTCTAAATGGGTATTATCAACACAGTCATATACTTGAATTTCTCAAACCAAAATCTCAGGATAAAGAAAAGACTGCAACCAGAGTTTGAGCTGTAACCACCAGAGCCCTACTCACAGTGACCGACTTCTACAAGCCATGTTCTACCTCTTAATGATCCCACAGCTTCCAAACTGTGAAACCAGCTGGAGAACAAATATTCAAAGCATGGGCCTGGGTAGAACCCTGTAAAGCCCAGTCCTAACAAAGATCTGGGATGTGGAATACAACTAGGTTCAGGAGAGTCTCAGAGCAGGGTCTAACCTTGGTCAAGCTGATACATAAAATTAACTATCCAAGCTAAGAGCCCACTTGCTCTATTCTCTGGCTGGACTCTGGCAGGGTTTAAGAAGTGATTTCCCAGAACCTGAGCCTTTGGTAAGATCTCTGTGACAAGAACTACTACAGAGAACATTTTCCAACAACCTCCAGTTGTCCAAAATCAGCTGATCCGTGTTTAAAGATCCTGCCTCCCTTGGCCAGCAGGTGTGAGTTTATTTGGGGAGGGAGGGGATACACTCTTTTCTCAGATCCTGAATCCTAACATTCCTTCTGGTATGTCAGGGATGGCTGAGTAGTGACCACAGTGAGAACACTATAAGTAGAAGAAAGGCTTCAAGTTCGTTTCCAAGGATACAGAATAAAGGTTCCATTGCTATTAAAAGTCATTGGTGTTGACTAAGGAGTACAGGAATGATGTGCGGATTGGCAGCACGACCCAGTGGCTGCACTACTGCGGCATGTGTGGCACCCTAGCATCATTACCTATTCATACATTCTACATGCCGTCTTCCTCCTTTCTCGTGTCTAAGTGACTTTTCACTTGGCCTTTTCTGTAGATCAGCTTCTCTGGATAAACCATCTGGGCAAAGGGAGAGTGTGGTGCTGCTTTAAATTAACAAGGGAAAAAAGTAAAGAAAGAGACTTTTCATCACCTCGAATTAGACCCAATTTTCCCACTCTGTCACCACCCTCACAAGAGCTGGCATGCTCCTCGGAAGCTGTCCGTATTCCTTCTAACCATGACAGAAGGAGGTGAAGACAGAGGGGAAAGGAGGGGAAACAGGAGCGAGGGGGGATGAAGAGGAGACAGGAGGAAAGGGGAGAGAGAAGAAAGAAGAGGGGAAGGCAAAGAGAGCTAGAGGGAGAGTGACAGCAAGAGCAGGAGAGACAGACAGAGAGAGTGGGAAAGAGAAAGAACGAGCCCTCCAATACATTAGGTAGATTTGGCTAGATTGATGTCATTGCTCATTAAGAAAACAGGCAATCTGCATCTTGTTCTCATTGGAGAAAATAAATCTGCACAGAGACCAGCCAAATAATGTGTGGCAAATGATCGATGTTATCTGAGGGAGAAGATGATTGATCCTTTATTTCTTACAGCCTCTCATGCATAATGCATAAGATCCAGGATGTCCCTGGCTTGCCTCGGGATCCAGCAATGATGTACCACATTACCATGCAGAACGCTCACTCTGAATTTCTAGTGACAGTCTTCATATCCCTAAGCAAGTGGGAGCCAGGAATGCTTCAGAATCCGAGAATTCCTGATAGGAGAATGAAGGGTTCTTGGACTCCTTCCAGGCCATTTCACAAGCACATCCCTGACTCATGGGAAGTCTCAGAGAGGCTTCAGAGCCCAACAGACCCTCTAATGCAAGACCAAGCTGGTAATATTGCCTTCTCTCAGAATATTAGTTAAAATAAAAAACTGGAAATGTTAAAGGAACTGAAGCTGGGAAAGATGGTCAAAGATGATAAGGAATTGCATTTGCTTCTCATTGCAATGACTGAGTTTCAGAGACCCAAGGAAATCCCTTTCAATTCTGGAGAATACTGGTTTCTCAATTGTTAAATGTTAAAGCCATTTTGTTGTTAGCTCTCCCTAGTCATTAAATGAAGATGGTGGTGATGGTGGTGGCTGGGGTGGTGGCAGTGACGAGAGGATGTTGGTGATAATGATAATGATGATAGCTAATATAGGAAAACACACGACAGTAGAGTATGAGTTAACAATCGTATGTGTCATCTCATGCCATATAATAAACTGTAAGATAAAGAACTTCATTAATTTGCCTATAGTTCATAATTGGTTATTAGCTAATTCCAGAGCCGATGCTGCTAACCCCTCCACAGGAATGCTCCTGATCGGCAGTTAGAGATTAAATGAAGGAACCAGAGGTCATAAAGGAAGACAGCTATGCCTGACTGATAGAAGACTATACAAACACAACCCTGAGCTTAGCCTTCCCAACACAGAGCCCATCACTATACTAGATTCTGAAGTTGTAGTGATGATTATTGACAATTGATAAGATAAGTGATTGCTTCTCAGGTTAATACCCATTCTCTGCTGCTCAGAGAGAGCAGTGCTAGACCCTCCAGACCACAGTTCCACTTTTCCTGCAATTCTGCTGACAGGCACACCAGAGAAAGACTGCAGGCTTGAGGAAGAAGAAAAGTTTGGCCCTCTGGACTGCCTATTCAACATCCTTACAGGGTCATAGCCCAGCTGAGGAAGCAGAGTTCCTTCCAGCTTACTTTACTCGTTTTCACTTAGTAGAATAGACATATTGTGTCAAGGGTATAGTTTTTCTAATAAAGGCTTGGCCCAGCTAAGCTGTCCCTAGAAGACACCAGCCCACCTCCTGCACCTCAGCTTTACAAAGCCTTAACTCCATTCTTCATTTTAATTGTTGCAAAATTTCCCTTTGTTTCCCCTGCCATAAAGGTGATAGCTGCTTCCTGGTGTATCTTCATCCTGTTATTTGTTTGATCTTTATCATCTCCCTCTTTCCAGTTTTAAGGAAATGTTTGTAAGTTAAAGTTTCCTAATGCTAAATTCTCTCTGCTGATATAACTTGTATGCTTGCTGCTTCCAGGTTAGAGCTGAAGCAGCACAGACCTTCATTCAGCAAGGAGAGGATGCTAGTCATATTCATTACTGAGCAGATAAGAAAAGTCGACATGGAACACCACCAGAGGTCTGTCTAGATGTCACATTCCTCAGGATCTCTTCCCACGCAAGGCAACAGTATCTCTGCTAAACAGGACATATATGAGACACTACTGTTATGTGTAACTATTAAAAAACAATCCACACTATCACCAGCTACTCTCTGCCCACGGCAGTCTCTCCACCCGTATGGCTATCCCCATGCAGCGGTCCGCCCAAATTCTCGAGGTTGGCTTGCTGCTGAACCACTGTTTTCCCAGTCATCCATCCCCTGTGGCTAGCTACTGCCAAACAGTTTCTGCAGCTAGCTGGGGATGCATTCTCACCAACCCACGCTCCTCCACTGCGGTTACCTTTCCCCTGGAGTTTGGTTGAGCACCTCAAAATGAAAAACACCAGACAATCTTAATAGAATCAACAGTTAACACAATGGGTGCTGAATTTGTCATCCTAACTATTCTAGAAATCTTTCGGTGGCAGATTCTCGTAGATTCTACCACCAGATCTAACAGTCCCCTGTCTACTTCTCGCCAGCTTTCACTCCTCACTGTCCAAAAGGAAGTGCCTTCCTCCTGTGTTCCCGCTTTCTCTCTCGGAACAGGAAGGCCCGCCTCCTCCTCACACAGTGATTGGCTTCTTGTCATCTTTAGTATCCAATCAATTAGGGGAGAAATCTGCTACACCCCCCCCCCCCCCCCCCCGTTATCTCTGTGCCTTGTAAACTTGAAGGAGTCTACGCACAGGCAGTTCTGACCATCCATGTGATGGTTATTAATGCAGACATCTCTCCGAAATTCTTTGTTCAATGACTTGTTTCTCTTCCCTGCTTCATACGCTGTGAACCTTTGTCTCTATCCAAGGGCATTACATGAAAACCTTCCACATGGGAAGGTTCTTATTCTACTAAGAAACTTTGAGCAGAGTATAGTTTTAAAAAATGACTTGTAACATTCTTATACTAAAAACAGCATCAAGATCTTCAGAGATTGTAAGCATTTTCTGTTGCTCAAAGAAAATGACAGAACTAATGAACTTCTGAAAAAAAATGTAGTTAACTAAGAGTTTCTAGCCCATGATGTGTGGCAAGAGCAAAATGCAGAGCAAAATCATGCGCCTCATTACCAAGAAGCAAGAAGGACTACAGAGGGAGCTGGTGGCCTTCAACTAATGCCACCAATAACTTCAAAAGCTACAACTCCAGAGAGTAATAATCTGAGGACCAAGCCTTGACTGTATAGGCCTTTGGGGACTACTCATTCAAAGCTGCAGAGATTTGTCTATCAAGTTCCATACTGTAATAACAAATACCCAGAGACCAAGAGAGAACAGGATCAAGGGACATAGGTACTCACATGCAGATACTTTGGGCCCATTTTCAGTAATGACAAACTACCTTAAACTTTGGAACTCATGGTAATTAATGAGTCCAAATATTAAGGAAATTAAGAGCACAAAATTTATACTAACCAATGCTTAAGAAGTCAAAAAGAGCTCTGTGACAAACGTAGAGGACTTCCCAGAAATCACAGCATGCCATATATAATGACTTAAGTTGGGTTATTTTGGAAGATGAGCCTATAAATATTTATAAGACATATTAAGTTCAAGGTGTAAATAGTGAGGTGAAAGCAGAAGCGTTTATGCTGACTAAGTGCACACAAACACATGCTGACTAAGTGCACACAAAACACATGCCAACTAAGTGCATACAAAACACATGCCAACTAAGTGCATACAAAACACCTGTCAACTAAGTGCACACAGAGAATTTCCCCCTTTTTGGATACAACTGATACTATTCAGTGGTGCAAGTTGCAGACATTTCTTGCTTCCTGCTTTTACAGTTTAAATATGTGATATTTGCAAATCTACCTGGAGCTCATATTGCACTGAGCCCATCTGAACACACATGATGAGTGAACTCCTATTTGCATGGCAGCCTAAAAGAACTGACAGGATTATGAATAAGCCTAAACCACAGGGAAAGGTAGAGTGGTGGACTACAGAGAAAAATAGTCTTACTCCTCCCGTGTAATGCTTCATTCTGAATAAGTGCCCTTGGCAGCAACTACCCCAATGTCACACATCCAATAGATCCTAATAAATACTGCCTGCCTCTGATAACAATGACAGAACACAAAGGCATTAGAATGAATAGTGGGTGATAAAAATATATATAGGTAATGGCTCAGGACTGCTTGTGTCTTTAAACAGCAGTTTAGAACAATAAAGCCTGTTATTTATTGATATACATATGTGTATATATATATATATATATATATATATATATATATATATATATGGACAACATTAAATGTAAAAACTATAACTCCCTTGTCTTATGTCACCCCAGGAAAATGGAGCTAGAAAGACAGCACACAATTCCTTTCTGCTGCATTTAAAAAGTCACTGTGCTCAACTGTCTATGTTCTGATTTAGAGACAAGGTCAGAAAACATACACCTAGTGAAACTGAAAGTGTAGAATTCAGTATTTAAGAGATAAGAATACTTAGTGGTGCCAAGACTTGCAGTGTGAATGTGTGGCTGCACAGATTTAGGAACCCAGCAAGCCCAAAACTAAGGATAAAAATGTGAAAAATACAAAGCATAACTTAGAGCTGTGGAGATGGCTCAGTTGGTAAACTGCTTACCATGCAAGCATCAGAATCTGAATTCAAATCCCCAACATCCATGTAGTAAGCTAGGCATGGAGGCATGCCACCATCCTTGCCAGAGATGCAGAGACAAGTGGATTTCTAGAGCTTTCTGGACAGCTAGTTCAGTGAGCTCTAGGCTCTGTCAAGTGATAGTGGGAGAAATCTAACACTGACCTCTGACCTCCACATGTTCATCAATACTGTACCACATGGTCTCCACTTATCCTAGATGAAGAATACTAAGTATTCAAACACTCAGTCTCCTATGTAATAGAGCTATTGACTTAAAGAATTAAAAAGTGCCATTGTATATATGCATATGTTTTGATGGCATTCACTCATACATGAAAACATAAACACTCATCACACAGAAAGAGAGAGAGACAGACAAAGAGAGAGAGAGAAGAGAGACATAACCTGATCTACTATGTTTGAAAACAAGCATAAGGGAAAAATATACTAGTAGGAGAGGTGTGTGTGTGGTAACAGAAAAAGAAGGTTGAGAATTTGTTAGTGTATCCAACAGTGAACAAAGGAAAGACATGGTATTAAAAAAATAAGGATTCCATCTACTGAAAGAACTTGTCTGCTTTTGAGTGCATGCAAAATTGATCCAGTCATGAGAAGCCAGTATAAAAAAATATATGGGCTGGGGCTGGAGAGATGACTCAGCGGTTAAGAGCACTGAATGCTCTTCCAGAGGTCATGAGTTCAAATCCCAGCAACCATATGGTGGCTCACAACCATCTGTAATGAGATCTGATGCCCTTTTCTGGTGTGTCTGAAGATAGCTACAGTGTACTTATATATAATAAATAAATAAATAAATATAAATATAAATAAATAAATAAATATATAGATATATATAGGCTGAGGATAGAAAAGGAGTCAAAGGAACTAATACACACCAAGTTGTTTTAGAGGTGCATAGGGTATTAAAGGAAAGTCTTACAATCTGAATGAATCCACTCTCATAAACAAATTATGTGAGTCAGACTTCATCAGGAAAAGATAACGGGTAAGAGAAAACTCATTCAGACACCTACAATGTTTACTGCCCATTTCTCCTGGCAAAACTAGGCATCATAGTGGTTTATAGCTAAAAGACAGTTGGAATGAGACTTTTACTGTTCTTACAAAGTGACAAGCCAAAGAAAGGTCTAGACAGAGCATATGAATCCAGAGTAATCCCTATGTAACAGGGGCTGTGTGTCTTCATGGGTTAAATAACACTCTAACCATGCTTGGAGGGTGTGACTTGGCATTTGAAATCAGAATGGACTCCAGAGCAAGAAGACCACAAAGCTGAGAAGCAATGACTGTACTAGGTCACTCCTGTTCTAAGTGTCTGTCTTGTGAGTCGCCCTGTCCCACAGCTGACACCTTGGCCCTGTAAGGATTAGGATGTGACCATCACTTTATCCTTAATGAATTATCATTCATGTCTGAAAGAAAGGATGAATGGAATCAAGTCTTAAGTGTATTCACATTAGGAACTGATACTCTCTATAGGAGCCCT
>JADRCH010000077.1:11791686-11887834 GCA_019843965.1 Rhynchomys soricoides
TTGTGACAACCCTGTGAGGTAGGTTTCACTTTTTTTAATGGGGAAAAATCAATGCATGAGTCATCTAGGAGACAGCAGGGACACTTGTCTGTGCAAACATAGTATACGAATGAAGGTGCCTGTGTGTGCATACTATAAGCACGGAGACTATATTAACTTTCAAGTGATCTTAACCCCTGCAATGTGTTCATCATCTCTATGGGAATTTGATGTGTCACATGGCTAAAAAAAACATGGTGTGCATTCCCATGACCCAGTGTCTGCTATTAATGCTTTTGAAAGGCCATGGTGCTTGTAATGGAGAAGATGAGTTCACAGAAAAGCAAATGTAGGCATATACTCAGTACCTGTCAAAATCATACACTGATGAAGCACCTTAACATAATAATGAAAAAGAGAAAATTCAGTAAGTGATTATGGAGAACATTAAGGAGAAAGGATTAGATTCCTAACTCTCTCTTGATACCATGAAATCTCCTACTTCAAGATTAAAATAAGAAAAATATTAAAAGAAACTATAAATTAAGTGAATGAGGTCTACACCCAGGAATTATATCAAAAATGGATCAAATGGAAGGAATAAACACCTGTTTGATTTCATATCATTTGGAGAAGGAATGAATTTTTAATTTTATTACTGTGAAAAAATATGGTTTCCATTAAAACATGTGTATGTCTATATTTGTGTATAACTTGATTATATTGTCCAACTTCCCCCAACCTGCCTCTCCACCTCTGCCCATTTCTCCGCTATTGTCACTTTAGAGTATCTATTTGACCCAAAATATTATTAAACTTTTCAAAAATTGTTGTCGATTGGTGTATATGAAAAAAAATTGGGGGCAAAAGTATCAATAAGTTTAACACATGAAAAATTGAAAAGTCAGTAAATGAAATGTAAACATTCCCATGGTGGGGAGCAGGGTAGGCAAGGGAAAGGCATAAGGAAGCAGATAGTAGTGAATGAATATGCACTAGGGGACTAGAGAGATGGCTCAGTGGTTAAAAGCATCACCAATTGGTCTTCCAGAGGAAGGTTCAATTCCCAGCACCCACATAATGGTTCACAACCATCTGTAGCTCCAGTCAGGAGATCTGACACCCTCTTCTGCCCTCTGCAATAATGCTCATGGTATACAGATAAACATACAGGCAAAAACACTCATACACAAAATAAATTAAATTATTTTAAAAATAATATAAATTATATGCAAGTTAACACGTAAAGGTATTAAATCTTTTAAGTAATAAATGTAAATCAGAAAACAAAATTGGTGATATATTAATATAGCAAATTAGTGTAGTTTTATGAACATAATACTTAATACTGTCCAGAATTGCTGAGAAAACAGTCATTTCTATACACTACTGATGTAGACATGAACTGATTTTATATCTTTAGCTAAAAGTTTGACTATAATATCAACTTATATGAAAAAAAACTATTTGCTAACATAATTAAATACAAAACAAAAACACTGCAGAAGAGTTCATCATAGACATTTATTTTAAAAACAAAATAGAAACAAACTAAAGGTCCATTGATATAAAAATTACCAAGTTTTTTTTTTTGGGGGGGGGGTGGTGGTGTTATGCACTGTGTATTCAGATTCTGATTTCTTTCTTCTTTTTTTTCTTTCTTTTTTTTTTTTCAGATGCTGATTTCTATGCCCAAACATCTGGTTGCAGTCAGAACTATGGCATGGTCAAGCATCTCCAGTCTCAATGTTAGGTAAAAATTGCTTTCCATCACTTTTGATTGATTAATAAAAAGATGATCAGCCAATTTAGTGGGCAGAAGAGAATACGGCAGGACTTCCAATCCTACTCAGTGTGTCCCAGAGAGGAAGGAAAGAGGACAGAGGAAAAAAAAGAAAAGGAGAGAGAGAAGAGGGAAGAGGTAAAGGGAAGTTGAAAGGACCCAGATAAATAACCATGAGGTTTCAATGAGAGAGCAGCCATGAGGACACACATGGGCCAGAGTGAGCCAGGGCAAGACCAGATGACAAGTAATGGGGCATGTGGCTGGGTAGTAGCAGCCTAGTCGGGTTACAATAGCTGAGAACCTGCCCAGCTTAGTGCCAGAAACTTGTTCATAAAAACAACAGGTCTCCATGTCTTTATTCGGGGACTAAAATGGGCTAGGGTGGGCGTAGAGATGCCTTGCAATTACTTGAGAGCAAACGGGGCTTAAGAAAACCCCCCAAACACCTGATAGAGGGCTAATATCCAATATATACAAAGAACTCAAGAAGTTAGACTCTGTCCCATCCCGCGGGACCTCGTTATTCGTGGGATCGAGGGGGACCAAGCCTGAAAGGAAAACGGACGAGAGAAAGGAACGAGACCAAGCAAAGTTTTGTCAAGGTCTATTTTTTATTAACACAAGCAGATTTTATAAAGCAAAATCATAGGCAAGGGGAGGGGGAGAGGAAGCATGCGGCCCTCCCATTGTTATGGCTCAACTACTGTCTGGTGTCTGAACATTTTTCAGTCAGCCTGTCCTCCGGAGATGCAAGGGACAGCTAATCTTGCATAAACACGGCTGGTTCTCAGAGACCTGCTTTAAGGCTGTACAAACTCAGAAACTTGCCTAAGGCTGTATAAAGGTCAGGTTCCCAAGGGTGGTGTGGAGGCCCCTGGCTCCCAACATCTCCCCCTTTCTTTTACAGTAATTGAGGAGTGGCTAAAAAGGGTAGGTGGAAGGCCTGTCTTAGGCTATGTAGTGGGCATCCATGACTCATGCCCGATTTTTATGTTAGCCTTATTAGGGCAGGGTCCCTGTCTTAGGCTATGTGGATGGCCCCCATCCCCTGCATCGTTCTTTATAGTCTCGATGTATACCTGGGTGATAGATCCACAATAATCCCGTCATGGGGTTATCCTGCAGCCTTTAAGGGTGTGCGTGAGAGTCATGGCACTACAATATTCCCGTCATGGGCTCTTCCACAGCTTATGGCCCAAAAGCTACCTCTGTTGGCTATGGATTGTCAGGAGCCGGAAAGCTGTTTAGGAGAGCCTCCACAACCTGCGATACCAGGGAGTCTCTATCTCTGTCGCTAGGGCTGAAAACTGTAGGCCGCCAGATGAAGCACCAGGGGGGAGGTCCTCAGTAGATTCTTGGGCACTAAGTCGATGGTAATGAACAGCAACCGGCTTCTGGAGGGCAGAATCAATCTGTGACTTAACAAAGTTAGTTAATTTGTTAAAAGCCCAAGGGCCAAATGTCAAAAGTAGTAGGAGGCCCACAAGGAGTCCCAGGAGGCTAGGGAGTAATGTAGAAAGCCAGGGAGAGGTGGAGAACCAGTTTTGATACCAAGCCTCATCTTGTTCTCTCTTTCTCTTTCTATCCTCTAAGCTCTTTTTTATTTTTTCTATGCTATCATCAACTAACCCCGTCTTGTCTGCATAAAAGCAACATTCCTCTTTAAGGGCAGCACATAGACCGCCCTCCTGTAGAAAGACAAGGTCTAGCCCTCTTCTGTTTTGTAATACTACCTCTGATAGGGATGCAACAGATTCTTTAAGATATTTTAAGCCTTGTTGTAATTCACGGATATCATTATCAATAGCTATGGAAAGTTGATTATATTGTTGAGTAGAAGTAATTAAGGAAGCTATACCTGTTCTG
Organism: Rhynchomys soricoides; assembly: GCA_019843965.1. Classification (NCBI taxonomy): domain Eukaryota; kingdom Metazoa; phylum Chordata; class Mammalia; order Rodentia; family Muridae; genus Rhynchomys; species Rhynchomys soricoides. Next base: position 11,795,318 of record JADRCH010000077.1, read on the forward strand.
GCTCCTGTGGCAGTTAAGCCCAAAAGGACGGCCAGCATGATGGCTGTAATGGGCTCCCTCTTAGTACGGGTTGTACCCTGCTCCCAAAACGTAAGTAGGGCTTCTGCATGGTGGAAGGTAATTTTTGGAATAAGAAGGACCAAAACACAGTAATCTCTGTGTGTCAATAAAGAGGCTGAAAATACATAAGGAGTGAGCCCAGTGGAACAGATGAAATAAGAGCTATTGGGTGCCTGAATGTACTGAAAGGTGGAGTTGACAGTAATTGTTTGATTACAAATTTTGCTCAACTGACGAGGGGGGAACATATTAGGGGCTAATAAGCAGAGGCCCAATCCGGAGACCTGGGAAAGGGTCAATCCAAGGCGCTCAGTATTGCCCCACCTTAACTGACTGGAGTTATTAGTAAAAAGAGGTTTACCAATAATAGCCACTCCCTCATAGAAGGGAGGTCGAGGAGAGCAGCAGACCCAACACTCCAAGTAGTCTGTCTGATTGTTGTGTCTCAAGGTCTTAATGGAAGCGTTACCTAGATTGAGAATAATGTTAGATGACGAAGGGGGTCCCCCAGGGAGGGTCAGTTGGAAAAGGGTGCTAGTGGGGGGTTTTAAGGTTGGCCTTATAGTAACTGAGGGAGCCCCTGTTTTGATTTTTGGGCTCTCCTGTCCAGGATGTACGGCTGCATTAGGTCCAATAGCTATTGTAGGGCCCTGTGGAAGTGTCTTAGTTTGATTTTAAATGTGAGGCCCATGTCATATCTTGACAAGTGAACCCTGGGCTGCCCTCCCATCGTGCCTGTTTCCCCTTGTCTGTGAAAGAGATAATAAGGGGGTTGCAGAATTTATTTCTGCAGGGCTCATGGAGCTGGAGTACGTATCCTGACTGCTGTACAGGGGCCTTTCTCTTGACAGTAATATAATCCCAACTAGAGGAGGGATTCCAATAAGTGTCTCCAGTGGTCTCGCAGCCCCAGGAGGCACAGAAAAAGGTTGGGTAGAAGCCATAGGTTTGTGCAGATCTGGAATTTCTATGATCTCCAGGGCAAACATAGAGAGAGGTTGCTGCTGTGGTAGTCCTCCTCATAGGGGAGTTACACCCTGGGAGAAAATTTCCTGAGGTGGCCGGTTGGCAGGTTCAGCTGTGTGTAATGCCCCCCAAGGGTCAAGGCTCCCTCAAGCCAGTTGGCACAAGTCGAACTCTAGAGGGGTCCAAGGTATAGTATGAGAGAGTATAGATGTTGTGTTTGCCATCTCACCAGCCCCACTGAGAATCACCCAGGTAAAATTAAAAAGTTGATGTGGCGAGGAAGAGCTGTTCACGGTGTTGAAGCATAGCAAGGACTCGAGAAGAATCCAGGGAGGGAACATCTTTGGGAAGAGGGACGTTCCTTGTCCTTTTTCTTGCCTGAAATCAAGCACAATGAGAAGCCTTCTCAGGGAGCACCCTGGGTAGGTTATAGGGTTTTATGAGACGATCTGGGAGCCATCTGGCATTCTGTGCTTTTGAGTCATAAACACAAGCATGTCCTTTGCCCCAAATAAGGATTGGGTCTGGACCCTGCCATTTGTTGGATAAAGAGTCTCTCCACAAACCCTGTGCATAGTTATCGGCTGTGGATGGATGCCAGCGACGGTCTGCAGCGGATCTGCCCACAGAATCATATGTAAGAAAGTTTAGAACATATAAGGCATGATTGAGGAGAGTCTTAAAATTGCCTGTTTTGGGGTAGAGTGCTTCTCCCCCAGACTGTAATTTAAAGAGCATGTTCTTGAGAGTCTGGTGGGCCCATTCAATCCCTTGCCCTTGAGGGTTATAAGGGATGCCCGTGACATGTTTGATGCCCATTTGAGAGCAGAATTGTTTGAAGCTGGAGCTAGTATGTCCTGGGCCATTGTCTGTCTTAAGAATTTTGGGTAACGGGGTGGTTGCCAGGCTGGCGAGGACATGGCTGATAACATGTTTAGTAGTTTTCCCGGTCTGTAAGGATGCATAAAGGAAGCCACTGTAGGTGTCTATAGAGACATGAATAAATTTAAGTTTTCCAAAGGCAGGATAATGTGTAACATCCATTTGCCACAATTCCCCAGGAACTAGTCCACTCGGATTAACCCCCAGATGTGGTTCAGGCAAGAGTGTCAAGCAACCTTTGCATTGGGGGACAATCTGTCTAGCCTGTTCACAGGTGATGGAGAATCTCAGCCTGAGGGTATGAGCATTGAGATGATGTAAATCATGAGCCAGCAGTGCAGTGTCAAGAGGCTCAATAGGCCTATGATCTATACTCCCCAAGGCAATCAGCTGGGTGGCCCGGTCCACCGCATCATTTCCCTCTGTCAAGGGGCCAGGCAGGCTGGAGTGGGCGTGAATGTGGCCCACAAAGAAAGGGGCATCGCAAGCGAGAATCAATTTTTGTAATTTGGAAAACAATGGGGAGGCATGTGTGGAGGGGCGAACATAGGGGACTGTTTCAAGAAGAGGCACAGAGGTGGCTACATAAGCACTATCAGTATACAAGTTAAAGGGCAGATCTCGTAAAACCTCAGGCACCTTTATAATGGCAGACAATTCAACAAGTTGTGCTGAGGAGAAGTCAGTCATAAATTGGGAGACCTTTTTGTCTATACAGAAGGCAGCCATGCCTGAGGAGGATCCATCGGTAAAGACCAATGTGGCCCCAGCTATTGGGGAACTCTTAGTTCTTTTGGGGAAGACAACAGGCGTTTTATATAGAAACTGGACTAACTTATCAGCAGGATAATGATTATCAATAATGCCTTGAAAGGAGGTACAGTTAACAGCCCAATCGTCATCAGTTTGAATGAGCCACTGGACTTGGGAGGCATTATAGGGAAGGACTATAATGTCAGGGTCTTTGCCAAAGAGTTTAAGGGCAGCCTCCCTGCCAAGACGTAGCAGGCGGGCGACCGAGTGCAGGTAGGTAGGCAGACTGCGAGTCGGGGAGGCTGACAAATGGACCCAAAATAAGGGTTTAGTCTGCCAAAGCAGACCAGTAGGGGAAAAGGGGGTGGGAAAGAAAAGGAGGTGAAGAGGCAATTTTGGGGAGTAGTAGCCAACATGTTGGTCGATTATGGCTTGTTCTACCCTGGCCATTGCCTTTTGGGCCTCTGGGGTCAACATTCACGGGGATGATGGATCAGAATCTCTGCTCAATATGTCAAATAAAGGTTTTAATTCACCTGTAGTTAGCTTTAAATAAGGGTGCAGCCTATTAATATCACCCAGTAGCCACTGAAAATCATTAAGTTGAATCTTTTGGGAAAGAACCTTATTGGGGAATAGTTCGAACCCCAAGAACAAATGGGGAGGGTGTACTTGTATTTTTTCAGGGGAGACTTGGAGCCCTCAGTCTTGGAGGGCAGCAATAAGTTGTAGTCCTGCCTGGTGGAGCTGTTGCTCATTGGGTCCCACCAGAAGAATGTCATCCATGTAATGTACCATATAAAGGTCAGGGAATAGGGGCCTGAAGGGATCAATGGTTTGAGCCACATATTTTTGGCAAAGAGTAGGGCTGTTGGCCATGCCTTGAGGGAGGACCCGCCACTGGAAGCGGGGGAAAGGTCCTACACAGTTGATTATGGGAAGACTGAACACAAAACGTTTGCAATCTTCAGGGTGGAGGGGGATGGAAAAGAAACAGTCTTTTAAATCAATGACTAGTTTTAGGTAGCCATCAGGAATGGCCACAGGGGAGGGCAGACCAGGCTGTAGGGTGCCCATAAGGACCATGGTTTTATTGACTGCTCTGAGGTCCTGTAGCAGGCGCCATTTACCATTTCGTTTTGGATGACAAAAATAGGTGTGTTCCATGGTGAAGTAGAAGGCTCGATATGTCCCACTGCCAGCTGTTTCTGCACTAACGCTATGGCTGCAGACAAATTTTTGGAAGCGAGGGACCATTGCTCAATCCAGACAGGGATGTCATCTTTCCAGGTGATTTTGTCTTCCTGGTGTGCAGGGGGAGCAATGGCCTTCATGAAAAATGGCTGTCGAACCCTAAGCCTGTGCGATCTCTTTTGTGAGGGGTTGTTAGGGGTATAGGGCTTCCCTGGTTTTGTTTGCCAATCCCCTGTCCAGGGAGGTAACCCTGTGCAAGCATCTGTTGGGCAATCACCTCATTGGGACTGCACATAAAGATTTTCATCTGGGAGAGGATATCTCTGCCCCAGAGATTGACAGGAAGGCCAGGAACAACAAACGGCCGGACAGTACCCGTATTTCCCTCGTTGTCCTCCCAAGTTAAAAGCTGGGAACTCTGTAAGGTATTTTTGGACTGTCCAATTCCCTGTAGATGGGTCATGGAGGCTTGTAAGGGCCAATGGTGAGGCCAAGAATCCTGTGACAGTACAGTGGAATCGGCTCCTGAATCTAATACTCCTTTAAAGACCTTGCCCTGTAGTTTGAGGCTTAGAGTGGGACGGTCCTTGGTGACCGCCTGTATCCAGTGGAGCCTGGACATCTGTGGAGCCTGGCTGAGAGGGGCCACAGTGGGGACCCAGCGCCGGGAAGGAGATATCAAGGGGTAAGGGCAAGGCTTGAGCCAGGCGCTGTCCCTGAGGAATGGAAATTGGGCCATAAGGGGTGCTGACCAGGATTTTGATTTCTCCAGTATAGTCACTATCTACCACGGAAGGGTGAACAGTAAGGCCACTAAGGGTGAGGGAAGCTCGCCCCAAAATGAGGAAGTAAGTGCCCCCGGGAGGGGGGTCTGAAGATCCCCGTTGGGAGAACTTGAATGCCATCCTCGGGTGTTAATATTGTAGGGGCAGCGGCACACAGGTCCACTCCCACGCTTCCTAGGGTGGCTCGGTAGAGGGCTAGGTGGGATCAGTCAGCCGGCTGTTCCCCAAGGCCAGGAGAAACGGGATTGGTATGGGGGCCCAGGGCTGGCCCCTCTGTCCGTTTCCCTGAAGGGAAGGCAGTGGGCGCCCAGTAATGTCTGTGGAAGATTGACAGGTATTAGCCCAATGTTTGCCCCAACGGCAGCACTGGCAAAGGGTGGAGGGTTGTGGGGGCCTGTTAAGGGGGCCTGAGGAAGCCTGGGGAGAGTGGACCGACCTTGGGGCGTTGGGGCACTGGCAGGCAAAGTGGCCTGCCTGGCCGCATCTGAAACAGCCTGAGTATTATTAACCTGGAGCGCGGCACCCACCGCAAGGTGGACGGCCTGAGACATCTTGGAGAAAAAGGAATCTACATCGCGGCAAAGGCGAATCATTTCATCTAGAGTCTTGTCTCTGGTTTTGCCACGTAAAGAGGCCCTGCAAGCCGAATTTGCATTTTCATAAGCTAACTGTCTAATGATTTTATCATCGGAGGTTTCGTGGCCCAAGGTCCTCTCAGCAGCCTCTAGGAGGTGGCTCACAAACTCACTGTAATCTTCCTGGGTCCCCTGAGTAATCTTAGTCAGAGGGGTGAGGTTCGAGCCTGCAGCCGGAAGAGCTCACCAAGCTCCGAGAGCCAAGAGCCCGAGTGGGAGGCGTTGTTGTTGGGCCTCCGTTGAATATTTTCCCTGGCCACTGACTTTGTCCAAGGTCCATGTCGCAGAAGGCAACTCTGGGGACTGCAGGTTAGTATTAGCGGCCATCTGGCAGCTATCGATAAAGTCTGCCTTCCACATTAAGAATTGGCCGCAAGTGAGGACTGTCTGAACCACACGAATCCATTCTCCTGGGAGACAGAGAGTCAAGGACCGAAAGAGTGAAAGGGGCATTAGGTCCCTAGGTTCTGACAGCAGCTTTTAATTCTTTTAGATTTTTAAAATGTATCTTATGGAATTCGCCGTGCCCAATAGCTGGTGCCGGCGGTTTGTCCTCACTTTCGCTTTCCTGGGCTCCCTCCCCCTCACTGTCAGGGTCTCTCTGTGCGTCCTCAGAGGGGTTAAGGGTGGTAGAGGAAGGGTGCTCAGGTGCCCCAGAGGAATGGATAACCACGGGAAAGATTAAAGAAACACTATGGGATCCTCGGGCCCTTTCGGGAGTTTTGGAACTGGGGGAAGGCTTATTTGGCGGTCTAGAAACTGGAGCGAGGACAGTTTCATGAGGAGTTGACTGTAAAGAAGCAAGCTCCATGGAAAGTTGAGCAAACTGGTTTGGGAGCTTTAGGACTTCCTTAAGCTCACCGATCTGCGCTGAGAGTTGTCTTTTGGACTCAAGGAGAGATGAACTAGGAAAAGGACAAGATAACAGTGTGGGGGCACAGAATTGATGAGGAGCGTAGGGAAGAGGTCTTTGGGGGGGAGCTGAAGCCCGAGGCGGCCAGTCAGGGTTACAGTAGCGAGCCGCCTTGTCCTCTAGGATCGAGACTTCATCAGAATCTAAAAGATCATTATCCAGATCTCAGACCACGATTGGAAATGTCAAGGAATCTCGGGGGAGAAAAAAAAGGGGCTGATCCTGGGAAAGAGGGGGAGAGTGGTTTATTTTATTTCTTATTTGGATCTGAGAGGGAGTACCTGTCTTGAGATCAGGAACTTTAGAGGAAAGTCCACTAAATGGAGGAAGGTCGTTTCTCGGAAGGGATGGATAAAGGGGCTTTGGAGGGGGGGCCTCTGCTCCCAAAGTCTTGGATTCCGAGGAAGGGATTCTGACTCTGAGGACCTGGACATATCTATAATTACAGAGGGAGACTTAGTGGGGACCTGGGTGTCAGACTGTTTATTTGGGAGGGAGGCCAAAGACCCTGCACGGGAAAGAGGGCGGAGACAATACTCCGAAACTGACAGTAATTGTTGTTTGTCTAGATCGGAGGACAAGGCTTCAACTATATCTTGGATCAAGCCCCAATATGAAAAAACAGTGGCGGGGACAGCATCGGGTCCCTCATGATTCAATTTCTCATTAAGATCCCTTCCAACCTTTTGCCATTTTCCCCGGTGAATTTCTGGCCCATTTACTATGAACCAGGGACAGGCCTCATCTATAAAAATGAAGAATTTAATTAAATCTTTCTTTTTTTACTCGAACTCCTCTCTCTCTGAGTGAACTCTTTAAGTCTTTAATGAAGACTGCTTCTTTAGTTAACTTTTGGCCCATTTTCTATGAGACGGACGGAAATCACTTACTGAGGACGAATACTTTTCATGAGGGGTGAGAAGGGTCCTCAATCTTGGTCTGGAGCCGAAGCGACACTTCTTTTGGGCTGGGGTCCATCTGGCAAAGATTTGTACCTTGAGCCCCACGTTGGGCACCATGCTGTCCCGTCCCGCAGGACCTCATTATTCGTGGGATCGAGGGGGACCAAGCCTGAAAGGAAAACGGGCAAGAGAAAGGAGCAAGACCAAGCAAAGTTTTGTCAAGGTCTATTTTTTTATTAACACAAGCAGATTTTATAAAGCAAAATCATAGGCAAGGGGAGGGGGAGAGGAAGCATGCGGCCCTCCCATTGTTATGGCTCAACTACTGTCTGGTGTCTGAACATTTTTCAGTCAGCCTGTCCTCCGGAGATGCAAGGGACAGCTAATCTTGCATAAACGCAGCTGGTTCTCAGAGACCTGCTTTAAGGCTGTACAAACTCAGAAACTTGCCTAAGGCTATATAAAGGTCAGGTTCCCAAGGGTGGTGTGGAGGCCCCTGGCTCCCGACAAGACTCCAGAGATCCAAATAACCCTATCAAAAAATGGGAATCCGAGCTAAACAGAGAATTCTCAACTGAGGAAACTCAAAGGGCTGAGAAACACCTAAAGAAATGTTTAACATCCTTACTCATCAGGGAAATGCAAATCTAAACAACCCTGAGATTCCACCTCACACCAGTCAAAATGGCTAAGATCAAAAACTCAGGTGACAGCAGATGCTGGAGAGGATGTGGAGAAAGAGGAACATTCCTCCATTGCTGGTGGGATTGCAAGCTGGTACAACTACTCTGGAAATCAGTTTGGTGGACCATCAGAAAAATGGACATAATACTACCTAAGGACCCAGCTATACCACTTCTGGGCATATACCTAGAAGATGCTTCAACATGTAGTAAGGACACATGCTCTTCTATGTTCATAGCAGCCACATTTATAATAGCCAGAAGCTGGAAACTACCCAGATGTCCCTCCACAGAGGAATGGATACAGAAAATGTGGTACATTTACACAATGGAATACTACTCAGCTATTAAAAAAAAATGACTTCATGAAATTCTTAGGGAAATGGATGGAACTTGAAAATATCATCCTGAGTGTGGTAACTTAGTCACAAAAGAACAAACACAGTGTGTACTCACTGATAAGCGGATATTAGCCCAAAAGTTTGGAACACCCATCATTCAATTCACAGCAACTATTGGACTGAGCGTGGGGTCCCAGATGGAGGAGTTGGAGAAGGGATTGAAGGAGCTGAGGGAGTTTGCAGTCCCATGGGGAGGGAGCAACAGTGTCAACTGGTCAGGCCCCCAGGTGTTCCCAGAGACTGGACCACCAACAAAAGAATGCATATGGAGGGACCCATGGTGCTGGCCACACATGTGGCAGAGGAGGGCCTTGGTGGCCATCAGTGGGAGGAGAGACCCTTGGGTCTGAGAGTGTTAGATGCTCCAGTATAGCAGAATGCCAGGGAGGGAAGACTGGAGTGGGTGGGTGGGGGAAATACCCTCATAGAGGCAGGGGGAGGGGAATGGGATAGGGAGTTTCCAAAGGGGAGACCTGGAAAGGGGAAAAATTTTTAAATGTAAACAAAGTATCCAAAATAAAAAATAAAATAAAAAAGAACCCCCCCCAAGAATTATATTTACACATGACAAATTTTGTAATTGAGTGCTGTGTGGCTATTACAAGCGTTCATGTATGAGGACTGGAGACATAGCTCAGTAGTCCAAAGCATGTGCCACTCTTGTAGAGGACCTGAGTTCATCAGGCAGCTCACAACACTTGTCACTCCAGCTCCATAGCTAACAGCAGGCACTACATGCAGATGCACAAACCCACATTTGAACACATATTTACATGCATCATTTAAAAATATGTACTAATGCTTAATACACATTTACATAAAATGATAGTGGTATATTATCAGGTGAAAGTCACAGATAATTAAACAATATAAATGTGAGTATCCTGTTATTATAAAAATGTAAGTATATAAGGTGATGGATTACATATGTAATGCATCAGTATGGAAAACTGTAAGTCAAGATGTTAACAAGAACTACCATTAGATACTCACATTTCAATTTAGAAACTTCCTCTTTTATTTTTTTTCAGAATATTTTGTATTAAACATATTTTACTTTCATCATTGAAATGATAGACAAGAATGTCTACTTCACAAAAATAAGGCTTTCTCCTCTCCTGCGATTGTTTTCAATTAGTGCTTTTATTACATTACTATGTAGTTTGTCAGCCCACCTAAAATCAACACGTGTCTGTCCAGTCATGTCCTTCAGTGCTCAGAAAGCCTTTGCCATCTGCTAATATAGGGAAGAATTGAAGCTCTAAGGTACCAGAAGATTTCAGATGCCATCTAAAGAGATAACTGGAGGGAGCTCCTGTTCTCTGACTGTGAAAACTCAGTGATGAAAAGAGTTGTCAGTCCAGCTTTGCATATTTCCCATTTATGTCTATACTGTTGATTGGCAGGTGGATCATCATTGTTAATCGTGTTGTTCAAGAAAAATTCAAGGTGGAATTTGCAAAACTATTCTTACACAATGGTGTCTTATATTTGAAGACAACAAAAAATTTTTGTGACCCTCCGATCTTCCACCTGCTACCCACCCTGTTTACTCAAATATCAATATTTATGCACACAGAAAAAGAAAAACAAAAAAGAAAAAGAAAGGGGTCTCATCCCTTTCAAGGGTCTCAAGCAGAGAAGCCAAAAATGTCATAGAGCATCTTGTCTCCCATGCAGCAATTAGAGCCTGCACTCTCTTGGGCTGGATGGGATGACCCATCCCTTAAGATCTTTATTATACAGCAGCTGTCCTATTGTGGTGAGGAAAGAGACAGCTCTTCACACAGCCTGATAACAGCTGTTTTATCATTCCTTCCACAATCTATAAAAAACTCCAAGGAAAACTCCCAACTGTGAAGCAAGGATGATTGGAAACACTCTTCACTCCAGATTAAAAGCAAGGAAATTGCTCTAAACCTCATACATATTTTTTTCCATGCTTCACACATAGGATTCCCACCATCACTGACTTCTTGATTAAACTGTTCATTTAATAAATTGTTATCTTGCTCCTTCAGAAGACAATAACTTAAGACTGTTTTTTAACTGAAAGCTCCATGTGCTTACAGGCTCTCAAGGTTCCCACTAATGATGATTTTTAAAAACATAATATGTGTTCATATTGAAACATCATCCTCAATACACACACACACACACACACACACACACACACACTACCATACGATCCTATGCATCACAATACTCATGTATCATTCTGTTAGACTCACATAAACAATGTCTCACATAGCAATTCTTACATCAAATAGAAAAGACAGGGATATAGCTAGATGTACTGCACAGAGAAAACCAAGTGGATAAGGAGAGACAGCTCTCATCTTCACGTTTATTTGGCTCGATAAAGAGAAGAGCTCTCACTTGCACGTTTATATAGCTCGGGAATCTACAGGAAGTATACACATAATGAAAGCTGAAGGTTGTTCACTCACAGTTCTTTTCATTTGTAAAAATAAAAAAATAATAAATTTTTAAGAGACAGGAGATAGATGGCTGAAGGGGACTATATGGTGAATTAGTCATCCCGGCTGGGCCATTCCAGGTCACCAGACAGGAGACTTCTGATAATCTTATATGCTACAGAGACTAAGGACAGTGGCTCTCCTATATCAGCTCATACTGCATTCTGTTCCTGAGAACACAGGCTGCTACAGCATGGGGATAGCAAGGAGAGAGACACATGAGCCAAATTGTCAGGTATCAGAGGAAGGCAGGATGAAATAGAAGGCTATTCTTAGAAGCAATTTTTTCAGAAAGCCAGACAAAGGGGAAATACCACACAAGACTCCTTCCCTTCTCCCAACCTCATGTGACAATTATTAAGATTACTTTAATAATAGCTTGCATGGCACATTTTTTAGGTGAATAGGAACAGAAAAAGTATACAGCTTGTGATTGGCTTTTTAAAATATTCTGAATGGTTATTAAAAAACTGTTTGAAGAAAGAAATTTTTGAAGAATATGGGAAAGTCAAGAAACAAAGCCAATGATTAACCCTTGGTATAAAACCTTTAGTCTGTTTTATGCAGACATATATGTGTTTGATAGTAATGATCAATCTAAAATATATATAGTTATATAAAATACATAATTTTCCTTTAAACCAGATATAAGTAATTCCTCCAAATTTGATTTCTCTAAGATGTACTATTTATAACCTAGTTTCTTTTCACTAAATAACTCTGAGTATTTTATTTTATTTTATTTTATTTTATTTTATTATTTTTTGAGTGTGTAGGTGCATGTGTTGGGGTGTCTAGAATAGGGCCTCTGGAGCTGGAGTTTCAGTCAGTTGTGAGCCATCCAGCTCCAGCACTGGGAACCTAACTCAGATCTTCTGTAAAAGGAGCAAGGATTCTAAACCCAAAAGCATCTCTCAGCTTATTCATAAGTATTTTAATACAATATTAGAATATTCTAGCTTTTCACCACCATCAAAAATGTTTAAGCATTAATATACAGATTACAGGTTAAAAATTTTTTAAGTTAAAAAGTAAGCTCAAGAGATTTTATAACATAATTCAGTTCTGGAATTAATTTTATTTTTTTAAAAAAGTCAGAAGAGTCTCCACAATGATATTAACATGTCAGTTGAGGGCAGCAAAAGGGTTCAGCACAGCAGGGGTTGAGGAAACAGCCTTGAGCATCCAGTGCACTGTGCATGTAACAACATGCCTCAGAGAGATGGAAAGGTTCACAAAGGCCAGCTGCTGGTTAAGGGTGTAAGGATGATGTAATATTAAGAGTGTCAGTGCACACAAGCACTCTGCACAGTGTACTGGATTATTTCTTTATGCACAGTTGCTGAGGACCAGCCTCAGCTTGGTCAGCTGTCCTAAGAAGGGATGTTTAGGAGTAGTGGATGAATGACTCAAAGGCAGTGATGGATGCAAGCTAACAGCTCTGTGTTCTGCTCAAGATAGCTCTCTCTGACAGACCAAAGCCAAGTCTTTTATTTTGTGTAAGCTACTGTCCTTAGGAACTGCATTTCAATTCACTCATTTACCCTGGGTTTTCTTTTGATTATCCTGCAAATCATTTTTGTGATCTTAGCTCCTTGACTCTGAAAACAGAGCCACATGGCCAAAGCTGCCAAATTCTGCTGCTTGCTGGAGCTGGATCATGGCCCTCTTGCTCTTTTGCATTATCACCAGCTTTCCATTTTCCAACTCCTTCACTGCCTAAGTTTGGCTATCCAGGAGCTTCCTCTGTAGACAGACTCAGAGATCTGTATAGTTCTGTCTCCTGAATGCTGGGATTAAAGGTGTGTACCACCACTCCTGGACATATGCTTTTCTTCACCTAGAACTGGACTTGAACTCAGAAATCTGCTTGCCTTTGTCTCCTGGAATTAAAGGTGTGTATCACCATGCCTGGACCTAAACTCTTCATGACCACTATTTCTCAAGATCCAGATTAAAAGCCTGTTCCTTTCAGCCTCAAGACCTGAATCACAAGTGTGCCCACCATTTCTGGATTGTATTTTATTCCAGATTAAAAGTCCAGACTATTCTTTGTCCAACTGCAAACACAAACAGTAAGCTTAGCTGAGTGGGATCTCGCCCTGAGAATACGACTCCGTGAATATCTTTATTGCCTTCCTTAATATCTTTCTGACTAAGCTGACTCATAGCGCTGCTGCTTCTGTTCTTTCAGGACCATGAAGCCCCTCATAAAACTCATATTGCATCTTTAGATTTTGCATAGTTGAGAAATCGTGTAACGAACAGTTCTTACATTGATTTATATATTCTTAAACTCCTGTTTTCAGAGTTTTTTCCCTCAGCCTTAAGGGCTGTCTTAAGGGTCACAGAGTCACCATTTTGCTAAGGAACACCAGACATATTCTTGTTTCCTGGATTATCATGGAGTCATTAACTTAGGCAGGGAGATTCCTTGATAACCTTGGCAGGGAGAACATTCCCGGAAGGAGGAACATTAAGTAAAATATATACATTATTATACAAACAAGCTTTACACCTATGGCAACTATCAGCACTCAAGGAGACCTACTTCTTGCTGGCTCTGCTCCAGGGCTGGAACAGTGTCACACTGTCTCTTCCATGGCCATGTTGGGCCTGCATACAGTGACTAAAAAGAGAGAAAGCCTAAGAAAATGGCAAAGACCCACGTGCTATCCACTCACAGTCATTAGGCTCTCATTGAGATCTGCTAGCCAAGACTAGACAAAACCAGCAAATGTGTTAACAATGAGCCATAAAGCTGGGCTAGAACTGTGGGGAAGAGGATCTGGGGAAAATCAGGAGCAGTCAACTGAAAGTGGTCTACCTGTCATGACAGTTACCAGATGTTTGATGCCAGAGTCCAGGAGAAGACATCTTACAAGCTGAAAAAAATAAGTCACCTCGATCAGGAGAGGGACTGACCGGAGGAATCAAACATTGGAAGAGTGTTTTAAGCCCAATGCATCAGCTTCACTCTGTGCTTTTTCTGTGTTTATATTTGTAAATGTCTCTTCAATGTCTTAATTTTCCCATTTTGGGCCAATTGATGGGGTACCAATAATGACAACTCAGAGAAAAGAAGCAAACCTATATCCTGCTGAGTTAAGACATTTTTACCATGATTGATATCTACCCTAGAAAGGTCCTCCTTCTAGTTGCTACATTGTCTAGGCTCAAAAGGAGAAGATGCACCTATTCCTACTTAATATGCCAAGGCAGATTGATACCCCTGAGAGGTCTTCCCTTCTCTGGGGAGAAAGGGAGGGGGAAGGGAGGAAGAAGGGGAAGCTGCAATTGGGATGTAAAGTAAACAAATTTATTAATAAAGGTAAATTAAAATGGGGCCGTGGAGATGGCTTAGCCATTAAGAACAATTGACTGCTCTTCCAGAGGTCCTGAGTTCAATTCCCTGCAACCACATGGTGACTCACAACCATCTGTAATGGTATTTGATACCCCTTTTGGCGTGTCTGAAGACAGCCAAGGTGCCCTCATACATAAATAAATCTTATTTAAAAATGATTTTTAAAAAGAAAATGAAAATCCTCTCTCACTACCAACCTAACTTAGAGCTGGTTTAAATTTTCCTGTGTGGCAAAAATTTAAAGTTCACATTGAGTTTTCATTTGAGCATAGAGGGAATACAATTTAGGGGTAAAAAGCCTGATTTCTATAGAATGAAGAATTAATGCAATGCACACTAACAATCAGTAGATGCAAGGTCAACAGTGTGTGTTTAAAAAAATCAGTAAATATTCTTGACAACAAGAGCTGAAGCTGGTATCTTCTGAAGATAACAAACATTAAGAAGATTGACAATTAAATGGGGACTTGGGAATTCCTAGGACCAGGGTTGTAAGTAATAAGGAAATGCAATGCAAGAACAGTTGCTCATACTTTAGTGTGAAATGCTTATGAGTAGCAATGGAAAGAGTAAGAAAAGATAACTGTTCTTGCATAACCCAAGCAGATCATTCAATCTCAGGCAAACTTTGGGGTGTACCAGTTTGCTTCAAACTTCTTACAGCTACAGCCTTTGAAAAGCCATGAAAGGCTGATGACTTCAGATAGCTCAGTCACATCTTACAAAGCTACAGGCTCTGAAAATATGACCTAAAATCTCATTGCTGTGTGTTTACCCCAGAGATACCAAGCTTACATTTATATAAAAACCACTAATGCTCTAGCAGCTTTGTCCAGAATAGCTCCAAACTGGAAGCAGCCTGGATGTCCTTCAGTAGGCATGCTACTAATCAAGTAGTGGTGCCTTCCACTGTGGAGTGTCACTCAGTGATTTAAAAAAGGATAGTGAACCACTAAGACACCCAACAACAACCTAGGCAACTCTCTCCAGAGATTTACCCTGGAGGAAAACAAATCCCCAAATTCAACAAATAGCATGATTCCTTTTCTATAATATGCCTTATGTGACATAATTATAGAGATGAAGACCAGTGTAGTAGTTGTCAGGGATTAGGGGTGGCCAGGAAGTGGGTGTGGTAATAGAAAGTATAAGTGGGTGTGGTTATAGAAAGTATAACAGGAAGGATCATGTTCTTATGAAAATTATGAGGCTGATTATACATCTGCCTATGGCACAGATGCATAGAACTATACACAACACAGACACACACACACACACACATACAAACATACACAGACATTCACAACCACACATATGCATAATTTTACTTCCTCAGATTTTATATTTTACCACAGTTACACAAAATGTTACAGGTAGAGGAAATACCAACCCCCCTACCCCAGACTGTTGTTTATGTTTTACTGCCATCCTGTGCAAGCCATATGTGTGTAGTCACAGATGCTATAAATTCAGTTGTGCAGTGCCCTGTCATATCATGCAAATACATTTAACTGAAGATGTCCACTATCTCTGTCTCTTAGAATCTTTCTACCTCTTCTATGAGCCATGAGCCTTAGGGAAATGTCTCTTAATCTATTACTATTTCAAGATCAAGTTGTGTAAAAAACATCTCAGCTCATACACTCTGAGATGGAGATATATACTTACAGTTTTAGAGTCAAATAGAATTACAGTCTGATCCCCTGAGGACGTAAGAGGTAAAAAGTGAAGGGGGAATTATTTTTACTCCATATATTTCCATTCAACTGTAACTTTTACTTGATATGCTTCTGTGCATGTCAAATTTTTAGAGAATAAGTGTATCACTTTTGTCATTTAAATAAAGTAAATGAATATAAAATAACATATTTAGGTCCCTCTATCTCCAATTTATATACTATATTATGCAAATCTTTAGCCTCCTCATGGACCCTAAGGCCCATCCATGGGTCTCCTGAAGGGTGTGTGCCAGCTGGTCAGAAGCCCTTGCTTTAAAAATCAGGGTACCTGCACACAAGGAGAGAAGTAGGCTCAGGGGACTTATTAAGCATGTTTTGTAATCACTTCAGTCTCTATTTGCTATGACTCTCAGTTGTCCTCAAGTGGGAAATAAAGATCCAGTCCTTTGTTTCTTTGGAAACGGCTGAATGGGATCTCTACATGGAAGCTTTAGGAGCCACACCAAGGGTGATCTCGACAAACAGGAAGGAATACATTAACATATAAATGACTTATTACTAAGAGTGCTTAGAACAACATGAAGAGATAGAATGAATCTTGGGGCATGCACTTACTAGTTATATTCCAGGCACTCTGCTAGACACCGGAAACAAGGCCATGGGAAAGCATGCTTGTTCTCTCTCCAGAAACTACTGGAAATGTATTTGGACTGCTTACTATGTAATATCCCATCCTGCTGAAAAGCTTCCATGTAAGACTACAAGGAGAAAGTGTATGCAAGTAGTATTGAACCAATACTTCTGGGTATCTTAAAGAAAATAGAGC
The DNA here is from genome assembly GCA_019843965.1 of Rhynchomys soricoides. NCBI lineage: Eukaryota > Metazoa > Chordata > Mammalia > Rodentia > Muridae > Rhynchomys > Rhynchomys soricoides. Next base: position 11,811,844 of record JADRCH010000077.1, read on the forward strand.
AGAAATATACAAATATACAAAGAAATATTTGACACAAGAATTCAATTGTTTTAAGTAGTATGTTACATCCATTTAACACACATATATACATGTATTTGGCCATCAAATCAATCATTCTTCTAGACCACTTTTTTAAAAAAAAGCGCAACTCTGTTTTCAATCTTCTGAACTGAATAGGACAAGGAAAGCTAAATGACTCAATGATCCAGCCAAATGATATCTCACTGTTCTTTCTAATGGACATCTTTGTGAAAAACTACAAGAGTACATTAGTAACACTAATAGGAACAAGCCTGGAAGAAGATACATGAAATATTCAAAACATTAAAATTAAGAAGCAAGATGGCATAGAACATGTACCAATAATAATATTGACTCTTAGCTGACTTGGATCTAGAATCTGCCATTTGGCAACCGTGTATCCAAGGGTATTGCCTCAATCTCTGGTGGCTCCGCCTCCTCATCTGCATAAATGATGCCTGGTAGGGTTGAAATATGGAATGAATGAATGAATTAGAGCCCTATGGAATGCCTGTAAACTTTTATCAATCATTTCATATGAGCCAGAGTCATCCTCCAGAGAGTAAAAGGCAATAAGGTAAATAGGAAAATTTGAATTTATTATGAAAATGGTTCAGATCATTTATAGGGACTGGAAATCCAATGGACTGTCATTTGCAAGCTTGGAGAGCTGGGAACCCTGTTGGTGAACTCAGTCCAAGTTAGGAGATCTCTATGCCAAGGTGTCAATGGTGTAAGTTTAAAAAAAACTGATGTCTTGGGTAAACAGTCAAACAGAAAAAAAGAACACATTCTCCTATGCCTATTAGTTGTTTTCAGACTTTAAACAGATTATAAACATTCCCAGTCACACTGAGAAGGGACACCTACTGATGAAACTGTTCATCTCCTCTCAAAACTACTCAGTAGGCACACTAAGAAATGAGGATTACAAGTCTCTCCCCACCATGTGCCAGGTGCTATTCAAATTAAGTAGAGTGCACACATCAACTGTGGTGCTTCCCTCACAGCCCATACACACTCAGAACAATGGAGCCGAGACTTGTGAGCATGCATCTTGCTTCCTCCAAGTAGAACCTCATTTTAGAAGAATTTGCCGTCCACTCCCAGCCAACATCTATATTGAAATGAAAGGGGGAGGGGGATTCATAGATTAAATATGGGTGTTTGGGTGTTTTGCCTGCATGTGGAATTTGCAATGCTCAAGGAGGCCAGTAGAGGGCATTGGATCCCCTGGAACTAACTGGAGGTGCAGATGGCCGTATACCTCATGTGGGTGCTAGCAATTGAACCAGGGTCTTCTGCAAATGCAGCAAGTACTCTTAACCCCTGAGCCATCTCTCCAACCCACAATTGCTTACATTAAATAACAGAGAAAAGCAGTCCAGACAACACAAGCACTGTTAAGTACATTCAGCAACTGAAACTCACGTGTGATGGCATGATGAATGCCAAGCAGTACAGCCACTATAGGAGCTAAGGTGGCTGCTTCCTATCAAATTAAACATAAGCTTGTCATATTGTTAGGTATTTACCTAAGAGAAATGCAGACATACAGATCCATACAACAACCTAAACCTTATTTGTAGAATCTGCTGCTAGTTGCCAAGAATCAGCAACAGTGCCAGTGTCAACTAGCTCATGAATGGCTAAACAAATTATACATTTATACACCAGAGTGCTACTGAACCATAAGAAGAAACCATCTACCCATGTTGTTGATGCAGTCAGTAGAGTGAATAATCTCAGGTTCATGCTTCTTCATTCTATTAGATGATAATTCTACAAAAGATTAAACTAGACATGGTAATTGCTGGGGAAAAAAAAAATAAATGAGGATTAGCCAGAAAACTGGGCATGGGAACATTCACCTTTAATCCCATTATTAAGAAGGCAGAGGCAAACACCAACCTGGTCTATAGGCTGAGTTCCAGGACCTTCCCAGATACACAGGGAAACCTTGTCTCAAAAAACCAAAGTAAAATAAAATACCTCATGCCCAGTCAGATGGATACATGAACTTAACTATCACATATTTTATCACCTATCAGCTGGGTGAAGTCCAACACTGTCATATTCAAAGGAAATTTGTTTTGTTTTTTCACACAGAGAGATAAATAAGAATCTGCCAAATAGGAAACATTCAACATTCATTCTCTCTGTCTCTCTCTGCCTCTCTCTCTCTCTCTCTCTCTCTCTCTCTCTCTCTCTCTCTCTCCCTCTCCCTCTCCCTCTCCCTCTCCCTCTCCCTCTCCCTCTCCCTCTTCTTCCTCCTCTCCTCTCCTTTCTCAGAGAATTCAGGAAAGCAAGTTCAGGACACAGCACTGATGTCAAGCCCAGCTGGCTATGGATTCACATTTGTCCCTTTAGACAGTTACCAAATTAGATCAGAGGCTCAGAAAACGAGAGTATGACTTCCAGCTGAAGGGTTGGACTTCATAAGCAAGCAATGCACACCTGTGAGGGGCTCTGGATGAAGAATTGTGACCAGTGCCATCGTTCCTATGGGAACACAAATGTAGGTGCCAACTATGAGGTGACTGTACAGAAAGGGGCACCAGACATGCAGTGAAGGCCAAGAGCAGCAAAAAAAAAAAAAAATGAGTCAGCTATGACCAATAACTGAGCAAGGAGAGAGACTGCAGACATGACTGGGACATTATGAAATAAAGAAATTATGAAAATAAATATGAGAAATCATTACATATAAAACATGCTAGGCATGTTCCCTAAGTTTTGTACTTGACAGACCAAACAATCATATAAACGTACCCGTTAAAAATAGTATAATGATTCCAGTGTCTACCCCAGAAGAACCTGAAGACCAAAAAAGTAAAAAAAATAAACAAATAAATAAATTTAAAAATACAAATCAGACATAATAGTACCTGCCTGTATTCCTAGCACTTAGGAGTCTGAGATAAGAGGATCACAAGCTTTAGGTAGCCTGGACAATATAGTATGTTCAAGGCCAGCCCAAAAGACATCCTAAGACCCAGCCTCGAAAGCACCAAGGACCTAAGACATAACTCAATGACCCAACACTTGCAGAGCATGCACAAGATCTAGAATTTGATATTACAAAAACATAAAGAAAGGAAAGGAGGGGAGGATGGAGAGATGAAAGAGCAGAGGGAAGGGAAAGGGGTGAAATTATTTGTCTACATTACACAGCCAACGGGGTTGGCATCTGAACCCATATCTTTCTGACTTCAGAGTTCATGGTCACTCCCTTAGACCACTGGGACTGACCTCTGGATAACTGCTGTGAATAAGAACTGGAAGGGAGGTGCAGCTTCCTTTCTGGACACACCAGTAGGTTCCCATGTGAGCTTGCACAGTGAGCAGCCAAAAAGGCACACAGAAGTCATGGGAGGGGAGTCAGTGTCGGAAAGTAGAAGTTTTCTGGGGGTTTCATGAGGCTGGAGTGAATGATCATTTCTGCTTGCTCACTCACTTGCTCACATAGCCATGTTTGTCTGAGGAGCCAGCACAGCAGTTTTAAAAAGATTCACACACAGAAGAAAGCTACTGTTCTCTCTAGTAAGCAATATTTCAGTGGCAAAACACCCTGTGAATGGCTTGCGAGTACAAAGCAGCCAGCATGTGGATAGCTTTTTACAATATCGCCCTCTCCTCTTCCACTTGGGAAGGAAGCACAATGCTACCATAAGCAGATACTGACAGAGCACAGATGCAGGCGCGGATGTCAGCTTAATGCTGTCCCACCCTCCCCAAAATCCCAAAGTACTGTGCCTGCATAAATCTTATATTTTATGAATCACTGCCATTACAGCAACCTCACTCTGAAAATGTGTGCCTTTGATGTGAATGGATCTTTCTAAATAGTTTCCTTTCTCTCCGATGGTAATTTATACTTGACTGTGTATCACATCCAAACAGGGCTCCACTTCCTAGATTGCCCAAATGGCAGCCTGTGCTCTCTGCAGCTAAAGTTCTAAATGTAGTCTAACTGTAATCCAGAGGGGCTGAATCAATGTGGTATGCCTCCTCCATCACTGTGCTCTGAGCATCCAGCCACAGATTCAACACTTCTACTTCCATTTCTTATCCACAGTGGTTTTCCAGAGCCAACAAACACATCCAGCTATACGATTTTATGCTTTGTAAAAGGTGACCTATACTTTCTTTACAAATGCAGTTTCTTTAATGAAAATATTGTAATGTCAGTCCATGCAAAGCAAATGCATATTAATATGCGTTTACATCTGTCTCCTATTAATATTCATGCCTGAATCCACATCCCTACACAAAGCCAATTTTCTGACCATCTGTGTGATGGCTGGTGGATGCAATGAATAAATTTTATTTGTGAGGAGAGTGATAAATCATGTATCTTCAGTTTTTCACCCACAATCTTTCCTCTTAGGTGCAAACTGTTTTCATCATAGTTCAGAATATTTAAGTAAATGAAACCAATTAACCCTTTAACACTCCTACAGACACTGGCAATTTCGTAAAGGTCAAAAAATGCAATCTCAATAACTCTAACCCAAAAAAAGAAAAAGAAACTATGGGTTTGCTTATATTTTACTTCCCTAGCTCCTCTGTGAGTTCTAATTCTTTACCACAATTTTGTTTTTAACATATACTCTAGCTCATTTTGAAATATTGCACAGATCAAACCAAGAGCACTGCAGAAAGTCTCTTCCTGAATAAAGCCCTCACGGAGCATCAAGTATCTCACATGAAGAATGGACACACTCAACAGGAAAGGTTCAAACAGGAAGCAAGGTTCCAAGGAAGGGAAGTACTTAGATATGAACTCAGTGCTTTCTGTGTCATCCCAGTGAAATATCAACATTTTAGCAGCCACAGCCTGTTTGTAGATTTGGTGATCAATTGGGGATATTGCATCTAAATCTTAGAAACAATTGCTTTTACGGATTTGAGACAAATTCTATTATATAAATTGGCCAATAGGGCCCAAAAGGAAGGACAAAACTGAAGAGCACTACCTCGTGGCAGGAAGAGGCTGACAAACCTGCTCCCAAAGAAGAGAGTGTGGTCTAATGAACGCTGACTACTGATCATGGAGCTAAAGAGTTTCTCTGCCTCTCCCAAGAATGGCTTTTATGAATTCTAGATGATCAAGCTACTAAATGAATCTAGACTTCTAATTGGATTTAATTTACCTTCTTTGCATTCAAGCTTTTCTGAGGTTGCCAAGAACATTCCCAGCTTCAAGTCTCATCAACCATAAGTTCTCAGGCCAGAGGAGAAGTGAATTGGAACCAGCTGTGCTCACTCACCAGCTACTCAAGGTTCTACTGCTGTAATGGCATGAGCTGACTGACAATGTCAAATGAGAGCTTACCGACTGTCACTGCTGAAGACACAGCCTATGAGCACAGGGATGCTCATACACATAGCGTCGTTGGGGAACTTCATCTCAAATAAGTTCAGTTATTTACTGAACACTGCTACTGTCAAAGAGCCAGGCGGAGAAAGATATCAACGGGCCATACTGATCTCAGAAACATTACCAGCTACTCAGTTTTGTAGACAGATTCTCCCAAAAGAAACTTCTCAACCATTAAGTCTGTGCAAAATAACTATGCACCTACCTAGTGCTAGAAAGGTAATTACAAATTGATGATTCTCACAGCCTCTGATAACAAGGAACCTCTCCAAGGGGAAGTTAGGATCAATATTTAGGGCTAGAGTGGTAAAGAGGAGAGAAAGAGAGAAGTCCTATCAGATAAGAGATGCTTTACCAAGGCTCAGAGCAAAGTATTTCGTGGGAAAGACCAGTAAGAAATTAGTGGGAAGAACTCACTGGTTGCAGCTATGCATTGAGGCCCAAAGCTAATGGAGTGAAAAGAAATTGATCTAGGGACATGCACACATAGATATTAAATCACAAATAATTATAAAGTCAGAAAAATATGCATATGTATCTGTACATAGTGTGTGCATGTTAGTACAGTTACATTCAGAGGCCAAAGGTATCAGATCCCCCAGAACTGAAGTTATCCCTTGTGAGCCACCCAACCTGGGTGCTGGGAACTGAGGTTCGGTCATCTGGATGAGCAGTATATCCTCTTAACCACTGAAGCATCTTTCCAGACCCAAGTTCATTTTCTAAAAAAAAAGCCAGATGTGAAACTGAAAATCTACAGACAAAGGTTGCTTGTGTATACAGATAGTACTATATTACTTATTTTTATACAAAGTAACAGTCAGTGCTCTTTAATTTGTGGTACTAAAATACAACTTTGAAAGTGTATTCTTAAAATTTTTTAACTTTTTTACTGTTAGGAATTAATTCTGCCCCTTATATAGCACAATAGGGTAAATTTTGGTTAGAACAATCTGAAATGTAATTCAAAATAAGTAGAAGAATATGGAAATTGCCAACTTAGAAATGGCAATTTAAAGAGACAGACAGAAATGATTTTGAACCTGGATTCACCTTTATGTATCATATAATATAGATTATATTATCATGCTGGGCCACTTAAAGTTACACAAATATATGTCTCAATCTAAGTAAATAAATAGCACTCATTCCTCATCAAAGAAGCCTCTTTTTGAAATAAATGGAGACAATTACAAAGATCCACAACTGGCCAAAATGTAGTCATAGGATGCCCAGCCTCAACCATTACATCTACAACTCGAGCCAAATGTTTGGGAAAAATCATTCAAGGGGCTGAAAACCCATAAGAGCCTGAAGACCAGAGTGCCTGATTTTAAATAGTGTCCTCTAGACGTGACAGAGAAGCTGTTACACAATCTACAATATGATTGCCTTAACAAGATCCACAGCATGATAATCAGTTAGCATCCCAACATGCATGGAACAGATGTCCTCTGTCCCTGTCCATAGATCGAGAGCTCCATAGTTGCTGAGGGAAAGATAATCAGTTTTCTCCAGGGACAAGTTCCCTGATAGATTATCAAATCCCAGGAGACTAGTCTTAAACATATGTGTATATATGAGCAACACTAAATGTGTAAACCAATGATAATTAAAGAAGAGGAAAAGGTCACAAATTTGAGCCGGAGATAGGGGTGAGATGGGAGGGGTTGGAAGTAAAAGAAAGAGGGGCAGAAATGGTGTAAATGTAATGTATAAAATCTTCATTACATAAACATTTAAGTTTAAAAGAAAGAGGGGCAGAGGTGGTGCAAATGTAATGTATAAAATCTTCAATACATAAACATTTAAGTTTAAAAAGGAGAATAATAATACAATAACAACATAAATAATGCCTTTAGAAAAACAAATATAGTCTTATAAATATATATATGTACATTTTTACATATATATACATTTGTGTATATATATATATATATATATATATGCATGTATCAGAATTAGTGAATGAGACAAGCAAACAAGTTAGGGTTGAAAAACTTGAGCATGACATAGAAATTGGTAAGATAAAAATCAATTTGAACTTTGACCAGAAAGACTTCCGTTTAGAAACTGAATAGATTAAAATTCAACTTGTGATATAAATTCAATTTGATAATTCTAAGTCTCTGTGTTATCAAATATGTGGTCCTGAGGTCAATGTTTATAAAATTCTCTTTCAGGCCTTAAATTTAAAATAAAACTATGTCCAAGCAATTTCATTCAAGCAAGAAAAAAAAAAAAAAAAAGCATTATCTAAATTGGAAAGAGGTAGAAGACGTAGGTAAAACCATAACAGATGACCCAAGTCACATACCTCAGAGAGTTGCCATAAAATATATAAGCATTAAATAATCCAGCAGGAGCAAAAGATACTGCTTTCATTAGATTGCTCTGGATTGCACACCATATACTTAACTGTTATTTAGCATAATATTGATACTTGTTTATCTTCACTCCTACCTATTTCCCAGGGATATTGTAAGGATTAGTAATATAACATTTCTTAAGACTAGAAGAAAATATACACTATAAAATCAAGGTAATGGTAATAATAGTCATCACCATAACTGCAATAACTGCTCGTGCATTTTCAAACATGGGCTCTGTGTTGAAGGAAAGGGAAATTAGACTGCCAGCTAAAACTGGAGCTTATCAGCTGCCTGGAATACAAAGACTTAACATGGGATAATAGTGATGCTTTCTGCAACTTGCCAATGTCTGCAGTGGGGTCTGAGTTGTTGCCATTTGTAACACCTGGTGGGCTGCTGATGCCTCTGCTCTGAGGCCAGGCTTGGAGCGGTCAGACCTCCCTGCTTGTTCAGTGTCAAATCTCAAATTTATGTCATTGGCTGACAGGGGACTTCAGGAACCATCTGAACGCTTCTTAACAAATCTGTCAGTACCACTGGCGCCTTGCCCATTTGTGCAACCTTTATTCTTGGTGTTTCCGGTGGTGTCTCTTTCCATTGTCCAATGGGAAACCTAGATGAAAAGAATTTCTCTTGTTGTCACCCTACCCCACCCCTATGCCAAAATTAGATGTAAACTCTTTAAGAGCAGAAAACACTCTAAAGGTTTGAACGTATGGTTTGCAATCAATTTAGGCTCAGAAATATTTATTTCAGAATTCTTTGTAAGATCATAAAATAGGTGAACTATGCTTCCAGTAAAATAGTTAATAACATGGACTATGTTTCTGATACAATACTGGATTAAAAAGAAAATTGAAGCTAGAAGATAGCTTAGTCAGGAAAGTGCCTCAATAGATTGAGAATGTGAGTTCTATCCCCATATCCCACATAAAAGTGCTGGATATTCACAGATCAGTGTCTCCCTCACCAAAGAAGCCTCTTGCAGTAGAGGGCAATTAACATGGTAAGTGAAGAGACTCCCTCAAGGCTCACAGATCTATGCAGAAGAGGAAAGAAGGAAAAGCAAGAGCAGATAGGTGACTCCAAAGGAAACATTGTCTTCCAGGTACAACTATACTGATACATATATGACCTTGCCAAGACTATGGAAGTATGCACAATATCTTCACAGGATCACAGGATCCTGGTGCTGAGATGGGCAAGCAGACATGGGCTTGTACCCCTAACCAGGAACTTACATGCAGCTGATACCCTCTAGAAAAGACAAAACAGCTTTTCACCAGTGGAGTATCACTAGGTAGATTTCAGGGTAGACTCCATGCCCAGGAGTAGTTGGCCAAAACAAACAAACTCAATGGTATTTTTGCAGACTTTTTATCTCAAATTGCTTTGTTTGAACTTTTTTTTGTCTTATTTGTCTTTGATATTTGTCTTGATTTCCATTTTTGTGGGCTTTTTTTCATGTATTTTCTTTTTGTTTTGGTTTGTTTGTTTAGGAGTGTGTGTGTGTGTGTGTGTGTGTGCACACACACGCACTCAAGAGCAACATAAAGTTGGGTGAGTGAGGAGGTAGGGAAGATCTGGGAGGAATTAGAGGCGGAAAAACCGTGATCAAAATCTATTGTCTGTTTCCACGAGTATAACAGATTACCACAGGCAAAGTTCATAAAGAAACAAGGTTTTCTTTTCAGAGTAATTTTTGGATTGCATTGTTTCTGACCAAAGCTCAACCTGATTTTTATCTGGCCAATTTCTAGTTCGTGCTGGATTTGTTTTTTCATTAATTTCATTTCATGTACCAGCTGCACTATATTTTTTAGTGTTGAATATGGTGGTATACATTTATAGCACAGCAATGAGGAGACAGAAACGGGGGGAGAGGGGTCCCTGAACTGCTGGCCTGGTAGTCTAGGCTAATTGATGAAATATTTATGTCAATAAGGAGTCCTGTGTCAAAGGAAGAGGATGGGATTCCTAAGGATGACACCCTAGGTCATTCACTGGCTTCCACACTCTTATGAACACACACACAGAGACACACACAGATGCTCAAAAGGAAAAACAAAAAATTTGTTCAGTTCTATCTAAATCATTAAATATATGTAGCAAGAAATAGAAGATTACAATCAATAAATTAACATCATGTCTTCATTGTCACTGAGAGATCTTGGGCAGAAAGAGTGAAATACAGTTTTCACCTCCTATTCCCCTCCATCTTCTGAAGAACAAGGCTTAGGAAATTGGAGAGTTGGTTACGCTGCAACTCACTTCATGTCTTTAGAGTTTCAGTGGCAGAAACACTTACCAAGCTGGAATCTTATGGGGCAGAGATGACTTGAAAATAATAGAAATCCTTAACCCAGATCCAAAAAGTTAGATTCCATAAGCCTGGGAAGCTGAAATTCAGAGATGTGTTTTTGCTCTCTGGCTCTCTCCTATATGCCACACATGTGTGCATGCTACATGGTGATCTGGCACCTCAACAGAATCCCTGGTGAGCTGTGAGACCCACATGCCTTCATCCTTGAATGGATCTTGAGGATTATGCACTGAAGATTCTAACATTCCTGTAGTTTGCACGCTCTTAGGTCAATTGAGTCTGTTCTCACTGGTGAAACAGAGCAACGATAGATAGTAATTCATGGGGAAAAAAAAGACATTTGCATTTCAGAGTTCTGAAGGCCAGGAGGGCCAATATCAAGGTGCTAACATCTGGTAGGCCCTTATTATTGCACTGTGACATAGCACTGAGCATCCTGTTGTGTGAGTGGTTGGGGGGGGGCATCCTGTGGTGTGTGCGGGGGAGAATGAGTTACAAAACCAGCACTTTCACAACTAATCCATTTCTTATGATGCTAAACTACCCAAAGTGACTCCATTTTGTTTTAGCTTTAGCAAACTCCATCTTGTACCTCTCCCAACTGCTCCCCAGCCCCGGATAACCACAACATTCTCATAAAGCTGCACCTGTACTTTTAGGAAACCCATTGCCTTATAATATTAAAACTGTTTAAATCAACTGAAGTAAAACTTGTGAACCTTCTGTTATCTGGTCTGCCCCTGGTAGGATGTCATTGATGCCTTGATTCAGGGGCAAGAGTCCTTTCTGTCATGAGCCCACTCTCTCTACTGCCATCAAATAAAGGACTCTTAATCTGACCTTCACTAAATGGCAATCGTGTGTCTCTTGTGGGTACAACAATACAGGCAGTGAAAGCAAATCCCTAGGACTTGTTTGCCTCATAAAGGCTCCACCTCCTGATACTTGCACATTAGCAATTACCTCTTAACTCGAATTTTGGAGGAGTCTTTTATAATCTCATCAAAACAGTTTGGTTAGTGATAAGTCAGATTTACCAGGGTGCTGGAAAGACGTTTTATAAATGTGAGTTTTTTTCTTGCATTGAAGTATTTTAGAGCACTCTATCCTATCAGGGCACTGTCACAACTGCAGTCTTTCATATGGACATGGGCATGACGCCATGGGAAGAAACACTCCAGCAGTTAGTGTTTGGAGTACTTTTTATACATTACTATAATTTCAAATATTCTTTTAAATTCTAAGTTTCTTTTAGAATTATGAAAAGAAAATTTGAGGAGTAAGGTTTTAAAATCAGACTATATATCACATCCATTGTTTTTGTGTCTGTGTTTGCATTGTGGACTGAGAGGGATCCATGCCAGGGCTTTGACTTGGCAGGTGAGCTCTACGCCCCTGAGCAACATGCCCAGCCTTCACATTCACCTGGCACTCCCAGTCCATGAGACATGGAGAAACCCTCCTATCCACTAACCCCCACCCCCATTTCAAAATGCTCTGTAGGACAGCAGCATTAATTCCAGTTTAAAACTACACTGGTCTATATTACTCACAGGATACAGTAACTAAAACCACTCAACAGAACCCAAGGTTCTTAGATACAAAACATATCTCCAGCCTCTCAAAAAATGAACTTCCTCTCTAAGCTTCATTCTGCTCCTTTGCTAAATAAGCCTTCCAAGAAGCCATTGAATTAGCCTGTAAAATACCAAGGGGTGGATAACAAGAGGACCACCAAAAATGGAACTTCACTATGTTACTCCTCCAGGTTACCTAGCCAAGTCTCTCCTACACATATTGAAATTATACTGTGTTCATTGCTGAGTGATGCATTCCCTGGGGTCAGATGGCTCAGATGGCTGCTACTCTCTGGAAAAGATGACTGCACCAAGTATATTTCGTTAATCACTTGGTCAGGCTTTCTTTCTTCCCCACTGCAAGCCATAGCCGCAGGAGGTCCCTGCTTTCCTGCCCTCACACTGGGGAGATTTTTCACCTTTCATAGAGGATTGCTTAAATTGGATTTGGTATTTACAGTACCCATAATCCCCTTCTTGCTGCTCTAAAGAAAAGCACAGTGGCCTTTGCAGCCATGGTGTCATCTGCCCACCAGTGGGCTAAAGATAGTAGGACAAGCTGTGGTAGCATAGCCCCCATAGATTCATGTGTCTGAATGCTTGGCCCATTGGGAGTGGCACTATTAGGAGGAGTGGGCTTGTTGGAGGAAGTGTGTCACTGTGGGGTGGGCTTTAAGGTCTCCTATGCTCAAGCTCTACCCAGTGTGGAATCCAGTCTTCTCCTGGCTGCTTTCGGATGTAGAACTCTTGTCTCTTCTAGTATTACGTCTGCCTGCAAGCTGCTATGCTTCTTGCCATTATAATAATGGACTAAACCCCTGAAACTGTAAGCCAGATCCAATTAAAAGCTGGCCTTTATAAGAGTTGCCATTTTCACGGTGTCGCTTCACAGCAATGGAAATCCCAACTAAGACACAGGCTCACAGTCAATGTCTAAAAACCTGACTCAACATCATTGTGATAGCTCAAGACTGTCAGGGTAATTCTGTTTCTCTACCCTTTTCCTGCTTTGGCTTCCTGCTTTCATTGAGTGCTCTCTGTTTTGTGTTACAGGGATGTAAAGAAAGGAGGTCTGAATTTGGGTCCCTTAATGCTATGAATTGGGAAGTATTTATTCACTGAAAGTGCAAGACAGTCTCAGGCATGGGGGAAAGTGATCAGGGGACAAAAAGCTATGCAATAATTAAAAGTCAGTACGGACATAATAAAACTTCACAAGTCTTCATGAGACAAATTGTTCCATGTTAAACAAAACAAGCCCTAAATGTGGTACATTATCTCTCAAATGTCAAAGGTCATCCGCTGAGTCCTTGCATAGGGCCAAGTGAAATGTTGGTGGTTTGAATCTGTTTACTAGACAAAAGTGACCTCTAAGTTCTTAGTCACCCATTATCATCATGACCCATCCATCAGAGGTATGTCTATACCAATGCCTAATAAATAGACACAGGTCTAATAAAACATCATTTAGCTACTTGATCTCTAAGATAGGTCATCCTTAAGAGTTAACTAAAGACAGGTGCCCTGCATTGAATCCTGTCTGTTCAGGCTTTCCCTCTGAATCAAGAGTACACATTTTTAGTTCATGCTAAAGGCTTGGGAGAATTACACTCCAGGAGAGACAAGTAGTGACCCTTATAGAGAGCTTTAAGAGATGGGGATCTAAACTTCTGTCAAGAAGGGAGGTAGCATCACAATGGAAGGTAAGAGACAGAGACTTCTAATGGCTTGCTCAGTACCAAGTGCCCAGCTGTAAAAACATGTGCATGTAAGCAGCACTAAACGGACTCAGCAGATTGCACATGTATGTTTATTTTTATTTTCACACACACACAGCACGTGCACACTCATACACGTATAAGCACACACACAAATAACAATAATTACAAAAAAAAAACTATAAATTTGAGAAGGACCAGGAGGTTTTAAAAGAAAGAAAGGAGATTGATGAGTGTTTTTCCAAAGAGAGGGGAGATTTGCACAGCAAATAGTGGTGCCTTGTCATACAGCTGGAGTTTCCCAAATGACAACCATCTATAGTAATCTCTGTCCGGTTCAGGCCCCCAATCTCCTCTATTCAAGGATTCCTCACAGGCAGAGAGGAAGGAATATCTGTGACAGAGCTGTCTGTCTGCATTTTCTGTAAACTTCGTTTTACATAAGAGCAGTTTTCAGAGCCACCTTCATTTCTGCAGAAGTCTGTGGTTTCTCTGAGTAACTAATAACCACAACTATGCTTGTGGTTAGAAGGTTTACTCCCTATGGTGTCTCCCTCTTCTGTCTCTTCTCTACAACCTATACCCACACTGGCATGAGGTGTCTTCCACCCTCCCATAAGCTGTCAACAGTGCACAAAGGTGCAAGGCAGAGCAGGGGAGTGACAGAGGAGAATTCAGCACAGACAACAGCTGGACAGCAATTAACAGAATTTCTACCCACAACAGACCACCAGTCCCTGACTCCTGAGATCTGACCCCTCACCAGAGTGTCTCAAGGTCACTGTGGAGACTCTGAGAAATTTTTAATTAAATTAATAAATTAAAAATTAAATTAATTTTCTTAAAAAAATAATTATTATTAAATTACAGAGCTTCATTCAGAAGATCCAAAGTATTTATAAATCTTGGCATGGAATTAAAATATGTCTTTCTGGCTTTTTTTATCAAGAGCCATAAAAGCTTAATTAATCCAAGATTCCGTTTCCCTTCTTGTTTTTATTTCTTCTGTTTATCTAAATTGACACTTTCTTCATATAACATCAGACTCTGTTTCTAGAACCTTCTCATCCTTAACGGGAATATGCTAAAGGAGGAGGGAACCGCTGTCTGGGCTGTGCCTACCCATCCACCAGCCTTTAGAGAGCATGACCAAGAATTTTCATATGAAGAACATAGTAGATATGTCTTACTCCACACATTTAGTTTTAAAGAAGTACCTTGCTTATGTTCCTTAAATCAAATTAAATATGGCTTCAGGCCCATTTTTACATAGTAGGATTTTAATCTCAGTCTGTTTGCTACTATGCCCTCTCTATGGGGAGACACAACTCCAGGGTCTCTCTTATACTCACTTCACCATATGAGCAGAGGTGTTGCCTATTCTTGCCTACTCTTTGTTTTAGGCTGTTATACTGAATGAAGGGTCCCAGAGCTCAGGATTCCTCTCTACAGGATACAACTCACTGCATGTCTATGAATCATCCGGCCCTCTCCACATCAACTCACGGGCATTGTAGCACAGATAGTCAGTGCAGAAACTGAGATAGTCTGGCTACTTCTGTAGCTGTGAATAATGGATTACTCTTTGCTTCTGACCTAGGAGTCTTATATCTGCCCAATCCGTGAAAGGGTGTTAATTTATCAACTCTCAGATAAGGGAAATGCTCAAACCTTTCAGAGTTCTCAAATTTTTACTTTTCTAGCACCTCACAGAGCCTGGAAGGGCTTTGTGTACCTCAAAAGCAGGTGGACCTACACTATTCCATTTGTGATCATAACTGGTTCTTTCTCGCTCAAGTCCACTTTGCTTGTAGAGTTGATCTTCACTGGCAAACTCTCTGTTTAGAAATCCAGTCCTCCATATTGGCACTTCCTTCAAGGTCCTGCCAAGCTTGGGTCCATCCTGAAAGAACAGAGTGTAGTCATTGACCACCCCAAGATTTTGCCACTCATGGTAGATCTTTTCTCTCCCTTTGTCTTCTTATCTCCAGGGCACTTCCATTAGACACCTCAAAGAGCTTGGCCTTTCTTTAAAAACAGGAAGGAAAACTCCTTTCGGATACTAACTTCCCCTGAGGAAAGTGGACCCAGGAATGGCCACCTTCCCTCTACAGACAGCAAAAGCAAGGCATAGATCCTATCTCAATAAATCATGCTACCACAGCAGCCAGCTCCCAGTGAGATCAATTGTGGTGAACTTGACCTGCCAATGGCAACTTTCTCCCCTTTGTGTAGGTTTTGTTTGAAGTATAAGTAGCAAATTTTTGGGAGGTTCTTCCCCAGTTACGTTGAACTAAGTACAAAAGAATATTTCTTCTCTCTTTCTCTTTCTCTCTCTCTCTCTCTCTCTCTCTCTCTCTCTCTCTCTCTCCCCCTCCCCACTAAACTAAACAAACAAGAACAACAAAAGCCACTATCTGAGGAAGCACACCAAGTATGTAAAACAGTAGTGTGACCCCAGCTAACACTCTCCCCTCTGCTCTCTGAATATATCACATCTTCCTCCCCAGCTGTACTCAGAAAAGTGGTGTGCTGGGGAAATGAGCTGAAAGAAAAGTAAATCCTTTTATAGTAAAGGAGGATTGTTTACAGTCTGGGTTTTATTTTATTTGCAGGCAGTTTGTTCAATGCAAATGTTCCTCTAAGTGTTGATTTCACAAGAATATCTGCTGATGGTTAAAATGTCCATTCTGGCAAGATTTTCTGTAGGTGCAACTCATCTCTTCTCTTGATTTTAAATAAACCCCCAATTCTCTTAGTCCCCAAATAGCCCTGGATACATGTTAGCTTTTGGCTTTAATGACATTTTCTCCATCTACCTGTCTTGCAAGGTATAGGCAGTACATACGCCCTTGGGGATACAAGCTTGTCTAGTTATAAAGAAATGTAGTCCTAGTTATATGCTCAGAGCTGTCACATAAATAATTATTGCCTTCAAAAGAAGCAATTGGAGCATCTTCTTCATGTTTATCCATTTTTGGAGTCTTCAGATTGTAAACTTCATCATACAAGAATGGAGGCTCTCTGACTATCTTGCCTAGGAAAATATTTTGTCCATTACAAAGTTATTCAATAAGTATTTGCTGACTAACTGAATGATCGCATGGAATAAGTTAAACACGATTCCTAACAACTCAGAAGATTAAAATATCCTTGGTTCAGACCCAAATACTGAAATGATGATCTTGTAGGTTTCTGTAGAATCCACCCTTAAATAAATTGTTTCCTATAATTTTGCTTTTTCCAAAGAGTCAAGAAAAAACAGTAAATGTTGATAAGTACATAAAATTATCTGTTGCTCAGACCCTGATAATATTCAAGAAATTTTTGTTAACAAATGGTGGTCATGCAGGATTTCTCAGTTGGGCTCTGATGTCTTGAGTATGGAATTACTCCACATACTGCAGCACTCAGAACATAATTCCTGTCCCATCAAGTCGTAGGTGCTGCCCACTGTGCTTTCCAGTCACCCCATGTTTCCTAAGCCTATATTTAGGAGCCTGTTCTAACTAATAAGATAAATTTATATCTGATGACTCTCTCCCCAGTCTGGCATGAGCTTCAAAGCTAATCATACTTGGGTAAATCCTTCATGGGTTGTCATGCCTATTACTATAGGCTTTATTGCCTATGATGGCATTAAAATTCTTACCTTCAAGATCACCAACCTACCGCCTGGTGCTCCCAGAGACTGGACCACCAACCAAAGAATACACATGGAGGGACCCATGGTGCTGGCCACATATGTGGCAGAGGAGGGCCTTGGTGGCCATCAGTGGAAGGAGAGGCCCTTGGGCCTGAGGGTGTTAGATGCCCCAGTATAGGGAAATGCCAGGAAGGGATGACAGAAGTGGGTGGGGGGAGTACCCTCATAGAGGCAGTGGGAAGGGGGATGGTATAGGGGGGGTTCCAAAAGGGGAGACCTGGAAAGGAGAAAACATTTGAAATGTAAACAAAGTATCAAAAAATAAAATAAAGATCACCAACCTATTTGCCATTGTGCCTTGTTCTTTCACAATTAGGCACCATTACTACTATTACTCTTCCAACTGATGTGCCCTTTCCATCTGGGCTTCATACATCCCTATCTGTCTTATACAAACCATCACACTATCTAATAGTCATCAAGTACAGGAATCTGCTCATGCTCAGTACATAATTCTGACGTCCAATCCCAGCCCTTGTTCTGAAACATTACACCTGTTTCCTCCTCATCCATCCTCCAGTCAAACACTGAACTCTCTCAAGTTAGGAATTTTGGGGGTTGTCCCAGGATGCAAAGTCCTTGCTGTACAGGCATGAGGACTGGAGTTAAGATCCCTAGAGCCACTGTAAATAGTAGGTGGTCAGCAACCATCCTATAATTCTAGGTCTTGGAAGGTAGAGCTAAAGGGATCCCAAGAGCAAGCTGGTTAGCTAGACTAGCCAATCTGCAAGCGCTGATCAACTGAGAGACCCTGTCTCAATAAGTAAAAGTGAAGAGTGAACAAAGAAGACACCTACCATCATCTGGGGACCTACACACACATATACACAGTCAACTACACATGAGAGCCCACACACATGCAAACATAGTTATACACACATGCATCACACACACACACACACACACATACAGAGAGAGAGAGAGAGAGAGTTGTCTTCTTCATATATCTGTCCCTAGCACTGAGAAATGTATGCACTAGAATGGATTACATGCTGTGGTAGGCTGTGCACACACTACCAATGGAAGGTGATATATCTATAGTTGTGTGCTGGGAGCCTTCTATTAGTTGTCTGGACTGGATTCTAGGCAGGCTACAGTGACAATAAATCAACATGAACTCTTTTCTTCCCATGTTTTCGGTCAATAAAGAACAGACATTAAGCTGCAGTGTAATGGAGGCAGAGGAAAAGGACCAGGAGAACAGCCATGTCAGGTTCAGTTGTGCGTGAGTCTCTCAAGATCAGAACAGTGTGAGATGAGCTGGGGTTAGACAGACAAGGAAGGGTGAGAGGAGAATCCAGAGACAGACTCTGCTCATCTTTTCCTAGATTTATTCATTCGTTTGGAATCAAGTTCTGGTATACAAAATGCCTTGGCCAAGATACAGGGACCTCTATTTACAATCTACACAACCCTCAACAGATCACAACTCTCCTTTAGTTCTCCTTTATGCAAATGTGGATGATGGCCCTATGTTTGATAGGTCTGCTATGAGACTCCATGAATAGGGTAAAGTACATACCTCATAATCTGATACCAAAGTATCCCCAAACAGAGTTCTCTTTATTGTATTGTCTTATTATTATTTGTACACACACACGTGGGCATGATTATCATGTGCAAGGAGCCCTGCTTTGTCATGGGATATAGAGGGGGAAATGTAATTCAGGCTCTAGGAAGGCAGAAGACAGGTCAGAACACTATCCACAGTAATCACTAACAAGAGGTGGCCTGGGGTGATGTCATCATTGTTGTTAGGAATATTGGTAACACACAGGTAGTAAAGTATCTCTGTAGCTACAACAGATGCCTTCCTGGTTATATCTTCTCAATGTTTTCTGATATCGCTTCCTACTTTAAAGGCTCTGGTCCAGCAGCCTCCTCCTCTGTCTTCCTTCCTGCTATCTCTAGTATATATTTCTTCTTCCCTAAGCCAGCTACAGTAGTTGGCATCAAAGCTTCATTCTTGTCCTGAGTACCACATAAGTCCTACCCCCTACTCCAAGCCTCTCTTTTCTTTCTGTCACTACTCTTACTTATTATTGAACAGGAAGGGCTTGCGAAATTCACTGTATTTTTATGAGTGGGGCTAAAAAGACATAGCTTTTTAAGTGTACATCATGACATAAAGGACAAGATTTGCCTATTATCCTCATTCCAAGAAATCAAAGAAATTATGAAGAATTCTTCTATCAAAACTAGTCAACAACCTGGGAATGGTGGCCTTTAATTCCAACACTTAGGAGTCAGAGGCAGGTAGATATCTGTGATTCATGGTTTGCCTGGTCCACAGAGCAAGTTCCTGGACAGCTAAGGCTGTGTTACACAGAGATACCCTGTCTCAAAACAACAAAACAAAAAATAACAAAACCTGGTTGACAAATCGTGTGACATCTCCGAGTCATTTTAGTACAGTTAACTTTCTATTCTGTCTGTTACACTAAACTTTCTCCATCTACACCCTTACTGCTAGACCTATAAGTGGTAGTATCCGTGGGTGAAACATGAGAATTTCTTTATAATTTACTCCCCAGATGATAATTACTGAAGATGTTGAGAAAATTCTTGGTTTTCTTTTACAGTTATCACTGTTGCCAGCCATGTCCTTTAAACAGAACGGCATTGATTTCCAGTATCCTAGAGGTCAGGACTTTTAACTGGAACAGAGGATTATGACTTGTTGGTGTTCCTCAGTACTTGGGTGTTTGCCTGTACTGATTCAAAGTACAGTCATCAGGAGAGTCACAGGTCTCCACATTCATATTGAAGACAACACATTCACCCACTGCTGCCTGCTGTCCAGAGGACACCCTAGCCCACAGGTTTCAAAGTCATTGGATTTCTTTATAAGATGTAGCTTTAATCCAGTGGGAACATAACAGAAGAACTGGATGGAAGCTTTAGGACCTTTCTAATAGTCCCAAGACCATGTGGCACCAATTCTATGGGTTGAAGCAGTAGAACCTCACATAGAGTCAAGGAGAAGGGTGATACATCCTTCCTTGTAGTGAGGGGAAATACATCCTTTTGCCTTGTGGCAGAAGTATCAGGATTTGGAGTCAAATATTTCAACTGCCATATCTTAGTACTTTTTTTATATTCACTTACAAATATTTTCTTTTTCAGGATAGCCTTTATATTTGTGAGCTTTTGATTACATATATGTGTGTACACATACACACATATACATACAAATATGTACATATGCATATACTATATATATATATATATATATATATATATATACACACACACACATATGATCAAGGCTATAGCTCTTTACAAAGCATCAGTAGTCCAAAATGATGACAAAGCACACCACCTCTCATCTCAATATGAACCTCTTTAATCCATCCTCTCTTCAAACCACTTTAAGAAGGTTTAGAAACCTTAACAATGTTACTCTCATCATTTTAAGTCACATAAAACTAACGACTAAAATCGTCATAATACATAGGTCATAAACTGTGCCTTTGCCACAGCTATCTCCTATTTTCAGCCACATCAAATGTTGTGATCCAAAGCCTGGAAGAGATTTAAAAAAGGATTTTCACCCTAATTCATCATGCACATATATACAATTCCTTTGGCTGGCGCCTGCCTTGTTTATGCACTGGAACATGTTTTATTCATGTCCCTGTGTATAATTGTCCACACTTATGTCACACAATCTATTCAAATGCCTAAACATTATAAATACTCATACAATTTTATCCTAGTTGGGATTACATAGAAATTAGATGTGTCAGGGCTTTGTGTATTTTGATGATATGACACTAAAATAGTTGAGTCTATGAGTTCAAATTTTGAGGCATATTAATCACTTTGTTACAGTGAAATGCACAGATGCAGTAGAATAATAGCAGTCTGCAATTGCTCGAGCAAGTTCTATCAGAGATGTGTGTATTTTCACCCCAAAGCCATCTTCGTTTTTTTTTTTGTTTTTTTTTTTTTTAATTTCCATATAAAATGGGTTCTGAGGAGGGAGGGAAAGGCTGAGACCCACTTTGGCATTTTCAAGAATCGTACTATCTAATTCAGGGCATTTTATCACATTAGTAATCATACTCAGAGAAGAAAGGTTTGTTTTTTTTTTTAATGTGAAATTTTCAATCCAGCTCAGTGGTTATATACAACTACATCAGTGCATTGTGGCAAATATAATCACATAGGCCCAATCACGTTGTAATAACCCTTCCGCGCGTCTCCTCTAATTTGATATTGCTGCCCAATTTAAATTACAGTGGAGTTTGAAAGAATACTGTAGAGTTGCGTTTGAATATTGACTATATTTTCTTCTAATTACATTCTGATCACATTTCACAGAAGAAAATACATCTGGCCTATCTGTGGTATAAAATGGGTATTTCCTCAGGGGTGTTTAAAGTATGTATAAATTTCATCTCCTGCCTGAGACTTACACAGATTCTAATACACAGGTCACTTGCATGCTGATTTTTCTTTGTGTTTTGGGAGCAATGCTTGTGCTCTCTGTGGTGTAATGAGATCATGGGCAGTTTGGCTTACATGCATAAAGCTTTAACACTTTGAAAGTAGTCCCTCTGCTCTGTGCATTAGGCTTTTGAATTGTGTGCATGTACCACCATCCTGTCTATTTAAGAAACAAATAAAAGCAATATCATCTTTAGTTTACTCAAACTAAGGAATAAAGTCATGTGTATGCATATAGTTACGAGCTACATCAGTGGTATTAAATAAATGCATTATAGGAGCTCTTATTTTTAATGGCTCAATTTTTTTCCTTTGATTGCCTTCACCAATAAAAATGTAGTCTGTGGAAAAGCACCCTTCTGGATAATCCATTGTCTCATTTTAACTCATCTTTATCAATGAATTCCCCCTGCAGCAATCCCCACTGCCAGCCATTAGCTGTGCACATCTGCCTGCAGTAATGACCACTCCTGTGAACATACCTGACCACCATCTCATTTAGACTTAGCCCACAGAACACTAATACAATGTCTCCAGGGCCAGCTAAACTCCAGACTGTTGATGCATTATGGTTATCACTTCATTTAGTCTTTGGAAATGAATGAAGAGCACCTGAGGTCACAAATAGGTCAAACACTTATGTCTCAGAGTTTACCTGAATCCAGCTTCCTGTATGCACAGGCAGGATGCAAGTCTCATCATAATCCTCAAAATTCTGGTACAGCTCTGCCCAAAGGAAAGTTAATTTTGATCTTTTTCCTTCCTCTGAGAAAGGACCAAATATCATTGCATGTCAATATGAAACATGTACTTTCTATCAAATGTAAAGATCATATACTTTATTAAAATGTCATATACATCAATCTTACTTCTCTATAATAGTTTTTTTTTTTAATTCTTTGAATATGTCCCACTTTGGAGGGATCATTTAAACAGAGCAAATAAAAATTAGAGGTCTGATTTTAAACTTGTACAGATGTGTTCACATCCTTGTCTCCTATCCCTAGAACTGGTCATTCTGTTAGAGCTCAAGGAACTGAAGGAAGGAATCAACAAAATGATGCTGTATTCCACACTGAGAGGGCTAGACCACAAGGAGACATTTGTAAAGATGGTCGAAGGAGCAGATCTAAAGCAGCACATCACTGGGGGTGGGGGGAAAAACCCTTTAGACATCACTGCATTTATCAAACAAGAAATCATGGGGGCTGTTTAAAGCTGAGATGTTTAAGAGATGCCTTTGAAACAGAGGTAAAGACACTTAGACATGGAATGTGAGGGACTGGGAATTGAAATAGACTTAGGTCCCAGCTCAAACATGCAAAGATCTTGAAAGTCATTACTCTTAACCTTATGACAAGAAGAGACTGCACAAATCAAACCTCTACATTTCTGTTTTTTTCATACAACTCCAGTGGGAAGGCAAAATATCTCTGAAAAATGGACAGACAGAGATAGTTCAAAAGATACAATCATCCATCAGCAGAAACTACAGGAAATTCAAATATGAATTCAGTAATTCAGGATGAATTACTGGAGAAGGGGGTGTAGGCTAACATAAGTTAGAAATTCCTGGAGGGGTCACAGTTTGGAGAGGTTTCCAGTGACCTCACTCAAGTTTTCATAGTGAGAATCTGGAAAATATCCCTCTTATCCCTGTCATAGAGATGAAGAGCTACCACTATGAGACTTACCCTTTCTATCCATAAGGCCTACAGCTTGGGTCCTGTAACCCTGACTAGACACAATGAGGTAATGAAGAAAAGACAGACATATGTACGGAAGAGCTGGAATCAGGAGGGGATATGCTAGCTCCAGCAACCTGGAACCTCGGTGTGTTAGGAACAGAACTCAGGGAAGTGTTAGCTAGTGTGATATGCTGCAGTCCTGCCTCAGCTTGAGAGAGGGTCCTGAGGAAGGAGTGAATCGGAGCAGCAGAAGAATGACTCAGAGTCAGTGATGGATGCAAGCTGATAGCTCTAGTATCTGCTAGAGATAGCTCTCTCTTGCCGACCAAAACCCAGTCTTTCATTTGGATAACCAACTTCCTTAGAAATGGCATATCAGTTCAATCATTTTCCCCAGGATCCCTTTTAATCATGCTGTGAATCAGAATTTTATGATCTTAACACCTTGACTCTTAGAAATAGAAACTGAAATACAGAACATGTTCGAGGCAAACAAACCAGACAGCATCTACTTTTCTTTTTTTAACATATCAAGTCCTATGCAGTTCACTGGGCACAGTGCTTGTGGTTGCCAAGTCGAGACATCAAGGTTATTTTTATGTGAGAGTGTCTGCTTAATACTTTTTTTTTTTTTTTTTTTTTGCAATTTAGCAAGCAGCATTGAAGTTCATTTTTATAATTCTTAGCTACCTCAATATATTCTTTTAATCTTTGGTTTTATTATTGGGAAGTATTAAGTGATCCCAGAAAGTGGGAATATCTTAAGCCATCAATTTTTTTTTTTTTTTTTTTGACTTTGTCTCCAACCTCTATGTGAATTGCCCATATAACTACGTACTTTAGGGAGTAGAATATCTGGATCAAATTTAGTTGTAGATGGCTTCCATGGAGAAGACCACCATTTTATCACTAATATTATATAGCCATCTATCCGGGCCTTGCTTTTTTAACTCTTCCTTTCTCTTCCATGATCCGGGTTTTTTCCTCTATTGACCAAATCGTGTCTCCTTTCTAAATATCTTTCTGACTAAGCTGACTCATAGCACAGCTGCCTCTGTTCTTTCAGATCCATGCAGCCCCTCATACAGTTCATCTTGCATCCTTATATTTTGCATAGTTGAGAAATTTTATAAAGAACATTTTTTACAATGATTTATGTATTCTTGGAATTCATGTTTTCAGAATTCTTTCCCACAGCCTTAAAGGCTGTCTTGAAGGCCACAATGTCACCATTTTGCTGAGGATCACCAGACACATTCTCACTTCCCAGAATCATGCTGTTTCTGATTATCATGGAGTTATTCATCTGTATGGGGAGAACATGCCCTGAAGGAGGCATGTGAATATAAATATGTACATTGTTATGCAAACAAGCTTTACACCTACAGCAACCATCAGCACTCAGGGGACCCACATCCTGCTTGCTCTGCTCCTGGCACAGGAACTGTGTCACATCGTCCATTCCACTGCCACACAGGACCCAGCACTGACAGGAGGTCTTTGTAGGTGAGCAGTCACAGGCTAGGGGAGGAAGAAACTGCAGTTGCTAGTCTTTGCACAAACTAGTCACTCTCTCACTCTCAGAACCCTGAGGAAACCTTTGCCATCCCTCTTGAGCTTAGCACATATGGGAAAAGAGCTTTGCTAATTCCCCAAGGGCCCAAAGATTTGATCTTTTCATGGTTGTACCCATGTCAACAATATGCTTTTGCTTAGGATCCCACTCACACAAGGTTTCCTCTGCTTCCTACTCCTTTTCAAAATGCAGGCCTATTCTTCATAGGGAAAGGCTTCACTTGTGTGCACTGCTCGAACCTTATGTCACTTGGAGGAAATGAATTTGTTTTCACTCTAGCAATTTACTGCCTTTCTGTCTCATAGAATGTGGAGAAATTATCTCACAATTATCAATGAACAAGGCTTCAAGGGGATAGATTGGAAAAGATGTAGCCATGGTTTGATATGAAGGTAGAAAAAGATACATGGCTAAAGGAAGGACAGAAACACATAAAGGCTATAGCCTCAAATCACAGGTTCTCCAAAAAGATACTTAGTCATAAAAGTATAGAGTGCTCCTATAAACATGTCCAAGTGCCATATGGGCTCCAGCATGACAGAGATTTTAGATGAAACAAATACAAAACCTAGACTAAGAACCAATACCTAAAAAAGCCTCAAGAACAAAAGCAAGGACAACTAGAAGGCACCTGGAGCATCTTATAGCTATAGCTAAAATTAACGTTAAACATGGGTTAACTGCTAGACAGATTAACATAAATCCATCACCAGGATCAGACTGAAGAATGGTGTTGTTGTTAAAATTATGGCACAGGGAAATTAAAATAACTAATGACATATTAAGAGCTCTCGCAGAAAAAGTAGGCAAACAACTTGTAAGATGAGAAATTAAGTAGGAGAATGAAACACTATGAAATAATCAAAATGAGGGACTATAAATAAAAACCCAGTAACATAAATGAAGAATGTTCTTGACTAACTCAGTAGCAGACAGTGGTAGAGTAGGTGGCTCTTCAGTGGTAGAGTAGGTGGCTCTTGCTTTCATCAAGGTAAGAGACTATAGCTGGAGGAAAAAGTATAGAACAAATATAATGCTTGTCTTATATTTAATGTTTTAGAGCTGGAGATTGAATCTGGGGTTTTGCTTTGCTTGTCTTAATTACATGCTCTACCACTAGACTTTGCCCCCAGTCTTCTTTTTCCTGTTTATCTTGAGACAGAATCTCACTAGGTTGTCCAGGCAGGCCTCGGTCTCATAGAACCCCTGTCTCAGCCTCCTGAATATCAGGGATTATAGCATGCACCAGCATTCAAGCATGTATATAGATTATTTTCTCAATTTTTAATTGATGAAGAAGAGCCCAGCCCATTGAGGGATGTGCCATCCACAGGTAGGAGGGTCTGGGCTATATAAGAGAGGTGCTGAGCAAGCTGCTAAACAGCATCTCTCCATGGGTTTCTGCCTCAAACTCTTGTCTCGCATTCCTGCCTTGGCTTCCCTCAATGATGGACTGAAACCTATAAAATTAAATACACTCTTTTCTCCCAAAACGGCTATGGTCTGTGGCTTTATCACAGCAATATGAAAAGCAAGCTATAACAAACAGAAATGATAGAGTGCAGACCCCTTACAAAACCTTGGCAGGGGCAGGGTATGATGGAGAACATGTTTTGAATGGAAAGTTCTTTCCTTTATTACTATTATTATTATATGTGTCATTGTATAAAACGGTGGCTCTTATTATGAAATTTTCATTCACTTGGATCACATTTCGCTCATACCCACTTCCTTCTTGTTCCCTTTGCCGTATCCAACTGGCACTCTTACACTAGTTCATCTTCTACTTCACTTTCATCTCTAGATGATGGAGGCAGGGAAATGTTTCTAAAGATGGCAGATTGTGAAGTGATTTGTACATTGAACACAGAAATGTTTATATATCTGGATGAAGGAGAGAGAAACACATTCAGTAAATTAGCTTTAAAGTTACCTGGTGGGACTTGGCTCTTGAGTGAAGGTGCAAGAACCACCTCAGGAAGAGGCAAGAGTTCCACTCCTTCCATGGAAAGAGCCCTTTTGGCTCATAGAAGGGGGGGTAAGGCTAGATAAGTGTGCAGAAGCCATTGGCAGCAAGAGACTAAAAACCCATTCTGACCTCACTTCTAAACACTGTTTATTTTGTACCTGGTTTGAACATACCACAAACACATGTCTTTTCTATAAACTTCACACGAGAGCTGAGGTGACTGCTCAGTGGATAAAGTGATTGCCAGGTATGTATATGAACTTGAGTTTAGATCCCCAACACCCACATAAAAAAGCAGGCATGATGGTGGCTCATATTTGTAATCCCTAAGGATTGCTAGACATCTAGTCTAGCTAAATTTTGAGCTCTCAGAAAATAAAGTGGAGAGTGACAGAGAAAGATACCTCATATCAGCCACTGACATCCATAGGTAGGTGAACTGGCACATGTATCTGTACACATACATACATATACCACACACATGCAGATAGATAGATAGATAGATAGATAGATAGATAGATAGATAGATAGATAGAGGATGGATAGATGTTTCACACACATGATACTGTCAATATTTAGTGTTAAATTTTGTTGTACACTTAGGCACTCTACACTACGTATGAAGAGTGAAGGAAGCCTTGACTGAATAGGGTGAAGTGCTGAGTGAACGTGTCTCATTTGACATGGACTCAGTCATCTCAAGGACCCAATGAGTCAAACCCATGGCTATGTAAAGCCTCACTCCCTCCTCCTAGGTGAGGCTCAGAGAGATGGGGAATCTTTCCTCTGGTCCACAGTACAAACATTGGCAGTATCTGCAAGTACAAATGTTTAGAAACATTGACCAGTGTGTACAGAAGGTATCAACTGCAGCTTCCTCCACCCAGATGTTTATATCCTAAGACTGCTCTCCCACAGAGACCTCCTACCAAGACTAGCCAAGCCTTCCCCTGTGCTGTACTTAATCAACAGGTTGAGTTTCTGGACTGCTACAGTAGAGGGCCCCACCTGACCCCAGCTTTTCTGTGTACGTGACATTTCTTCATTCCCTCACTGTCCCTGGCCAGGTCAAGTCCCAGCCCCGCCAGACTAGGTGCATGACATGCTCTATGGTCGCCATGCTTCATTCTCATGCTTACTTTCTCCATGTTCAAAGCACTGTTCCACACTTGATTCTAAATTAGGTTTTATAAAGAAAGCTGGTCTCAAAACCCCAAATTCTTCTAATGTAGTTTCTGAACACTCTAGCTACCCACATGCACTTTGGACCATCCCTGCTTAGTAATACTCATGTGTACCAGCCTCGGAAGCTACTAGGCCCTAATTTCTTAGTTGCTGGCTTACTCTGCTTCTTCCACAGGCATTATCTCTTTAACTTGACATGTACACAAACAAACCTTGGATATTCACATCGTCCTAAGTTCACGCCATTCTCTCCTATGTCCCCTACTTATTTGTCACATCTGAAGGCACTCCCTGCAGTGAGTCTACACTGTCCTTGCAGACAAAATCCCAACACGTCTTAGCTGCCAGAGGCAGTCCTGGATGTCTGGCTTAGCTCAGTTGTCACTTCGCTGACTACCAGTCTGTCAGCTGTCATTTCTCTCTTCCATCAGAATGACTTTGGCTTGCAGCCTCCTCTGTCCTCTTCCAGTTTGCTGCTTCTTAACTGCTCTGGGCTGGGAAGCATGACAACTGAAGATGTTGAGAACAGAAGATGGAACCGGAATCCATGAAGATCTTAGGGTGGGTGAGGAAGCTGGCTTCATGCAGGCACATAAAGTCCCCTACTCCATTCATTCTATCACATCTAGCTGTGTTCTCAACTGCTCTCTATATGTACTATAGGTGTCATATATGTATAGTGTTTTCTTAAAGTATGATAAATTCCAGTTTTGCTTATAACACTGGTGTGATCATCAAAACTACAGTGAAATTAATGTCCACTGGTCCTAAGAATTTGGAGGAGAGAATCTGTCCCAACATAATTTTCATCTGATATTAGCAAAACATATTCCAAAAATTTATATAAACTGTCACAACTTCTATTCTTCCTAAAGCCTTTTTGTTCAGAAATAGTCTTACTTCACATGGTACAGTACAAACCAATCAGCAGAATTGATGTCCACCTTCCAGCAGCCCCAACTTCCTGAAATCCAGAGAAATGTTAAGAAAGCAAAAATCCATTCAGCTGATTCCCCAAGAGTTGCCCCCTCTACAAGACACAGGGAAGCATCTAGCAGCAGCTCCATCTGTACTAACGATCCTCATTTTCATTATAAGCTGCAAATGGCAAAATCAATGGAGAGCGATGATGCTGGAATATAAAAGACCCAAAAACCGCTACAAATCACTGCTCTACCCTGGGAGGCCTAAGCAGAAATTCCTCAGAGAGTTTTCCTGCAAATGCCTCTGCTATTCAACACTAAGCTCCTCCTGAAGGGCTCTGTTCCCAAGTGGACAAAGAGGCTCTCTCCCTCAGTGCCTCTTAACTCTCCCAGGGAAGAAAGACTCTATAAGCCCATTCCCAGCGAGACTCATGCACAGGGGACCACATAGGAAAGTACAGCCATTCTGCTCACAATACTTGAGTATAGCAAATCAGCTGATATCAGCCAACAGGATCGGGAGGGTGGGGATCCCATAGGCTGGCAACAAGAAGGCAAAACAGAAAAGGGTGAGGAAATATCCCCAATTCCCCCTTTGTTCCCCAAGGAAGGTAAATTCTTGTGTGCTACAAAGAAAATGAACCTCAGACAGATTGTCTTCTATTTTCCATTGCTTCATTCTCCACAAGTCTTTCTGGAAATATCCAACAATCTCTTTTCCTAAGTTAATTTCAATTCTCCAGTAATTCATGATTCTAAATATTTAACAATCCCTTTGTGTAGCTAGTTATTTTCCCAGGTGCTGAATCCAGATGCTGTACAGGTATTTAGAATCTGAGGGAGTGGGGTCAGAAAGCCAAATAAAAATAAAATGGACAAAGTCAGGTACTTTGAAGGAAAATAGGGTTCAGGAGCAGAGGGTACAGTGGGGTGGGAAAGCACTCTCCAAGAAGATGAAGCTTGAGCATAAACACAAAGTACTGAAGGAGCAGAAACATAGGAATGTGCTTCCCTGACCACACAATGCTAATGACACAGAGCATCATGAGCAGAAGCTACACCGAGCCCTTGGGGGGAAGAGAGAAGAAAGCCAGTGACCTGAAGGGAGTAAAGAGAAAGGGAAGAAACGAAGCTGCATGCAAGCTGTGGCTCAAGGGAAGGTGAGGTACTTGATTGTGACAGAAAGCCACTGGAGGTGAGCAGAGAGGAGTGACATATTACTGCAGAGCCTGAGAAGAACACACTGGAATGAGAGAAGAGGTGCCAAGGAGAAGCTCTTGCAGTGGTCAAGGATGGAGGCGGCAGTGGCTTGGGTCCCTCTGGTAGCCGTAAAAAGAAGTGATTAGACAGAGGATTGGCTACAAAGACAGAGCTGGCAGGATGCAGGGAGGTCCGGATGTGTGTGTGGACTCAAAAGTGAAGACAACAAACCCAGGTATGTTCTTCCAAAAGAAATGGAGATGACTCAAGGAGGCATGGCCATAGCGGGGTAAAGATAAAACACACTGGGCCACTGGGACTTCCAATTAAGTTCATCTATTCCTGGTGACATGCAAATTGTGATTAGTCAAATTCTACCACATTCTTACACATTCAGTTTATTTTCACTACTAGACAAGAGTAAGTAAAGAACAGAAACGAAGCTATACTGGCCTCTGTGTGCTTTCAAAAAAAAAAAAAAAACAGTGAGAA
Source organism: Rhynchomys soricoides (assembly GCA_019843965.1). NCBI lineage: Eukaryota > Metazoa > Chordata > Mammalia > Rodentia > Muridae > Rhynchomys > Rhynchomys soricoides. The sequence goes on from JADRCH010000077.1 coordinate 11,842,429, forward strand.
ACAATGACTGATGACTGTATGCATTTGAGGAGAGAGAGAGGGGTGGAGGGAGGGAGGAAGGGAGGGAGAGAGAGAGAGAGAGAGAGAGAGAGAGAGAGAGAGAACACAGAGTAATATGGTAGAGCCCCATAAAAGAAACGAAGACAAATTAACATTTAAAATATACTTTTGGTGGTAGACAAAAGATCAAGAAGACAAATGATGATCAGTGTTGGCAGAGATGTAGAGAAAGAGAGCCCTATACACTGCAGGTGAGAATTTAAACAATTAAAATAGAATACCTTCTGACCCAACTAAACTGTGTCTGGGTATATACCTAAATGAAACTGCCAACATATTAAGAGATATTCACCAGATTGTCCTATGGGCTAGACTGTTGTACGTTTTCTTTATTGATCATTGATGTGGAGTGGCTCAGTTCACTGTGAGAAGTGTGGACCTTAAGCTAGTGGCCCTGGATGCTATTTAAAGTAGGCTGAATAAGCCCTGAGAAGCAAGCCAGTAAGCATCCCTCCTCCATGGCCTCTGCTTCAGTTCCCACCTCCAAGTTCCTGTCTGAGTTCCTCCTCCTTGCTGAGTTCTGACTTCTCTCAGTGATGGAGCATGACCTGAGAGCTGCAAGCTTAAATAAGCCCTTTTCTCCCCAAGCTGATTTTGTCATAGTATTTTATCACATCACTAGAAGCCATAACTCAGACAATTATGAAGTGTTGAGTTATATGATAGGGACTAGGAAGTCCTAGGATCTGCTAATGAAACAGAAATGCCAGTGTGATAGGTCCAGCTCAGGCCCAGATGCCTAGGAACCATGGGAGCCAGTGGCATTAATCTCAATTCAAAATAAAAGGCCAAATAGTCAAGGTACCAATGTCCAAGAGGTGGGGGAAATGGATATGGACAGCCAGCTCAAGTACAGAGAGCAAATAACCCTTCTGTCTTTGTTTTCTTCATGTATGCATGGAGGGTACAGGAAGATCCTTGTAGGAATCAGTTCTCTTTACCATGTGGGTCCAGGTAATGGAACTAGGGTCATAAGGCTTGTGCCTTTACCAGCTAAGCCACCTTGCCAAGCACCTCCCCTGCCTTTTCTATCAGGATCCTGAATTGAGTGGACTATGCCCATTCACCCAGGCATACCAATCTGTCAATTCAAACTAATCTCTTTCAGAAACATCCTCACAAACAACACTCAAAAGTAGTGTTTACCAGCTGATCAGTCCAGTCAAGATGACACATAAAACCAGCCATCACTGAGCGGTTACTGACTTCATTTCCCATCTTAAAATAGAAATCAGATTAGTGCCTCTCTCAGGGCTATGGTGCAAGTTAAACAAGAGACTACAAATGGGACACACAGCACAGTGTGTGGACACACATGGTATGTATCATTTTGTCATTGAATTTAGTGTCAAGTGGATCAGGAAGCCAATGCTACGACAAGTAATTTATTACTGACATCCTTAACACAGTAAAAAAAAGACATCTATGTCCCCCCCAAAAGCACCACATAAGAAAACAAATGAGAGTAAAGACGTCTTTCAGGCCACAGTAAATACTGGATACTTTATCAATTGAGGTTGCATATATATAATTTGATATTTTAATATTTTTTCCTCTTGTAGCTTGCAAGACATGGAACAATAATAATTTAGCTAGGAGAGTGGGTTATATGAATCTTCAGTCTCAGCATCAAAATGCTCCAGCAGCTGTGCTCCCTCCTCCACAGGCTTAGTCAGGGCAAGGCTACCTAGATTGTTGGCACCTGGTGCTTTGGGTGGTGGGTATTGCATGAAGAGTGGAGGCAGTGGAGAAGGTCACTTTGCCTTGCGGGCATGAGTAAGGCATGCACTATCCAGCTGCACTCCGCACATACCAGTGTTGCACACCACCACAGTTATGCCATGTTCTTGGCAGTTTCCCGATGCTCTGAACTGTGCAACACCCTACCCCTCCTGGGGCCTGTTAAGAAACCCAAGGAAAAGGAAAAGAAAAATTCAAAATATCAAATACTTTACAACTTGAAGCGTTACTGTTTAGCAGACGTAATTTAAAATGAGGACCAAAGGCTCTTTCCCTTCAATGTGACCAGTTCCTGGGAAACTTTTAAACAGAAAATATAAAGCAAGGCCAGATTAAAAATCTAAGAGGAAATGAGATGTTGTAACACCTTATTTGGAAGAAAGATGTTTGAAGCCCTTTGTTATGTCTTTATATGACAAGCATTTTACGAAGCACCTACTAGGTTCTTAGCGTTGTGCTTGGAGTTCTTGAAAAGCCAGTCTCGTGGAGCAGGCAGTAGACAGACTATTATAAAACAGAGGGAAATTCTGTCACAAGGAAGTGAAAAGTAGCTCACTCTGAGGTCTGTAGAGGATGCTAGGCTCTGTGGTGTCAGAGCAGGAGGAGGAGGGGGAGGAGGAGGAGGAGGGGGAGGGGGAGGGGGAAGAGGAGGGGGAGAAGGAGGGGGAGGGGGAGGAGGAGGATTAGCTGGTGAAAGTAAGTGATCATGAAGATGAGGGGAACCTCCTGGACCAGGTGTGGTCAGTGCGCACTGCCAGGCCTGGAGAAAGTCAATCCTCTCTACATTTCCATTCCTCCATCCTTGAAGAGTGGCCTTGGCTGTGTGTGTCTCTAGGGAACAAATGCTCATCCTTGCCCCCTCTCGTCCTTCACACGTCGCCTCCCACATGTGTAGTTTTGTCTTCCAGTGCCACCTCCAGAGCACATATGCAGGATCTGTCCTCCTCTGACTCTAGCCACCTACCACTGCGCGGTCAGGGACTACATCAGTTCTCATCAGGATCTGTGCAATGGCCTCCTCCTGCTGCCCTCCACTCTCAGGAGTAGCCCCAAAGTCTGAAATATTTGCTATCTGGCCCTGTACAGGACACATTTGCCAGCCTCTGTGCCAGACCACCAGAATATGAGACATGGAAGAGAAAAAGCTTTGTCTCACTCACCACCATCTCTCCCCAGCACTTACCTCTGTACCTCTGTACACAGTAGGCACTCAATAAGTATATGATAGGCTCATAGGTTTACGGGTCAATTCCCTGAGCCTTTAAGTCCAGTGTCAGCTACAGTACATACAGGACACTTATCTGAATGATAACTCATCTATTTAAATGTCACAATAACTCTAAGGTAGAACCTTGCCTTGTAATCCTTTATTTTGTAGACAGAAAAGCAAATACAAAGAGATTAAGTAAAATGGTCATTAGACGATTACCCTAGCCAGCGTAACCCCCTCCCTGCTGCCTCTCAGCCGGCTAGGGCCAGAGATACTACGGAAGCCACTCTGTCTCATTTATTGTCTTCTCCACACAACTTCCTGAAAAAAAAGACTTATGGGTTTTTTTTATTTTTATTTATTTATTATTTTGAGAATCACTGAATCCAATCTAAATAATCTGTTCTCCAGCTCAGCATTCTAAAATCTGCTTCCAACAAGACATACTTTAAAGATACCTAAATAAATAAATAAATAAATAAATAAATGGCTTGGTTTTTTTTTTTTTTTTTTTTTGGAACCTGAATCCATGACTTTCTTTTCACATCCAAAAAGATATCCTTACATAAGCACACTCCAGAACTCACCCCAATTGCAAGAAATAGGGAAGCTAATTGTTTCTGCATGAAAGAGTAGCCAGAAACTCAAGTGCCTTTACATCTGTTTGCGCTTTCCAAAAATATAAGGGAAAGCTGAATCAAAGACCTCAAAGTCTCATTTCACTTTTAATTCTCTGCTGGTTACAAGAGCGCAGGCTGAGCTGGAAAGGCGCACAGCACCTGCAGAATCCCAAACACCACATCAGCAGCTGATACAACCATGAGGCGGCAGCGTGAAATTCACTCAAAAGCTGCAGCTCTCATCCCTGACTGCTCTGATTTCTCAGTGTGTGAGCACTCATTTTCCAGTACTGGGACATCAATAAGTCAGGCCAAGGATAATCTCTAGGTCATTAATTAAACTCTGTGTACAGGCATGCACACGATATCATCATACATAGCATACGGTGCCATAAACACTATGTGAAGCCAACAACTGTAAATCATGAGCATATAATCCCCTTGAGTTTCATAAACCATAAAAATGAAACTCAAGTGGTTTGTGTAGTCATTTGAATCCCAGAAGGAAACAGAGCACTGTGATTCAAAAGTTGCTTGTTGTTTATTTTTAAATAAGGATGGATCCTACTTCTCAATACCGGAGTGTCCTTCTCCCAGTGGGGCTGTCAGTCCACACAATGCTACACTGTCCACCTGACTCTGAAAAGCTTTCCCCTTTAACCAGATAAGGACACCCTGGCTTCCGTGACAGGGACAGAAACAGCAGTGTGCAGAGACAGCTTCTATCTCATTAGCAAATTGTAATCATCCACAAGAGCAGTGTAATTCTGTGAACAATGGATAGGTATTTTTTTAACATATAATGAAGCATATTTAACAGTGTGTCTCATGTACTATAACATTCTTACAGATTCAAAAACAAAGAGGTAATAATTGGGCACTAGTATTTTTTATTAATGTGCTCTTTCTTTCTTTCTTTGCTTTTGACACAGAGTGTCAGTATGTTGCCCAGATTGGCCCTAAACACACTTTGAAGCCTAGGTTTGTCTTTGCTCTCACAAGCAAATTCTCTTACCCTGTTGCTGCTGTTGATATGGATACTGCATTCCTTTGCTAATATGAGAACCCAGCTTCTTCAGGCTTCCCACATGGACTGAAGAGCAATAGCTCTCTGTCTTAGTCGGGGTTTATGTTCCTGCACAAAACATCATGATCAAGAAGCAAGTTAGGGAAGAAAGGGTTTATTAGCTCACACTTCCACATTGCTGTTCATCACCAGAGGATGACAGGACAGAAATTCATACAGTGCAGGAACTTGGAGGCAAGAGCTGATGCAGAGGCAATAGAGGGGTGCTGCTTACAAGCTTGCTTCCCCTGACTTGCTCAGCTTGCTTTCTTATAGAACCAAGGACTACTAGCCCAGGGATGGCACCACCCACAATAGGCTGGTCCCTCCCACCTTGATCACTGATTGAGAAAATGCCTTACACCTGGATCTCATGGAGTCATTTCCTCAAGGGAGGCTTCTTTCTCTGTAATAACTCCAGCTTGTGTCAAGTTGACACACAAAACCAGCCAGTACAACTGACCCCTTGTCAACCTGACACACAAACACATCACCAATAAGCCTCAACCCTTACTTTCTTATTCATCCCCAAGATCTAAATAACTTTAAAAGACCCACAGTCTTTACAAATTCTTACATATTAAAATTTCAATCCCTTTAAAATATCCAATCTCTTTAGAAATTCAAAGTCTTTTTACAATTCAAAGTCTCTTAATTATGGGCTCCACTAAAATACTTTCTCACTTCAAGATGGAAAAATATCAGGTAACAATCAAAAGCAAAATCAGACTCTAACCATTCAGTGTCTGGGATCCGTTCACAATCTTCTGGATTCCTCCAAGGACTTGAGTCACTTCTCCAGCTCTGCCCTTTGCACACACCTTGTCTTCTAGGTTCCAGCTGCCTGTACTCCACTGCTGCTGCTGTTCTTGGTGGTCATCTCATGGTACTGGCATCTCCAAAACACTGCTGTCTTCTGCTGCAACTGGACTGCACTTTCACCAATAGCCTCTCATAGGCTCTCTTCATGGTGCCAAACCTCAACTCCTTTGCATGACTCCTTCAGTCCTGGGCCATATACTGCAACTGAGGCTGCACCTTCACCAATGACCTTCCATGGTCTCTCACAGTGCCAAGCCTCAGCTGCTCTGCCTGACCCATTCATGCCTTCAAAACCAGTACCACCTGGGTGACTCTTACCCAGTACCAAGTCTGGCTGCCAATACCAGGTACAACCGTGGCTGTCTCTGAAACACAGTACTCTGAGGAAACACATCCCAGAAGATTTCACCTTAGTGATGCTGGTCTCTTCTTAAGCACTCCTAATTTCTTAGTCCCACCTAACCAGTATCAATTGTCCCAGTAATGCAAAGGTTTCGCTTTAGTAGTTCTGGTTAGTTCTTGTTAATCACAGCTGCTTCTTCAGCCCCAGCTAATCAAACTACAGAATCTACACAATCAAAACAGCAACAGCCCTGATAAGAGTCTTGAATCTTCCCACTGAAATTTCACAAGCCAGGCCTCCATCGTTTGCACTGTTCTCAACATTATCTTCCAAGCTCCTACAGAACATTCCACAGAGCTCTTAACATCCCAATGGCTCTTCTAGCTCAAAGTTCCAAAGTCCTTCCACAGTCCTCCCAAAAACATGGTCAGGTTGTCACAGGAACACCCCACTACCAGTACCAGTTTGTCTTAGGTTTTGTGTTCCTGCACAAAACATCATGATCAAGAAGCAAATTAGGGAGGAAAGTGTTTATTCAGCTTACACTTCCACATTGCTGTTCATCACCAAAGATGACAGGACAGAAACTCATACAGGGAAGGAACTTGGAGGCAAGAGCTGAGCAGAGGCAGTGGAGGGGTGCTGCTTCCTGTCTTGCTTCCCCTGACTTGCTCAGCTTGCTTTCTTACAGAACTCAGGACTACCAGCCCAGGATGGCACCGCCCACAATAAGCTGGGCCCTACCCCCTTGATCACTAATTGAGAAAATACCTTACAGCCAGATTTCATGGAGGTGTTTCCTCAAGGGAGCCTCCTTTCTCTGTGATAACTCCAGCTTGTTCAAGTTGATACACAAAACCAGTACACTCTCCAAGAATCTTCCAGAACTTCAGTTGTTGGAAGCACAGCACAAAGGTCCTCGCCCCCACAGATCTCCAGGGAGATCAAGAATATTAAGCACACAGGATTATCTTTCCAATGGGAAAGATGTAGAACATGTTCTTCTATCAAGAAAGCTGGGAATTGGAAGTGATTGATAGCTCAGTGATCCACATTATCTGTTGTGCCAGGCCTTATCAATCTCCTACAACCAGGACCAGAGGTGGCTAGTAATCTAAATGACCTTTCCAACCAAGGGCTCCCTGAGCTCCCACAACCAAGACAGGAAATACCTAATAGTCTAAATGACCATTACATTATCTGTATAGCTAGAGGGTTCCCTAAACTCCCACAAGGTAGGAAGCCCAAAGGTTGCTAATAGCCCTAATGACTTCTAAGATATCCATATGACTGAGACCAGGTCAGATCCTTCCTTAGGTCCTTAAGCTAGTAGTATAGGTAGCCTATCTCCAGAACCCATCTTCTTGGCAGAAATGTTTTGTACCCTGAGTTAAGTTTCAATGTAATTATGCTTACATTGAAAGCATAATTGTGCTTTCAATGTGCACCATGTATTTTTGTATTACACCAAGAAACGTTTTCCCAAATTATACCAGGTCTAAATATGCTAGTAGTAAACTATCTGGCATTAGACTCCCTGGAGTCTTGATCCAGTCTGATGAATCTATCTGAACTGAGTTCTCTTTCTCACCTCTTTGAAGTTGATTCCCTTCCTGCCATGACCCCCTGCAGTGTCCCCATCACTCAGGGCCAGACTGGGCGGGACTTCAGAGACATCCAACCTGATGGAGCAGGTACCAGGTTCTCAGCCTCTCCAATGTGAGATGATGGACATGAGACTGCTCAGGCTACATTGTGCAAGTCAATGTAATAACCCCCTTTTAATATAGGTTGATCCTATTAATTTAATTCCTCTAGAAAACCTAAATATATCAAGGAAGTAAACATCAAAGGAGTTAGCAGGATCTGGACTGAAGAACTGGAATGAGAACAGGCTTAATGGGGAAAATCTATTACATTTTGTAAGTGATTAGATGTAAAGAATCAAGACAGTATTTTTTTATTGAAGAGAAAGCGCTGAAACAAGATGTCTTGTGGTTCAGATTGGCATCAAACTTGCTATGCAGCTGAGGAGGACCTTGAACTCCTGGTCACCCTGCCTTAGGTTCCCAAGTGCTCACATTACAGGTGTTTACCAACATGCCTTACTGATAAATTTTTAATAGATAATTGTTTAAAGTGACTAGAATTATATGATCTTATTGACTGAATCTTAGGGCTTGGAAAGATAGAGATGTCTAATGGGCATATTTCTGATCTGAGCAAATAAAATGAGCCTCAGCTCACAGGAAGAACAGTGTGAGAACAGAGGTGATGTCCAACTGAGCAGCCCACTGCATTCTCCAGGATGCCACTTTTACAAGCTTCTGCATCCCCCTTCCTGAGTTTTCCCTCTTTTATAGGGCCCTTATTATCATAAAATAAAAAACCAGGACAGGACCTTAAAAAGAAAAAGAGGAAAACAGTTCAATTGTGTACACATTCGACTGGGAAGAAACAAATGAAATTTCCACCTAATGAATTTCACATCCCTCTTTGAGGGAAAGAATCACCTGGTATAAACATCAGAGAGATGCCTTTTAAGGTCCCTGAGTGACTTTAAATGAGGGAAGATGTGTCTCTTACCCAACTTCTCCCTGCTGTTTTGTGCCTTTGGGCCAAGACTAACTTTGGCCTCTTGCCTGACAAAACAGACTGACCAGGCAACATCAAGAGCTTGAATGATACACATGTTGCAGGAATAACTCACAGTGCTTTCTAGTTTCCTTGTCAATAACATGTGTTTTTATACCATCATGTGGACTTTAACTTTGCACTGGAAGTTTGGTTTTGGCTAATAGTCTTTTGTACTATAAACATACATTGGTAGTGAGCCCGATTGTGTTAGCTAATCATAATAGGGCAGAAGGAAAATCCTCCAGGCGATACTTACCTGGATGTTGCCATCCTCCCAAGCACTATAGAGAAAACTGAGTCCCAGGATGCAGGCTTTCACCATACATGTAAACTGACTCATAGGCAGCACTAGTTCAATGCAGTTGAGTAGTCTCAGAACACAGAAGGCTACACACAGTCAAAAGCTATGAAAGACAAAAAAAAAAACAAAAAACAGAATTGTTCAACAATTAAATCAGTACTGTTTCATTGCTGAACTTCCTTGGGGAAAAATTAGTTCTCAGACAATCAAGAAATAATTTTAGATGGGTGGGCTACCCACTGACTAATGATAGAGATTTCCACACAACTCAAGTCATAAAACTCCAGGAAATGAAATATAAAGGCAAGGCAAATCACCATCCGTTTATTTATGTTATTCATACCATGCTAATTATAAAACCTGAGATAGACTGATACTCTCAGCCGGGCCACAAAGGTCCAGTCACAATGCTTCCAGCAGCTTCAAAGGCACATGCACTGGCCCATGGGACCCCTCCATCCACTGGAGCAGAAGACATAGACTCCTCAAAAGCCAACAAAAGGCTGTGATCCGCTCTCCGGATCCACCCTAGCTCCTGGATTACAGCTCCACTGGACATCAATTAGACTTGGGATTTTAAATAAGCCTAGGAGAGTGCACACCCAACAAATACAATCAAGAGTCCTGGAATATCATTCTGGAAAAGAATCTCTGCTTTCTAAACACCAATTCTTTCCATCAGAGGGGGTTTTTCTAGTCACCCCAAAGAAAATTAAAACAATAGGAACAATGTAATAAGTATTCCAAAAGGCAGGCTTGGTAAATTTAGTGAACTCTCTCTTTGTTAATGGTAAATGCTCCTTATAATTTGTACATTCAGCCGGGCAGTGGTGGTGCATGCCTTTAATCCCAGCACTTGGGAGGCAGAGGCAGGCAGATTTCTGAGTTCGAGGCTGGCCTGGTCTACAGAGTAAGTTCCAGGACAGCCAGGGCTACACAGAGAAACCTTGTCTCAAAAAAAAAAAAAAACCTATGAAATAATTTGTACATTCAAATGAAATTAAATGAAAGGACCCTAGATTTTTTCCTCCAATTTCCAAATATAATTTCAAAAAAACATAAATCTAGAATTTCTTGCATGCTGCTCAAGTATCCACTCTACCCCTGAACTCCAGAAATATGCTCAGGTTTTTTTCATTTCTCATTTCTCATTTCTCTCTCTCTCTCTCTCTCTCTCTCTCTTTCTCTCTCTCTCTCTCTCTCCCTCTCTCTCTGCGTGTGTGAGTGCGTGCATGCGTGTGTGTGTGTGTGTGTGTGTATGCACGTGTACACGCGCGTGCACCACAGCATACATGTGGAGATCAGAGCGAGCACAATTTGTAGGAATAATTTGTCTCTTTCTGCCATGTCAGTACCTTGGATAGATCCTAGGCTGCTAGGCTCAGGGAAAAGCCCCTTTATGTACTAAGCAACTTCACCAGCGCTTCCTCCTAAAGACTCAGGGATCATTGTAGAAACAGGGGCAACAAGACTGTAAGAGCCAGAATCTGTAAATGGCTACAACGAAATAATGGATTTTGGACACATCAGGACATTTAAGCATATGAACTTATAAAAGTTGTGATAGCACACACAAAAGCTATATATACGAACACAAGATAGAATTTCAGCATGGAGAGGAGGGTGGACAAGAAGTCCCTCCTTTAGCTAATCAGATATTGGCTATTAATGGCTGTTTCGAGGAAAGCCATTCTTAAAGGTTTAACACCTGCTAGATAGGCCATGCTCCAATGGAAGACCATACAACCAAAAGTATATGGGCAGCACACAATATACCTAGTGGTGAGGAGTGTATGAGGGAAGATCAGCCCCTCATAAAGACTTAGACATTATCTCAAAACAAATAACAGAGAGGGAGAGGGAGAGAGAGAGCACAGAGTTTGAGGGGTAGGGAGGGAAGATGGATCCCAAATGAGTTGAGAGGTAATATCAAAATACACTGTATAAAAATCTCAAAAAAAAATATTTTAAAATAATAAAAAAGTAACTGTACAAAAAGGTCTTGACCATTGTCCTAAATAAAAGCATGTGAACACACTCTGTGAAAAATATATATGTAAAAATGAAGTCAACTACGCATTCATAAAAATGCCTATATCCCATCAAAACTAATATTTTTACTCTGGCTGCTTTGATTCTACTTGTTTCTAGAAGTTTCTGATGAACTGAAACACCCTGTGGACTTGATCAACGTAGGATATTCTGAGTGAGAAGAGGGTAGTGAGCTGGGTCAGTGGGTAAAGCTCTTTCAGTCCAAGCCTGGCAGCCTCCTGGGACTCACACACAGGTGGAAAGAGAGAACCAATCCTGCAGAGTCATTCATGATCACCACATGGATTTTGTGGCACGAGTGCACATGGATCCATGTGCATGCATCTGCAATAAGAATAAAATGAAATAATCATCGCATGAGAAGACAGTTGGTACCCCACATTTGTAGAGTCATTTCCAATTATTTAATCTACATAAATTCTTTCATGGCTCCTCAGTAAAAATGTGAGAAGTACTTGAGTCATAGTGATCAAGATGTAGTCTAGGATGCCACTAGCTCACTCTTGCCCTCCAGGACTCCGGATCTATCTTCCCTGGCTTCTCCTTTCCAGGATCAAGAGAGAATGCAATTTCCTAGTTTCACCACTCAAGTCATTTCTCCTTCAATGTTGGCCCTTGAGTCAAGACCTATGCAGAGTCCCATGGCATGTCCTGCACGTGGCAAGTCCCTTTCCCACCTACCTTAGGATTCAGAAAATGACTGCTTCTAGTATCTATCTCCAAAATACGTTGTTCTTCCCAAATATAAATCACAGAGTACTTCCATCAATCTGTGAAGAAACACCATCTCACAGCATCTTCATGTGCCCTTCACCCAAAAAGAATCAGGCCTTCAGTGAGAAGATCCCAGCCTCATTAGGTGTAACATTGGAGATCTGCTTACTTTTTAGTGAAAAGTGTGGGCTTGCAGAACCCAAATTTAAACAGAAATCACCCCAAAGCCAGATACAATCCCATTATCTAGCAGAATATCACTAAGTCGATAAGGCTGAAGGCAACCACAATGGCCCATACTGTCCTAAGAGCTTTAGTTCTTCCTTGGCTGAAATGTGTCCCAAAATGTATGCTGTCCAGTCACCTACCTGAGATAGACACTGGATGGTTTATGTCAGCAGAAGTGGTTATTTTTGCATAGCAAGAACAGCTTCAGTACTGAATGAAATAAAATGACCTTGCTTTTAACCCTTTGCATCTACAGCAATTACAGATTCCTGGCTCTTATGAATCACTTTCTATCCTGAAGGGACTATACATCGACTTAACTACTTATTTCTTAGATTCCTCCTTCTTTGGCTTTTCTTAAGCCTTATCTAATTCTGGGTGCTTTAGTCTCATACACACTGCTTTCACTGTATTTGGATAAACTAAATTTTCAGACACAGCACTTTATATTTCAAGGACAAAATAATGTCAAAGTGACAATCTTTTATGACATTCTCAAGGAACTTCATTAGCTTAACTAAAACCACATAATTCCTAGTCTGACCTACACACCAATTAAAACCCTGTCTTTATGACTATTTGTTTTGACAACTTATTACAAAGTAAGAGAGAGGGGAAAACATACAGAACAAAATTGGTTTTTCAGAACAAAAATGTGTCACAAAAAATAAGTATCAAACTCAAAGAATTAAAAAAAGTACACTGTTGAGTTGAAATTTTATTTACAGATAAAATTAGATATATCAAAAATGTAAGTCAGATGTGATAGGACAGCCTGTAATCTCAATAAGAAGTATTCACAAGACTAAAACTAGGGGATAGGGAGTACCCAAGGCCAGCCTTGACTACATACTGGGCTCAAAGACAGCCAGAAACAAGAGAACTGCTTTGAGTTTGAGGCCAGGTTAGGCCAGTTTGAGCTAAAGCATGTGACCAAGAATCACACAAAATAAAGTTTTCTTCCTAAAATTCATTCTGCTCTTTTGAGAAAATCTAATTAGCTTTGAATTCAGTGTCTTAAAGTAATAAAATAATAAGTGGAGCAGCTATTAAAGGAGACTATACTGAAAGGTTAATTGTAATTAGGAAATGTTTAATTATAATTGAGCTTCCTTAAAATATTCTTTCCAGGTTCATCTCACCAATATCTCTAAGGATGCTGACGTAGCTACAGTACATCCACCTGAGCTGCCTGCCACCCTTCCAGACTCGTCATCTTCCCCCATGCCTTTATTAACATCAATAAACTCGTAAGTAGAGGAAACCACAGGCCCAATACTTATACAGAAGTGCAGAGACCTGGAGAGTCACTGTCCTTACTTCTCTGCCTCTTCCAGCAGTCACTGACCATGAGCTGTAGCTTCCAGTGCAGCCACTTCCAGCAGTCTCTGACCATGAGGGTTACAGCAATGTGACTATGTTGGTTAGTTTTTATTGCCAACTTGACACAATCTAGAGTCACTCTGAAAACACAAACCTCAGTTGAAGAGTTGTCTTTATCAGATTGGTCTGTGGGATGGAAGGTAGCCCACTGTGGAAGGAATCATCACTGAGTATGTGGGCCTGGGTTGTATAAGAAAGCTAGCTGAGTGTGAGTCAGAGAGCAGCCTAGCAAGCAGCAATCCTTTGTGGTTTCCTCTTAGAGCTCCTTCCCTGAATTCCTTCCCTGATTTAATGATGGCCAGGAAGTGTAAGCCAAATATACCTTTTCTCCATATGTTAGGGTTTTTCCCCCCTCTAAGGATTTTATCACAAAACAAATGAAACTAGAATACTGACCAACCACAGGAGACAGCTGCCAGGCTTAAGAATTGACGAACAAAAGAATGAAGTAGAAAGGAGCAGGATGGTATAGCATGGGATGGAATGGGGTGGGTGGGGTGGGGTGGAATGAAGGGGGGTGGCGAGGGGGGTGGGGAGGGGTAGATGAATGGAATGAGTTGGAATGAGAGGCAATGATCTGGAATGGATGAGATGCATGGGTAGAAGGGATAGGAAGGAATGGGATAGACTAAATGGATGGGATAGGAATTCGTGTGTGTGCGTGTGTGTGTGTATGTGTGCGCGTGTGTGTGTGCGCGTGTGTGTGCGTTTGTGTGCGTTTGTGTGCATGTGCGTGTGTGCATGTGTGTGCGTGTGCGTGCGTGTGTGTGCGTGTGTGTGTGCGTGTGTGTGCGTGTGTGGGTGTGTGGGTGTGTGCGTGTGTGTGTGCGTGTGTGAGCGTGTGTGTTTGTGTGCGTTTGTGTGCATGTGCGTGTGTGTGCGTGTGCGTGCGTGTGCGTGCGTGTGTGTGCGTGCGTGTGCATGCGTGCGTGTGCGTGCGTGTGCGTGTGTGGGTGTGTGCGTGTGTGTGCGTGCGTGTGTGTGCGTGTGTGCGTGCATATGTGTGCGTGTGTGCGTGCGTGTGTGTGCGTGTGTGTGTGCGTGTGTGTGTGCGTGTGTGGGTGTGTGCGTGTGTGTGCGTGTGTGCGTGTGTGTGCGTGTGTGCGTGTGTGTGCATGTGTGTGTGTGTTTGTGTGTGTGTGTGTGTGTGTGTGATTAATAGGATGAGATGGAGTGAATAGGGACAGCTCTTCACCCTTTCTTTTGTTATAGGCCTTTTTGATTAAGTAGAAATAAAATCTATTAAAACGGAGGCTCATAAAATATCACACCCCTCCCCCTCATCGCCATCATCCAGGCTACAAACAATATGACATGTGAGTTGAACATAAGTAAAATTTCAAGTGACCCTCCTTTAAAAAAAAATAAAAGATACATGAATAATAAAAAAAAATAGCTGTAGATACAGAGGCAACGTAAGAAAGAAGGGGTGAGAAACAAAGACATTGCCAGAGTCCTCAGTGACCCGCACATACAAAATTATACAGGCTGGGGTAATGTGATTGCCCATTCTCCAATCAGCCAGCAGATGTGCTGCTGCATTCTGCATGAGCAGCAAGTGAGAGAAAAGCCCTGCTGGAAGTCCTACGAAAAGAGAATTACAATAATCAAGCCCGAGCTCAGCCAGGACATGTGTTCCTGCAGCAGAATTAAATACAGACGTGCGCCCTGCCCCCAGCCTGAAAAGCACAAAACCGGCACCTTAACCTTCCACATATCACTCATTAAAAGAAAAGGCACAATTTTTCAAAAATCTCAGCAACATGATTTAGCTTCATTTGTACCATTAAGTCGTTGGCTCTATCCATCTTTTCCTCTTTCGACTGATGGCCTTCGCCATTGTTTATGCTGTCTCTCAATCTTGACTTTTAATTGCAAGATGTCAATCATGAGACTACAAGGCAAGGATTTAGAAATGATTCCCTCCTTAGAAAACTTTACATAAACCATGGCAAGTGGTCTGCATATACCTGGATAAATGGGTTTCTATTGTCAAAAGCTGTCGTGTAACATTTGAATATGAAAAAAAACTAAAATCGTAACTTCACAGAAACTACAGGCCCAGCCTCTAGCTAATGCAATCAGTTCAGTTGGATGATTGTTATATGTCTGAAATTTTCTTTAAACTATACTTTACCTTGGGCATAGCAATACAATTTACAAGTTAAATAACATTATAATAAAATGATTTGATGTGGTTTTAAACAGAAGAAAAGAATGGAAGGTTTTCAAGTCACACACCTCCTCCCCTAGAAACATTTTATAGTCACCTTTTCTAATCTGTCAATGTGACAGATGTATTCAGTGATCAATCTTGTCTAATTCATACTGCACTGATGGTCAATGGCATTATAAAAACCAGCCCGGCTTTCAAGATCGTTTCCTCAGTGAAAGACCGCGTGCTTCCTCTGAGTCTTTGGGAAAAGCCATCTTGCCACTTCGATATACAGAAAATTTAATTCACATTATTAACCACATCATGAGCGGTTTTCAGGTCATGTGCCCAGAGTAGAGGGCTCCCCACAGTCTAGTTAAAGATGAACAGGAAGGAACACCCACACTCCCTTGGCTCACGATCTGCCCATCTCCAGTGACTGGCTGCCTTTTCTACCCCTCCTTTGCAGCCTCGGACATGAGCCACGGTGCTTCCTCCAAGACCAGTGCAGAAGCCCCTCTCCTTTCTCTTTACTGCCTGTCTTGTTTGCCTCCATCTGTTCCTCAAACAACTGCCTCTCCAATCACAAACCACCTGTTTCTGGGACTTCCCATTCTACCTCAAAAAAAAAAAAAACCCAACCCAATGGACTCCTACCCTCAGCTGAGACTATCTGGCATCATCTGGCGCACACCTTGCCGTCTAGTGTGTCCATGTTCTCTCCCTTCCTCAAGACAACTTCAGATGCATGAGAAAATTGGTTTCTTTCTCTGCCCTGAAAATACCAAGCTCCTCCACACGTTAAAGACCCCTCTCCCCACCTCAAGGCTTAGATCCTTCTCCTGGAGCCCTGCAATGTCTTTGTGCTCCTTCTCTGCATGGCTGCTCCTCTTCTGCAATTTGAGCTTCACTGTCGCTCCTCAAAGAAGCTATCCAGGACCACGTGGCTTTACCGTCTAGTCTTGAGCCCCACTCATATCCAACAGAGCAGTCTATGAATGCGAACTAACAAAGATACAGTCTTTCATTTACTAATCCGTTAACTCTGTCTTCAGATAGACTGAATTCTACAAGCCATAGACATGATTAGCTCCTGGGGAAATGGCAATGTGATTAATATTTCACATCGAAACAATGAAGAGGAGAAGAGAAAGGGGAGAGAAACACGGGTAGGGAAAGGAAGGGGATGGGTATGCTAGGATGCTTTTCTGTTGCTTTGATAAAACATTCTGACTCAAAGCAACTTAAGGAAGAAACCATTTCTTTGGATTAGAGGCTACACAGAACATCATCGAGGGAAGCAAAAACAGAAACTCAAGGCAGGCACCAGGCAGCAGGAACTGAAGTGGAGGCCACAGTGGGATACTGGTTATTGGCTTCCTCCCATTCCTGCTCAGTTTTCTTACTGTTTTTGTGTTTTTAGATCATAATTTGATTTTTTGAGATTATAATATAATTGCAACATTCCCTCCCTGAATTCTCCTCTCTATCCTTCAGATCAATGGCCTCTTATTTCACTAATTGTTTTTGCATGCATATGTGTGTGTATAATACATATATGTGTATATACATAACATTATGTAAACTAATCAGGTTATATTGAGGTATATTGCTTAGACTACATAACATCATTAGTATGTATGTTTTCAGGGCTGGCAGTTCACTCTCTCTTATACGATCTAGGACCACCTATGCAAGGGTGGCACAGCCCACAGTGGGCTGACCTTCCCACATCAATTATTAGTTGATGTGCCGCTACAGACTTTCTTACAGGCCAATCTGGTAGAGGCAATTTCTCAACTAGAGTTCCTTCATCCCGAGCAACTCTATTTCGTGACAAGTTAGCAAAAAAAAATAAGCAGCACAAGTGAGAAGGGAAGCTGGAAGAAGGGAGAGAGGGGAAAAAATGAGCTGGGAGGAAAAGAGGGGAGAGGAGAGAGGAGGGGGAGGGGAAGAAAAAGAGCTGGGAGGGGGAGCGAGGAGGTGAGGGAAGGGGAGGGGAAGGGGAGGGAAGGGAAGGAGAGGGGGAAGGGGCACTGGAGGCAGAGGAGATGAGAATGGAGGAAGTAAAGAATGAAACAGTAACAAACAGTTGTAACAAACAGTGAAAAGGAAGACGTAAATTAACAGTAGATCTAACCCAGTGTTTCTGGCTGTTAATCTGAAATGTTAGTTGAATTGAATTCTGTGCAGTCTGAACTATTTTCTTGAATGTCTTTTCCTACATCTTCAGAGAGGAGACTCCAGAAAAAAATAGGAATACGTTTTGGATGAATTTGGCCCCCACCCCAACTAGCCTTGTATCCTGTTTGATGGCAGCCACAGTCACTCCCAAGCCCCCTCTTCCTGACGCTTCCCTGGGCTTGATTTATACAGCAATCCTTCCTTATTGGCCAACAGCCGCTACTTGTTGGTGGCTCAGGCAGCATATTCCACGATTTCTAACCTAACTCCGTGAGGTCTCCCGAAGCACATATAACATCTGACCTCAAATCACGCGTGCAGATGCCACAGAGGTGCTTCAATAAATTACCTCCCAGCTCCAGAGGGAGACATGTTATTTCTGGCTGAAATCACTTTATCATTTCTCCAGGTCACAGGAAGTTCACTCTCCCTGTTCAATCTTCCTCAGTCAGATTTCTAAATTTCTTCACATCTTAAAATGAAAATGAACTATTTTTAAATGTACTGTTTAATGTAAATACATATCTAGAAGCAAGAGCATATGTTTGAGTCTAATCTATAAGGAAAATCATACATGAAAAGTAAGTCATATTTGAGATTCTAATTCACCAGGTAGGGCCAACTGTTTTCCCCCAAAACACAACTTATCAGTATCTGTACTGTTTTTCACCTCAAAAATATCAATTCAAGCCTGCCCTTGTGTTGGACAGAAACTTGATTACCAGAAAACTTTTGATTTGGTACCAAATGAAAAGAAAAGCATTCACTTTTCATAAAAATTCTAGATATACTCAGGGATATGGCATCTTTTGCAAGCTGTTCAATTTTTGGTTTAGTTATTTTCAGTTTTTTGTTGATTGTGAGTTTCATATCATGCACCCCAATCCCAACCATCTCCCCATCCCCTTGTATTGTTCACCTCCCACCCCCTCATACTGTCTCAGTTTTTAATTTATTTTAATTGTACAGATTTATGGGGTAGTAGTTCAATGCATGTGTACTCATGTATTGATCAAGTCAAAGTGGGTAACGTTAGTGTTTTCCTAGCCATTACTTGGACTATCAAGTAATAATTTTACACATTTAGTGGTTAGAGTGTCTACTTCAATATACCATACAATAAGCCTGGTAAATCAATACAATCGTTTTATGTGTCATCTTTATTTGGTGCTTGGTACTTTCAAGTTCTTCAAAAATCTATATTTATGATGTTGCCCTCTCTGACAGACTGCCAGGTATCATTGCTTCTTATAAATGTCTTCAGACACCGGGGGTCTAACCTCCCCCCTTCCCGTTTCAACCTCCAGTAATTACTGTTATGCCTTGCAATCCATGTAGCATCCACACAAGAGAGAACGCTCGGGAATCGTCCTTCTGAATCTGACTTACTTCACCTAGCATAGTGTCTTCCAACTCCTCTAGTTTTACTACTAGAACAATGATGGGCATTGTTATTAATTATTAATTAATAATTAATTAATTATTAATTAACTGCATGCTGAACATGTTATTAGTATATCACATATAACCAGTATATAACATATTGCTTAACAATTGTTATCTGCCCTTGGAATATGAATGTATGTATAGACACCACTTTCCTGATGGGCACCCAAGTCGATTCCATTTGTTGGCCATTGTGAATTAGTACAGCCACAAATATATGTGTGCTGGTATGGTATGCTGGCATTTCCTTTGGGTACTTATTTAGTAACTGGATAACTGAATCATGTGGTAGATACATTTTTTGTTGTTTGTTTGTTTGTTTTTCCTGAAGAGCCTTCACACTGTTCTTTGTAATGGTTATACTAATATACATTCTGACCAACAGGCCAGGCAGTGGTGGCACACGCCTTTAATCCCAGCACTCGGGAGGCAGAGGCAGGCGGATTTCTGAGTTCGAGGCCAGCCTGGTCTACAGAGTGAGTTCCAGGACAGCCAGGGCTACACAGAGAAACCATGTCTTGAAAAAAAAAAAACACATTCTGACCAACAGTATATGAGCGTGCCCTTTCCTCATGCCCTTGCCACTGTTTGTTACAAGTGAAACAAATCCTATGGTGATTTTAGCATTTATCTGACAACTAACAAAGTTGAACGTTTTCTTTTCATACTTCCGTTGACCATTTGAATTTCCTCTTCTGAGAAGAATCTATTTACATTTTTTCTCATTTTTAACTGTTGCTTGGGGAATTGTTTACTTGGTTGACTCCTTGTCACATGAATAGTTTGTAAATATTTTTTTCCGTTCTATACTTTGCTTCTTCAACTACTATAGTCTGTTCTATCCTATACCAACGCTCTGCCGTAGGCTCCTCCTGTCAGTTTCACAACTCAGTTCTTATGATTGAGTCTTTGATGCATTTTTATATAAAATGAAAGATAGGGGTGAGATTTCAGTCTTCTGTGAGAAGATATCCAGTTTTCCCAGAGCCATTTATCCAATAATGTGTTTTGTATGCCTTTATCAACAATCAGCTGACAACAAATGCATAGTTATTTCTATGAGCTCTATTGTGCCCCATTGGTCTGTGTGTCTACTCTTTTGCCAGTGCTGTGAGGAGCTATGTGATACATTTTCAAGTCAGGCAGTGTGTTCTCTCTTTCTAGATTCTGTGTTTAAATTTTTTAAACCTTTGTGTATGTATGTAACCATTTCTCCAATTGGTTAGCATACAGTATGTTTAACAATCTCTAATGAGTCTGTATTTCTATAGCTGCCATTATAAGCTATTCTTTTTCCTCATAATTTTGTTCAATCACCTCTTTTCTCTTTAAATCCCTGAGCTATTTTATAATTATTCTTTTGCATCTTTTCAAGACTTCATCAATATCTTTTTATTTAGGATCTATTATGCTCATTTGAAGGTCTCAGACAGCTTCATTATTTTCATATTTCTAATGAAACATTTCTATATATTCTGTAATACATTATAACTTATGCACATGGTAGGTCAATTACCTATGCCATTTTTGTAAGCCAGCTTCTACAGGAAATGGCTTTCTCCTGAAGATGTGCCTTGTGAGTTAGTTTGATATGCAAGACTACCTCTGGGTCTTGTTGAGCTCTATACTGGAGTTCTCCCTATACTATATGTGCACTATACATAGGGAGCTTGTTTGGCTATAATTAGTAGGTGTGGCACAGTGATCCACTATAGGCTCCATTAGTTACTTTCATGGCAGTGTCCAAAATGACTCACACACACAGCTTAGGTTCATGAGTTCCAAGGATTCAGTCCATATGCTTAAGCAGGACACCATAGCAGTCAGCACACATGACAAAAAGAATTCTTTGCATCCTATCAGACAGAAAGCAGAAAAATGTTATACAGAAAGATACCACGACACTATACAGACCCATAGTAACCTCCGTCCTCCAACTGGGTTTCTTCTTCTTCTACCTTCACCTCCTCCCGATACGCCATACCATGACCCATCAAAGGATAGATTACATCGGAACTCTTGTGACCCAATTGTCTCTGGAGATGGTCACAGACAAACCCAAGGGTATGCTTCACTAATCTAGCCACTCTCAATCCAAGCAGGTTAATAGTCAGTATTAACCATCACAGAGATCAAAGACACCCACTATGTCTGGTGGCCCCAAGGAGTCAGGGATACTCTAGCAGGCCACATGGGTCCAGTTCACACAGCAGTAGTTGTGGGCTGCCTACTTTGGAGTCCTGACAGCTGTGGTCATGTTCACAGCAGGTGAGTGGCAAGATTTTCTCAGGTACTGCAGGAGTGAGCTTTGCTTCTGGCAATAGCCTCTAACACTGACAGACCCAAGAGCAGCTGATACTTAACCGCAGGCTCCAGTCATCAGTGCCAGCCCATAGTTGGTACCTCACACTGATGGAAACGACATCAAGAACCTGATTTGATCCTAATCTCAACATTTCATTAACTAGTGATAAAAATTGGACTTGATATAGCTTGAACACTTGGAAAACCATGTTTAAGATTAATTTGAGAGACTAGGAGGTTGGGAAAATGAATCAACTACTCTGTAGAGAATGCACTTAGGATTAGATTAGGTCATCAGAGCAGAGCACCATAATTGACTGTTGGTGGTTTTATAAAGAGAGAATTGATATGCAGTACACACACACACACACACACACACACACACATACACACACACACTGTAGTCTCTTGCCATGTGGTACTCAGCTATCTGAAGTCTCTGCCAGCAAGAAGGCTATCATCAGACATCAATCCTGGACCAGACTCATGAGCTAAAGTAAACTTCTAGTTCTCTTACCCAGTCTGTGGCATTGTGCTATTAGCAACTGAAAATGGACAAAGAAAGGACCTGGAAAAAATGCAAAAGAATGATGATTGTAGGTCTTTTAAATAGTAAACGTAAAATGTAGACGTTACGTCCTGGTTTTCCCCTCCAGCCTCATGCTCCCAGAAATAAGACTCAGACTCAAAATCCATCTATAAATACCTTGGCCATATAGCTAGGCTCATCTCTGATAGATATACTTAAAATAGTCCACTTATTCTAGCCTACATTCTGCCACATGGCTGTTTACCTGTGCTCAGGCACCATTCTCCCACCTGGCTCTATCTCAGAATCCTTTCTCTCTCCTAGATGTGCCACCTCTATTTCCTGCCTAACCCATAGGCCATAGGCTTTTTAATTGACAGGAGATGCTTCCACACAACACACACGATACTCTCTCTACAGTAAAATCAAGCTAAATGGATTTTCTTGAGAAGTCATTCATGGGATGTATAATTTAAGGCCTTAAAATAGTTTGAAATGAATAGTTTCTCCAAGAAGCTCTATCACATGCACAGAAAAACTATCCACTGAGCAACATCAACGCTGCTGCAACTATTTCTCAATCTGCTTTATTTTTCTAACAGTCTCTACATATGTTTTCTTAACTTTAATTTCTCGTCAACTATAATTTCTCTGTTTTTCACTTTCAAATTCTTTCTAGGAAGAAAAAAATCTTTAGAGGCTGGGGAAGGTATCCTCTACACATAGTTTCCTGGTTCATATGGTGCACAATAAATGCCAAATATTTTCGGTTGGGGCATAGGTACACTCCCTTGGCAGAAACTCAATTTTCTTCCCAGAGTCCTCGTCACAATCTTATACTCTTGTCTTCTCCCTCCAGCAAACCCATACAAAGACCTCCCACCTGCCAGATACTAGCAACTCAGGAAAGATTTGAGCCTTCCTGCTAGCTACTCCACCAACCTAGCCTGGGTGTGGCCTGATTTCAAGTCTGAGCTTTCCATGTCCTGCCTAGCTAGAGCTGTTCACCCTCTCCTCACTCACATTCCTCTAGAGATTGCCTTTTCAGAAGGCACTGAGACTAGGAGAACAAGAAAAGGGCTTTGGAGCCAGACATTGCTCATTTGAATCCTATGCAGCTCATAGCTGTATGACTTTACACAATGCACTTAACCTCTACCTAACCTTCCTGGATATAAGTTGCAAATTACAATTTCTTGTGCATTTCTTCAATAGATTGTTTAAAAACAGAATATAATAAGTACTAATAAATGAAAATGATAATTCTGTAATAATAATATTTCTGTAACTTGGAAAAGATTGGTCAGCCAATGAATGTTGACATGTATATGAAGAGTTAATAACAGCTTTACATTAAAGCTACCTAGGAGCATTTTGGCCCAAGGCCAATGTGGTTCATCATACACATGGTGGTGTATGATGGCTTGGAACTATAACTATATCTCCAGCACTCAGCAGGCTGAGGCACAAGCACAGTGAAGTGAGTTCAAGGCCTGCCTAAGCTATATAGTGAGATGATTTGAAGCAGGAAGAAAGAGAGAGGAGAGAAAAGAAAGTTGTTGCATGCAATTTTATTAACCATGCTTGCTCCTTGCCCAGTACCTATGCTATGCTCCAGGATCGGCTGCTGCCAAAGGCCATCTCAACCAGCCCCTGTAACTAACTTCACCCAGCCACTTAGGTTCTCAGCTGGCCAACCACCCCACAGCTAGCTCTGCCAGTGTTTGCCCAGGCTGTACCTTTTCTCCTGCCTACTTGAGTTGCTGTGGATAGAAAACACCAGACAGTTCTAACACTTTAAAACCAGCCAGATAACACAACTGCTGGACCCAGAATCTACTGCCATAAACTCTCAGCTGTCCCGTATTAGGATCCCACCAGTGGGGGAGGCCACCACCAGTTCTAGTGGCCCTCAGGCCTTGCATGGTGTTCATGCTCATCTCCCCAAGGCCTGGCTGAAAAGCCCTCTCTCTATCTCTTTTCCTCCTCTTCCTCCTGGGACCCTGACACCCACCTTTTTTTCCTTTGTCCAGCAATTGACTTCTGCTGTCTTTATTGACACAATCAAGAAACAATTAGGGACCCAGATTTTAGTATCAGCTCCTCCCCCTACAGAAAGCGGGGGGGGGGGGGATACCAAAGAGACCATTATCTCCTGTTTGTGTTTTGTGTGTGTGCATGGATACATATGTGTATAGGTACATGCACCCCTGTGTGTGTGGAGGTCAGAGGTAGATAGCAAGTGTCTTCCTCTACCACTTTTTCCCTTAGTTTCTGAGATAGTCTCTCTTACTGCATATAAAGATCATCAATTGGCTAGCCTGGCTGACCAGCCTCCAGACTGCCCTGCCTCCGTCTGTCTTTTGGAATTACACATGCCTGACCACACCCAGCTCTTGCTGCAAGTGCTAGGGATCCAAACTCAACTCTTCATGCTTATGATGCCAGCACTTTCCCCCTTGCCTATTTCCTACACATTTAATATAACCCATGCTACTGGGTTTTTATCTCAAAATCAGACCTGATTCACTTCCATAACATGTTGTGAAATTGCATTTTATACCCATAACATTCTACCCCTACCAGACCTGAGCCCTTGACCATAATTAAGGGCCCTGCCTGGTCTCCTGAGCAAAATTTTGAAAAAATGTTGATACTTTAGAAAACTGTTCATAATATGCATTATAGTGGTTAGATTTAGATGAAACTTGAAGAGATTGTAGAAAATAGGCCTACCTTGCTTCTAACACCAATATTCAGCATTTGTGTCTGTTTTATCAATGTTCAAATCCTGCTCATGGACCACATGCAAGAAAGTCTGGTCCCTCACTTGACCTGTAACCCAATAGCTTGGTTTTATACACAAGTATGCCATGTATATGCTGAGCCCAGTAAAAGCTTTCATTTCACCAACAGAAGCATCCCTGACATTCTTGGAATGATAGTAGTTTGGGTTTTTGCACACATTTGATGGGCACGTGAATTTGTCTTTTCTGTCAAATTCTGCTAGAGGTTGTTCCTGATAAACAAGGAGAGAAAATCTATGTTTGTGCTTTCTTCAGTGATATGACCTGGAATATTCACTGGTCCTTTATCACCCTCATTGAAGCTTAGATCCACATTTGGTGCCACCAAGTTCCTAGTCCAACCCTCATAGATCACAGCAGCATCTCTCCTATCACCTGGTTAAGGGCCACAGGCACGCCCCCTTCTTACGATACACTCTCTCATTTTCAGAATCACCACTTTCACTTTCACTCAATTCATCA
Organism: Rhynchomys soricoides; assembly: GCA_019843965.1. Lineage (NCBI taxonomy): Eukaryota > Metazoa > Chordata > Mammalia > Rodentia > Muridae > Rhynchomys > Rhynchomys soricoides. The sequence goes on from JADRCH010000077.1 coordinate 11,867,492, forward strand.
TCAATGTAATCGTCAATTGAATCAGAAAGAGAAAGGTAATCCTTGCTAACTTCTCCCTCATCAGACTCTGAATTCTGTAAAATATTCACCACTTGTTGAAACAAGTAGCGAGTTGACCTCACCCATTGAAGTCCTTTGTTCATTACTTGCTCACCTCATGGTCAATTTTCTCCCCAAAATCACTTCAAACTACAACCAAAACAGACACTTGCAATAGGCAGCCATTTGTAATCAGCAGACATCACGTTCTGTTCCCGATTTATGAGGAACTTGGTATTATAGACATTTATGTCATTCCTGCTACAGTGGGGACTCAGTCTATTAGGAGTAGAAAGACATTGATTACAAGTGACAGTGATAAAACTGAGATGGCCAAAAGTTTAGCAGAAATGCACACATAGAGACAAAAAAAAAATCCAGATATGGTTCAGAAACCAAGAAATGGCACTGATTTAGCCAAGTGCAGTTCAGGATATCATAAACCCCATGCAAAATATCTGCTACAGGGGCTGGAGAGGTGACTCTGCAGTTGAGAGTTTGATTCCCAGTCATCACATGATAGTTCACACCATCTGTAACCCCGTTTTTAGAGGATCTGATGCCCTCTTCTGATCTCTGCAGGAACCATGCATGTATGTGGTACACGTACATACATGCTAATATATTAACATGCAGGTTAAATATTCATGCATATAAAATAAAAGATAAATAAATGTAAAATAATATCTTTTCTACAAGACACTGGGGATCTAGAGAAGATCCAGGCATTATCACTACTATCAAAGCATTTACACCAAAGGATAATGTCCACCCAAATTCATTAAGACTGACATGATGGAAGTAAACGAAGAGAGTGTGGACCCCAGGATGGAGTGCTAGTAACTTTGTAAGGAGAGCAACAGTAGTAAAGGGTTGTGTGTGTGTGTGTGTGTGTGTGTGTGTGTGTGTGGACACTCATACAAGAGCACAAAAGGGGAAGTACCCTTCAGCTAAGCAGTGCTCAAGAAGCTTTCTGGAAAAGATACCTGAGCTGTGAAAGGGAAAATAAATTGTCAAAGCTATGCATGCAAAGAAAAATTATTCACTGAAAGAAAACCAAACAGCTTGGGAAGAATAATCCAGAAAGGCAGTGTCATTAGAACATCAAATGTGTGGGAAGACTGATAAGAAGTGAGTGGGGGTGAGCAGAGCACAGGAAGCAACAGACTTGTCTAGTGTGCTGAGAAGCATGGCCTTCATTCTGGCAGAGGCACACTGAAGAGGGCTGCATAGAAGGATCTGGTTACCAGAGATCAGTTTGGCTGAAGTGTGAAGACAGACGTGGGCTGGAGTTCATCAGAGAGAGGGGTAAGAGGAAGCAGGGGTTAAGATTGTGTTTTACAATCCAAGAGAGATGCAACAAATATCTGAACTGGGCAAAGAAATACAAGAGCAAATTTAAGAAATGATTAGAAGGTAAAGAAACAGGCTGTTTACATAAGCATGAACAAGTAATAAAGAAATGAACAAATATCAAAATTCAGTCTCTGACCAATGGATTTCCAATAGTGAAGGGAGTGATAACTGCATAAGATAGTTAGGTTAACTCAAACTCCTGGTTTGCCATCTACAACCAGGATCATCTGAGCACTAAAATGTTTCAAATTATAAAGAAAGCTGCACTTTGGAGATAGCCACATAGCCAGGCACGAAGGTGATCCCCACAAGCTCTTAGTTCCTTTCCTACCAATTCATAAATCAGTCAATAAAGATATAAGAAAATATCCACAAAAAATTTTTGAGAATCTGGAATAAAATGACAAATGTCTTTAATCAAAGTATTGTTTTAGTCGGGTAATAAATACAGAATGGAGTTATCTGTTTGGTCAAGATGGCTGAAGTTCTTGTCCTAATAAAAAGTTCATTGTCAACAACAAAAAGGGGGTCTGCAATTACATGAACAAACATTCTTATATATAGAGGTTTGACAATTAAAATTTTAAAGTGAAAATGTCCAAGCAGGTAGCTTTAGTTATTAATGAGTTCTGAGAACATTTATAAGGAATTAAAATATCCATCAAAATCGATTGACACAGCATTCTACAACATCAGTGTTCATGCAATTGCCTGGGTATGATGGTATAACCCTATAAGCCCATCAGAGGCAAGGGGATCAAAACTTTGAGGCCAGCCTTGGCTACAAGTTGGCCACAATCTCAAAAAAATTGACCACGTCTCAAAAAAAGTTGTCCTAATATTTGATGGAGATGTTCTAAAGCATTTGCTGCTTTAAAATGTTGATGTGTTAACTGTCAGTCAATAGGAAAGTGACTTAAATGGGTACAAGGATGCTTGGGGGTGGGGGGATATTCTAAACCTAGATATTAGTGAACGTTACACAGCTCACTAGATATACTGAATGGCATTGGTCTGTACACTTATACAAGTGAATCTCCTGGCACATAAATTACATCATCTGTAAAGAAAACCCAATAAGAAGAAGCAATGCTCAATTGAATGACAATCTTTCTCTGTACAGAAGGAAATAGCCAGATGAACACAGGCTGTAGTCTCATGCGTGTGGTAGCAATGATCTCAAAGGCAACAATACAAACACTAGAAGTGATTGGTGCGAGATGACCAATGCTCTCCTCAGTCCAAGGGAGACTGAAACACTGTTGGAGACACAGCATTTGGTCACAAGAGGTCAAGGCAAGAACGCAAGGAAAGCCACAGGATGCTTATCAGAGGAGTCAGTACTAAGCAGTGACAGCGAACTGACAGTGTCTAACAGAGAAATGGCCAAGTGGTTGCTTTGGGGAGACAGACACTGGGGATTGGCTCTGCCATTGGAGCAAAGGATGTATTGAGTTTGGAGGTGAATCTGGGGCAAGGATGAAGAGAGGTAAAATGGCGGAATGAACGTAGGAAGAGGCAGGTACAGCAAAGAGGTGTCTTCCCAGTAAAGCTATTCTGTAATAGTCATCACACCAGCTGGGGCTGAGCTTCTAAAACCTGCCAACAGTATCCATTTGCTTTTCATAGCACTAGGGTCTAAACCTTGTTGTTCTGGACAAGACAAAGCTAAAATGACCTGTAGATAGACTGGAGTTGATCTGTCCCATCCAATAAAAGAAGAGAGCATATTTTTATTTAGTCAGTTTGGCTCAGGTCTTGTTGTTGCTGCTGCTGTTTCTTTTATAATGTGTTAATTCACATTTTAGTTAGCATACAAAAGAATGTGTTTCATTATGCCATTTTCTGTTCTGTAGACACATGTCTTATGCGTGAGTGCGTGCACGAGTATGGGCCTGCAGAGGAGACCACTACTAGTCAATATCAGAAGTCTTCCTTGACTGCTCTTTACCTTCTTTCTTGAGGCAGGGTCTCTCACTGAAGGGAGAACTTACTGATTCAGCTACCCTGGCTGCTCAGCAGCACCCCTCCCAGACCCTGGAATCCCCTACCTCCCCTCTCTGTTCTAGGATTACAAGCACATGTCACATGTCACATGTCACCACACTTTTCATGAATTCTGAGGATCAGGCTCAGGCTGTTAAGCTTTCAAGGCAAACACTTTTCTAACTTTCCACTACCCAGGCCCCACTTGGACCTTTTTAGGCAGATAGTGCTTTTGTCGTGTTTGTTACCCTAGTCCATCCTCCCCCGCCTGCCTTCCGCCATACTCTGGCCTTACTCACATAGCACAGCCACTCTTTTATGTTTAAATTATCCATTCACAGACAGACAGACAGATGGATGGACAGACAGAGAGACAGACAGATGATGGATGGAAGATAGATGATAGATAAATGGATAGATAAGATGGATAGATACACGATAGATAGATAGATAGATAGATAGATAGATAGATAGATAGATTAGATGGATTGATTGATAGATTGATAGATTGATTGATTGATAGTAGATAGATAGATTTTTCCATAGAAAAGACATAACATTTATTTTAATGATACAAAAGGAAACTTGTTAGAAGAAAAATTTAGTATCTATACCTTAAAAAATAGAACAGAGAGAATTCCAAATGGCCACCCACTTGTCTGGAAAACACAAAAATGAAGAGACCTTAGAGAAAGGGTGATAGCGAATGTCTGGAAGGTTGGGAATGGAGACAGAGCATATGAGCCAAGCCACTCTGAGAAGCAAGCAAAGGAGGAAGTGGAAACATTATGTAAAACACTGCATTTCTCTGTCTTGTTCCTTGGTAGAAAAAACAGAATCTGGCTCTGTACTGGCTGGTTTTGTGTGTCAACTTGACACAAGCTGGAGTTATCACAGAGAAGGGAGCTTCAGGTGAGGAAATGCCTCCATGAGATCCAGCAGTACGGCATTTTCTCAATCAGTGATCAAGGGGGGAGGCCCCCTTGTGGGTGGTACCATCCCTGGACTGGTAGTCTTGGGTTCTATAAGAAAGTAAGCTGAGCAAGCCAGGGGAAGCAAGCCAGTAAGTAACATCTCTCCATGGCCTCTGCATCAGCTCCTGCTTCCTGACCTGCTTGAGTTCCAGTCCTGACTTCCTCTGGTGCTGAACATCAATGTAGAAGTGTAAGCTGAACAAACCCTTTCCTTCCCAACTTGCTTCTTGGTCATGATGTTTTGTACAGGAATAGAAACCCTGACTAAGACAGGCTCCCAGGAATTGTTCTGAGTCCTTCCTTATGGAGGCTTAAGTTATGAAACAGTTGAAGCATGGATTAGCAGGAGTCCGGATGTCTCAGACATGCAGAGCAACAGCCGAATGTGATGCTCATTGGAGCAATCTTCAAGGCATGCAGTACTTGTTCTGCAGGAAGGCTTGCTACAAAACCTCTCTTCTACAAAATTAATAATTCAGCAATGTGTTTGTGATGCTCTTTCTAATGTGCTGCAGGATACTGTAGTTGCTGCTTTGTGTATTCTGGCTCACGAACATGATTTCTCACTACAGTAAGCTTGAAGTCTAAACCATGGGTTTAGCTATGGTTGTTGCCAGACAGCAATATACAGTGTTAGGATAAATTACATAAATTAGTGTTGTCATTTTGAAGTTTGAACGTTATTCAGAAGAAAAAGAACTTGAACAACCTTGTACTTACAGGTGTATGGAGCATAGACCTGTATTTTGCCTCTGAAAAACAGCCTCTGCCAGGCATGAAAGATCTGCAACGCTTCATTCCCAAATGAAGCAATAAATCTGGGATTGACAGCTCCGCAGATCCAGATCCATCACCAGGTCAGAGGGATCTGTGCTCTGCTGCAGTGACATTCAGGTAATTGGAGAATGAGATGGAGACACAGACTGACCCCCTGTTGTGAATGCCACCAGAGGATATACCTTCTTCAAGACCACCAGGTCAGAGAATGTATCAGCAATCATTAAGTGTTTTTAATTCTAATTACTCATTAAAATTTAACTAATCTCATAAAATATATGTAGGCTATCCTCTTTAAAAACAGCACCCAGAATAAGCTGATTGTTTTTCAAATAGAAGACTTTTCTTAGAAAAGTTTCTATGATTCATGATTTCGAGGTAAATTATGATTTAGAAACCTTTTAATGAAGCCCTCTTTGTGCCAACTTAAACCTTTGGAGGTTTGGCTTTAAGTAACATTTGGTCAAATACAGTCCTCGATCCGTTCCACAAAAGAGAGCTTGTATTTTAAAATCTGCATTTAGTGACATAAATGCAATTGTGTTTGGGAAACGCAAGTCATTGGAGCTGCAAAAATAATACAAATTTATGGGTGATCATTTTTCTTCAAAATCTCCATTATTTGTTTTTATGAAAATTCTTAAAAACACTTCCCAAGAAGGGAATCGCTGAAATTTTTTGTTTATGTGTAATAGTGTATGTGTGCATTGTGTGTCTGTGTCTATAAGTGTGTATGCACATGTGTATGAATGTAAGTGTGAAATTCAGAAGTTAAGGTCAGATGTTTTCCTCCATCACTCCTGGGTGTTGGGGGAGGGCATTGCCATGGCACATGTGTGAGGTCCGAGAAGGATGCAGTGAGGTTGTTCTCTCTTCCCCATTACCTGGGTTCCTGGAAAGCAAACTTAGATTGTCAAGCGTGTGTGGCAAGTTCTTCACTCAATGAACCATCTTGGTGCCTCTTCACCTTAATTTTTTGAAACAAGGTCTCTCACTGGACTTGAAGCTCATCAATTTGGCTAGACTGGCAGGCCAGAGAGCCCAAGCAACCCTCCAGTATCTGCCTCCCTGGTGGAGCTTACAGACACACACCGCAGGGCTTACCACCCCTTCCCGGGGTCTGGGAATCAAACCCACCCTTCTGCTGGTACAGCAAGCACTTTACTGACGGAGCCATCTCCATATCCCGTGCCTTTGACATTTTTACACAAGGCAAGCACACGTTTCTGATGGCACTATGTTCTGTTTGTTATGGAAATGTGTATATCTGCTGTATAACATTTCCTTAGGGTTATTGGGACAGCATTAGCAAGTAGAGCAAACTGTTTCCAGAAAACCAATTCTTAGCTCACTGGCTTTTTTTAAGATTAAAGGATATCTTCTGGCTTAAAGGGAAATTGAGATATTCAAAGGCATAAAAATCAAATGGGTTATATAATTTTAAAAGTTTCTTTGAAAAAACTACCAAAGTTTAGCTACAAGATATTTGTCATTTATACATTTTCTTTAAAAGCCCTTTCCAGAAGGCAGCTTCTTTCTCAATGCCTCACAGAGGATGGCATGATTTAAGGAAAATCTTTAAGACAGGGAGATAGCTTTCCCCACGAATGGCATCAAAATCAGAAAGAGAAAAAGGAAAACAAAACAAAATAAAAAAACTTCTTCAACAGAAAGATCCAAACTGGGGAAGTTCTGTTTGGGTATTTTACATAAATCTGTGAAATTGCTGCCTATAATATGCGGTTACAAACAAGTAAAAATCAAACCTACCTAAGTCGGAGGTGGTTCAGCACGGAATTTGATAAATGAGACCTCGGAGGAAAACTCTTTTGACAGAAAGCCAGCGCCATCTACTGTCTGAAGATGAAATAGCAATGGAAACCGTTCTTTGCCCTGTGCCCTGGGAAGACCTGAGCTGTCTAGGGCACAGCTGAGGCTGGGAACAGGATTCTTAACTCAGTACTCTGTAGAAAGGGAGGAGAGGGAGGAAAAACACAGCAAGCCTGTAAATTACCAGGCAGAGAAAAAGAAAGGCAAGATGTTTGGCAGCCTGGAGTCACCAGCGACAGCCATTGTTTCCCTGAACACTGAGATCTTCCCAAATGAAAAGTTTCTCCCGTGTCAGCTACCTCATGTTTTCTGCAGGTTTTCTAGCTGGCCTGCTTCGGGTGAAACATCCCTTTCGCCCTCTACCCAACTTTTCGCCAACATTGGTGACTTGGTATTTATTCCTTCATGAGTCGAGGCGTTCAGAAGTCTGGCGTTGAGAAGATAAACTGAATGCAGCTACGCCGACTCTTTTAAGTCTCACCTGCTCATCTTTAAGAGAAGAGGAAGCTGAAGTCAGGAACATTAGGGTGCCTTAAAGTCACCCAACCATTAAGAGGCCAAATTGTTTCTAGTTTTCCTCAGGGATTGTTCTCACTCAGTAAGAATGAATTTGTCCATACTCCGCCAAAGGTTCTCTCTCCCTAGTCCACTTTTATTTGGTTTTTATGTATTTAAAAGTTTCAGAAATTTTAGTAAAATTGTATGTTTTCACTTGGGGACATATTTTAGGGGAGATCAGACTTTAATATAAATGCACAACTAAAAGAGGAAATCAAGTCAACAGTTCTCTCTACGCCACTCTGTTCAATGTAACTTGTTTCCGAAACAAAACATACAAACATAAAACCTGATTCATCATGAACACGCTTTCTGGTCCTTTTAGTACACTATAAAAATGAAACACCTGCTGCTCAGGAGTTCAGTAAATAGTCTTTCACTTTTCTGGAAAGTAAATCACTTAAGGTGAACTGGGTGCTTGCCTTTAAGAAAGACTTTCTGAATATTAATTTTTGTTGATCAATAGTTCAAAATTTTCTTTTCTCCTGCTCATCATGTTCTTAAGTTCGTAGTGCCCCTGCATGTCAGCTACCATACAAACAAGCAGCTGACTGTGCTAGTTCCAAAGACTCCCTTTTATGTTCGTGTTTGTTTTTTTTTTAAATAATTTACATCAACACACACATCCTGAAGAGCAACTTTCAAATGTCAAAATGCCATCAAAATGTTATTTGAATCCCTTTGTAAAAGAAAAGGCCACCGTGTCTTTCCAAATCCATCCTAGGTTTCCGAGTGAACAAATTTTACCGGAGCTCTGCGTTGGATGACACAAAGGATTAAAGTAGCCTCCCTGTTATTTTCTGAGGTCTGTACCTCCGGCTTGCAGTAAGGAACCTTCCAGTATAGTCCTTCGCTCCTTGTTTACTTCCGCTCTGGCAAGGCCACACGCGGACCCTCTGCGTTGCCAGTCTTTGCTTCCTAAGTGATTAACTCAATCTCTTTTTTGGGTTGATCAAACAAAATGACTGTCGATCACACCCTGGCTCAGCTCTCTACTGCCGCTACTGCCCTAGGCACCTCTCCTGCATCCCTCACCCCCATGCCAGTGCTCTGGTACCTGGTTCACTTCTCTTCGGAAGGAAATACCATCTCTCCAGTTCTTGAGACCCCTCCCAGTCCTACGACCATAGCATTTTCTCTACTGCAATATCTGCCTGCCCTCATATATAACCCTTTCAAATAAAGACTCGCCTTACAGAGAAGTCCAGGTTCCTATTTTATTTAACAAAACCCATAACTCTGATTAAAGCTGGGAAAATTTGATTGAATAAAATAATCAGAATTATTAAATAGTCTTCTTGCCCTAGAAGCAAAGCCATGCACGTTTTATAAGAGTATTTGTATTGCTCTTAGGTGCTTTTCTTTTCTTCACTTGAAAACAAAATGAAAACCTTTGCAAAAGTAAGACTTCCCAGAAAATATTAATATTCAAACATATTGAAGCTGGTATTACTTTGTACTTTCATAAATTCTACCATGAGACCCAACAGTTTCCCCCATTTTGTCCCAAGCATCAAATTCCCCCACATTTCTCCAGATCTGAGCTTGCTTTTCTTGAGAGACAGTACTTTAGTGCTTTGCTCGCTAAGTCTCCTTGGAGCTCACAATCTTGCAACAGGATGAGAATCCGAACAACTTTGCTCAAAACTACTCCTGTCAGTGTTCAGCACTCAGTTCTCAGAAAAGAAATCTGATTTTTAATGGCAAAAACCACATAGTAAGGCCTAGTGCTACTGAAAGTCTTCAGAACATGTCTATGGCCAGAACTGACCAATACCATATGCTGCACCATGTAAACAAATATGTACCAATGGACGCAATTGTACACACCACAGGAGGAAACAGCAATGAGGAGCTGAGCAGATGTCTTTGAAGCATAATCACTGTTCTGGCAGGTAAGGAGTCAAAGGCCCTCTGATGTGTAGAATCGGATTGAAAATGTACATATGAGGACTTTTACATATAAGCTTGCTAATGCCGGTGAACAATTGGTTGGCTTTTATAAACTTAATAGAACTAGGCAAATATGAGGTAATTTTGCTAGTGCCTTTTCAAAAACGTATGTTGGGGGAAAACCATTCATCTCCCTTGACATTAGTTCTAGGCTCAGATCCAATGCCTATACACCATGGCTCATTTCTGCTGTGTTCATTGAAGGCTGCTATCTGTTTATTTATTCCTTAAACATGGATTGGTCTCCTACTTCATGCTAAGCGCTATGGACAGGGTTGCAAACAGACTTGACCAAAACCTCTGTCCTAGGGTAACTTGGAATCTAGACAAATAACAATGCAATGAGTAAAAACTGCACGCAATGAGTAAAAACTGAACAATGCTCTTCGTATTTTGTGTTAAGGAAGAAAGTCCAGGAAAGGAAATCCAAAATGATAGGAATCGGGAGGATTTCTGACACTGAGAATGTGCTTTTTAAGTGAAGAACCCACAGAAGTGGGAGAATTAGTCATTCAGACATCAGAGCAAATCACTCCTAGCAAAAGGGAAGAGCACATCAAAAGCCCAGAGACAGGAACTGACCCTGACAAGACTAGTGTGCAGAGGCTCCAAAGGTGAGTAAGTGCAGAGCTTGTAATCCGGTAAAGTGACTTAGGATACAGTTTACCTAATTGTGTGTGTGTGTGTGTGTGTGTGTGTGTGTGTGTGTGTGTGGTGTATGAATGTGTGTGTGTATGTGTTTGCATGTATGTGTGTGTGCAATCATGGTATATGTCTGTGTGTGCCTATGTGTGTGTGCGCGCATAGGAGTGTATGTGTGCCTATGTGACTCTGTGTGTGCATATATGTGTGCACATGCTGTTTGTGTATGCATGTGTGTAAGGTGTATGTGTGCATGTGAGTGTGTGTGGTGTGTATGTGTGTATGCATGTGTGTATGCATGTGTGTGTTTGTGTGTATGTCTGTGTGTGTGTCTGTATGTGCATGTGTGTGTGCTCATGTGTCCATGTGTGCTCATGTGCACCTGCATGTGTGAGCATGTATGTGTCTTTGTGTGCATGTGTGTGTGTATATGCTCGCGCACACACAAGTACATGCACATGTGGTTTGTTTCAATGAGAAGAAAGATAGAAACAGGATTGTATACTGCTTCCAAAGAAAAAGCAATATAGTATGTTACCATGGAAGGTTCAGCAGGCTGGGTAAAACATTAGCAGAGATGGAGGAGATGATCACTGCCCTCACCCCTTACTGAGGAGCTATTTGGTACTGCTGGGTGTGCCTTCTGACAGCTCCAGGGGATGGGCCCACAGCCACACACATATTAGCAGCACTAACTGGACTTACTGGGTTATCAGTAAAAGAAAAAGTTATGACGGCAGGAGGAGACTACGGGAGAGATGGGAGGAGCTGAAGGGAGGAATGGGGTGGAGTATATACAGCCACATTTTATTATACACATGTATAAAGGTTCCAAAGAATAAAACAGAATATCTAAAATGTAGACATCAATTTTATTCCTTTTTTATCTCTGATCATTTAAAATGCATTTTAAAAAGGTAAATAGATAGATGATAGATAGATAGATGATAGATAGGTGATAGATAGACAGACAGACAGACAGAGATGGATTCTAAAAGGATATAAGACGTGAACGTTGAGGGAGACTGTTGGAGAAGAGATTTAAAGAGAGGAAGTAGGGAGAAAGGAGACAGGGAAAAGATAATGGAGACAGATAAATAAAGGTACACATGAGCACATGTACGTCTCTACCACACGAAAGCAGAGTGGGGCTTAGAGGGAGGACGGGGCTCGGGGGCGGAGCAACAGGAAAGGTGATGGGGCACAGCTACAAGGAGATGAGCTAATGGAAACCATTGTCTGGCCTGCCAACCCAAAGTTACTGAAACTTAAAAATGATTCCTGTGACTTCTGCTCAGCTTGCTTCCTTCTGTTGGTCTGCTTGTCCAACCTGGCCATGAGGGGTTTGTTTTAGTTCTTTATAACTTATTTTGTTCTGTTCTGTGGTTATCTCTAAGAAATCTGTTCTTTTCTAGTGAAAGTCAGAAACGGAGTAAATCCAGAGGGGAGAGCAGGGAGGGAGGAACTGGAAGGGGAAACTGTAATCAAGATATATTTTAAAAAGGAAAAATTGAGAATGTAATTTGAAAAAGTTAAATAGAAATAAAAGAATGTACACATCCTGACATCTTAAGATACTATTAAATCAAAGTGGAAAGATATCAATAAAGTTGATATTTAGATCAAGATTCATACTGAAATGATATGTACATTTATTACTGTAAAGAAGTGGTTTTGAATGTTTATATTAGCATGAAAGAAATGAATGCTACTTTAAAAGAATAAGGAACATGTAAGTTAAATCTTATTTGGGAACATTATTTACACTAATTAAACAGGTTTGCGGAGTTTTTTTGTTTTTTTAAGTCATTCTACAAAACTGTTACTATTCAAAACCAATCATTTGCTGCCCCCTGGCTGTGAAAAGAGTCTTTATTTTTTTTTATGTAAGAGAAGTCTTTATATAAGAGAAGATTTCTACACTAGGTATTCAAAGACTGAGGGAGAATTCAGGGGACTTATCACATGCCCTAGAGAACAGAGTACTATTTAAGGCCCTGTACTTTTAGCTTAGACTGCCTGGGTTCAAATCCAAGGCCAAGTACCAGGTATAGAGCTGTCTGTTTAATCAACTTAGATAACAAATTTGTTTTTTATTTCCTAATCTATTGAATGAGGATAAGAGGAATAATCCTCATCTTAGGTAACTGGCCTCATATTTACATAAATTTGTACTTCGACCAAGTGGCTCAAACTTGGGTGTCTGTGGATCCCAGAGAAAATCGTTAGAGAGAGGACATTAAGTTGTCCACCCTGACACCAGCTCTCTTGGTTTCTTTCATCCTACTTTAATTCTGGTTTGGTAACTTTCTAGAACACTAGAATTAGAAGAGCTGCCTATAACCACCTAGTATTCCCTGCCTATATCTCATCACTAAAAAGAGTACAGACATTTTGGATTTTGTTCCTTAATGCACGCCAGGCATCACATCAGATGTGGCACAGAGGAGATACTTAGTAACTATTCGCTATGGAATGAACTCATTGCCATAATCCCCTCAACACTTACAAAACCCAACTCTAAACTCTTAAGGGTAACCCCGTCGTCCAACCTCCTCTTGTGTAGGGTCACCTTGTGCTTTCTGCTATTCAAAGCATATGGTGCTAGAAATAACTGACGTGCAATTTGTGATCAAGGAGTAAGTCAAACACAGAAATGAATCATTTAGCTACAATAAACACTGAGAGATTCAAGAATAAAAATGTTGAGCATTGAAGACGAGAAGGTACTGATCCCTCCAGGGAGCCAGAGACAAATGCGGTAGAATCCGAGGTATTTTCTGAGTAGCAAGTGCTGGGTGCTTTCGAGTCAGGAACAGCTTGAAGCAGAACCATGCATGAAAGAACAGCGTGTCTAGCTTCACAAGGGTCATGGGAGCTTCTGCTGGAGAGGATTTACTACAATCATTACCGAAGGAGACACCCTCAGATACACAAGGACTGCGTCTGTGAGTATGAGTGTTTATGTGTGTTCTGTGATGTGGTGTGGTTTTAAACAGACATAGCTAAGCATTTAAAAGGGGGTATTAAGAGGTTCTGGAAAGAGACACATGGAGACCAGATCACCAGATCATCCAGGGTCCCAGTGAGCAAGGGATTAGTCAGCACAAAAACAGAAGTACAAGGAAAGAGATATAAATGTAACTATTTTTTTTAGTAAAGATTCAAGTTTTATAAAGGAGATTTTTTTGTTGTTGTCCTTGTCATGTCTTCTCCTATCTGTCCTCTTTGTCTTCTTATCTGTCTGTCCTGGTTGTTGTAAGTCACCATTATCACGGTTGCTGTTGTTATTTAAGTTAAGAGGAAAAGTTTGCCAGGAGATTGTATCAGAATAATTAACACCAAATTCAGAGTGTGGCCGCCTAGAACTGGGCTGTTAGCAGAAGTGGAGTCCTCACCCTTGGGCAAGAAGACACTCTGGCTTAGTCACTTCAGGAGAACAGCCACATCAAGGGAGTTGTCATATTTAATTCAGAGTTGCCACACATGTTACACTCAGTGTTATTATAGAGGACACACACACACACACACACACACACATTACTGATTATCTAAGTCTAAACCATTCCATAGGCAGAAATCAGAACTGAGTACACCTAACAAGAATGGTGGTCTGTACACGTAATGTTTTTGTGTACTGTGTAAAGATTATCGTTGTCTTATTGAAATGCTGACCTCACTGCTTTTCTGCACTGTATCTTGTTTCAATCTGAACACAACATTGTAATGCTTATGTCAAGAATCTCCGATCTCGAGTTTGTGTAAACAATGCTTACCATTCATTTTCTGCCTTGTCAATAAAAGCTGATCAGCCAATGACTAGGCAGAAGAGAGAATAAGGCGGGACTTATGCTAGCCAGGGGAGGGAGAGAGGGAAAGAAGAGTAACACAAAATGAGCCATGAGGAAGGCAAGAGAAGACATCATAAGAAAATACATCTGAACCCCAGAGCCCCAGACCAATACTAAAATGCAAGTATCTTGGGGATTTTGGCTGGGAGGTAGCCAGATTAGCTTAGAGGATTAAAATAGAAAAAAGATCGCTCAGGTATTGCAGTAAAGCTTGATTAAATAAATCTTGGCCTCTCTGTATCGTTGCTGGGGAACTAGATAGGAAAAAGAACCAGCCACTGAGGTAGTATTAATTATTAATTGTTACAGTAGTCGTGATCTTAGTGTCCACACAGGGTAACTCAGCAAACTCCAAGTAGACTCTCCTTATATGGGTGTGTACCCCCCAAAACACGCTCATGCATTCAAAGCCAGGTCCCATAGCACAGTAACAACCGAGACTAGAGCTTACTTTACCCCATGTGAGCACTGGTTTTCACACTCTGGATGAGTCTTTTTCCTATGTATCTTGGAATGTTAGTCACACTCTTGCAAGTAACTCATTCTGCTCCTCCTCCCTCCTCCAGGCAACACATTTGCTACCTTAACCAGTTCATAACCAGGAGGGGGAAAAAACAAAACTAGTTATTTAGTATACAAAATAATTAATTTGTTGACTGAGCTTTTCAACTTTACAATTTATTTTCTTGTGTGGTAGAAAACCAGTCATAGAAAGAGAAATTGATCATGTTTTTTAAAATTGTGTAGAAGTGTCCTACGTTGTTTTCTATTGCTGGGATAAACACCACAAACAAAAGCAACTTTGTGGAAGAAAGGAATTACTTTAAATTGCAGTTTATAGTTCATCAGGAAGGGGAATCAGGGCAGGAAATCCAAGCGGGAACCTGGAAACAAGAACAGAAGCAACTCCGTGGAGGAGTGCTGTCTTGGTCTTATGGCTGTCTCAGCTCCCTTTCTCACACAATCCATAGTCACTTGCCCAAGGTGGCACTACCTACAGGGGGCTTGTCCCTTCCAGCTCAATCATTAAGCAAGAAAGTACCCGACACACATGCCCACAGTATGATCTAATCAGAGTAATTCATCAAATGAGGTTTTCCTCTACCCGTATATTATAAACTTGTCAAGGTGACAAAACTAACCCACGCTGAAAGTGCGCAGAATCTGTTAGAGAAAGTAGGGAGTCCAACTCAGCGTATAGTCACGTGTAATGACTTCCTGAATAGGGCTCTGGTAGCAAGCAGTCAAAACCGATTGGTAAATGGAAACCTCATAAAACTGAGGACACACCCCATCCAGTGAAGAGGCGCATAGGACAGTAAAACCAAAACCTTTACCAGTATAATCTGACAGAGTATTATTGTTTAGAATACACAAGGAACTAAAAACCCAAACACCAACTTAAGAAATTAAAACTAGGCCATGGAATCAAACTAAGTTCTCAAAAGAAGAAATTCAAATGGTACCAAGCTAGAGCTTTATCTCTACTGGCTAGTTTCCATGGGCTGGGAAGTGCAATGCACACTGCTCAAGGAGAAAAGTAATGAACAGTCTTAGCCAACCATAAGGTACAATGGTGGCTTGCTTGGCTAGGTGTGTTCTTTGGTGCAATAATGGCACAAGTGACACAGAACTAAAGACTTTCTAACAGGATTTATGGCCTTCTTCACGAGATGGAACTCATGCCTGGTAGTGTTAACTGAACCAGAAAGCTATGGACGGATAGCCCATAGATGATGGTGGTGGTGGTGGTGGTGGTGGTGGTGGTGGTGGTGGTGGTGATGATGATGATGATGATGATGATTAATGTTACTACTACTACTATTATGTTAAATGGGCACAATATCAAACTGCCCTCTGAGTATTTTTCTTTATGCCCATATATTAGTGAATCTCTCAACCCCCATCAGAGAAACTTTTGTTTTGGAATGGATGGTGATTAATAATACAGAAGCCCACGACTGGCCAAAAAGCATGGAATAAAAGTTTGTGGAGCGCTCAACCTTAAATGGAGCATCTGTATCACACATCCCTCTTCCTAAGGCTCAAGGATCCTGTGGAAAGGGGGCAAGAAGATTATAAAAGTTAGCGGTAGTGGATGACTGCAACAATGGATGGATGGGACAGTGGTGCTGCACACATGGACTCACAGAACTGACTGCACGCAGATCTAGGTAAGATCAAGCTAGGTAAAATCCAACCTGGGGTGGGAGGGGCTTATGAAGTCCCACCCCCAGCTGAGGAGCTGTTGCAGTGTGTGCATACTGTGGGAGAGAATATCTAAGTTTCCTTCAGGGATGCGACACCTGATAGACTCCCCATGCTGCAGCAGATGGTCCTGCACCCATACGCTTCCTGGCAGCATGCAATGAACTTAGCGAGCTTTGAGAACTGTACATGACATGGGGGGGGGGGGTGTTGGACCTTGGAGGAACTAAAGGAGAGAGAGATAAAGGTACACTTGATATATCTCATTATATACATGCGTAAAACTTTTAAACAATTTAATTTTTTACTTTAAAAAAGTGAAGCAATAAAACATTTTTTAAAAGCATGTAGCAATATATTCTTGATTTTTATTTAACTCCCTTAAAAACAAAGGATTTTATTAACATACCATCAGGAATACTCACAGGTTTACAACAGTAAAATGGTATGTCATTGTTCTCATTGCTTTAGATGCTGTCTTAACTAACATTATACAGTACAAATAGTAGCAAGTAGATCCCACCAGAATGTTATCTACTAAGACAGATAATAAATGTTTTCTATAAAAGCAGCCATAACTCATGTAGATAGATCCGTGTTTTTAAAAAAAAAAATGGAGAGGCTGTGCACCAATAAAACTATATTTTTTAAAATGGGCAGCAAGTGCTTGCAATTCCATAGCCTACTTCAATGTACGTTATTTTTCTATATAAACAATATATCCTAGAGTGAGTTTTATATAAGGATATTAGAGATGTCTCAGTTTTAAAGAAATATATAGCAATCTATTACACCCATACATCATGGTTTATTTAGCATATTTTATATTGATAGACATTTCACCTGTTTTGTCATTTTTACTATTAGAACCACGACACTGAAATATATCTACATAACTTTCTGTCACATTTATGAATATGCTTTAAACATTGCAAATTAAAATGTACTATTTAAGTCTACATTCTCCAATAGCTCTTTAATCCTCACCCCACTGCCAATGTCTGAGAAGGAAACATCTCTCCCAGACCCACACAGATAGAGTAGTAAACAGGAGATCTAACTGTATAATCCTCTGGTTCTACAAGTGGATGCTCACTTCTCCTCAGATCATTTGCTATATTACCTTCCCCACTAACCTGAGATTTTAGTTGATTAAAGCCTTCTACCTCTAGTTACAGCCCCAAAAGTGTTTTCTGCTAACACAGCAAATTAAGAAGGAAAAATTCAAACGTTTTTGTCAGCAAACCTTCTTCTCTTCCTCACTTAAGTCATACCTAAGGGTAACCGATTTCATTTCATTACTTTTTATCAATCTGTAAAAGATACAGAAACATTTTAGATGAGCACATTACTTATGATCTAATCTTCAAGATATCATAACAATTTATTGATAGCTTAAGCATGTGATGCAAGTGTGTGTGTGTGTGTGTGTGTGGTGTGTGTTCATGTGTGTTAAAATGTCACCATGTTTTTGAATCCAAAGTTCCTCAATTCTGTGTAAGAACTATATAAAAATCTGAACCCATAGCCTTGAGGTCATGCCAGAGTCATGTCTCATGGATTAAAGAAATCCTTCACTAGGCATTAGCTCGGTAGCATCTGGCAATGAACAATGCGAAACACAGAGGCAGACTGTCCAGGGCCCTTCTAGCTCTTCAGTGTCTAATACATACACTTCAGTGTTTCAGACCATATGGCAGCCACTAACTCCAGGTAGAGATTAGGTACCTGAAATTGGGAAAAAAGAATAATAATTAAGTTAAATTCACCGCAAACTTTTAAGACATAAAAATATTATAATAACTATTTAAAGCTAACATTTTAGATATGCTCACTAAATAAAATTTGTTACAAAGATTAAATTCATTCTGTTTTCTTTTTAATTTAGCTATTACATAATTTATAAATATAAACATGGTTCATGTTACAGTTTTGGCAAACAGAGCTACTTAAGTAGTTCACAGCAACAGACCTTATAATTTCATGATGTCGTCTAAAGGATTAACTGTGACCCTAATCGTAAATGTGATCATAAAGCTTGTGGTGTTTGAATGAGAAAGGCCTCCATAGGCTCATGTGTTTGAATACTTGGTTCTCCAACTGGTGGAATTGTTTGAAAAGAATTAGAAGGTGTGGCCTTGTTGGAAGAGGTGTGTCACTAAAAGTGGGCTTTGAGGTTTCAAACGACTTACATCATCCCCAGGATTTCCTCTCTGCCTCCTGTTTTGAGGTAAGATGTGAGTGAAGTGGAAATTTCTGTTTGTGTCAAGTGATGCAGACTCAAGTGTTTTGCTGAGGCAAGGACATGTGATGTTGGGAGAGAGTGTAAATGGGACTCAATGGACAGTGACTGGCGGCTCTCATAGCTAACCTTGCAACACTCTGTTGGCTTCTGTTGGTCTTGGCTGATCTTCACTTCATTGAGAGAGGCATGGCAGAGAACTTCTCCTGGCATCCCAGCTGGTTCTGGTTGCTCCCATTGACTTGTGCAGATTCAGCACAGGCTGGCTGTTTCTGCTGGATCACGCCACCACTGCTGATGCGTGTTGGTATCCTGACACTACCGAACTGGAATGCTGGTACCCTAACAACGGAGATTAGAATCACCCCAAAGAACGACTTCTAAACAGGTCCACATCCCCTGGTCCTAGTCACCATCTTTCCCCCTTACCTTTGGGCAGTGGGCTAGAAGGGGGTCGAAGCATTTGAGGACCCTTACTAAAGTAGGATTTGAAAAATCTAAGCCTATATGTGAGCTCTCTGCTCTTCATGCCAGCATGGACTTTGGCCCTCTGAGAATGAAAGTTTAGCTCAGTGCTTTCTTTTATGAGTTGCCTTGGTCATTGTGTTTTATCACAGCAATAGAAAAGTTAACAAAGATAGGAATTCCTAGAAGTTCACAGAAAATTGTGGGAAATGACACATGCTAGGAGAAAAGAACATCATTCATTTTATAAATATGGAGTCAGGATCAATTACTCTCAGGAAAGTGCTTGCCATATATATGACATATAGCAAAAGTTGGACACAGCAACCCAACAAGAGAAAAAGAGTCTTCAAGGGCCAGCACAAGAATCAGACCCACTCATTCTTAGAGTAAAGTATCCTACAAAAATACTAAGGTGTATGGCATGGGTGAGGGACAGATGCCCTCCTCTAATCTCAGGCCTCACCACCTGTAGCAGGCATGAGAGTTGGTCCCACCCTTGCCAGCTGCAGCACTTGGGAGAGCAGGCCTGTACCTTGACTGGACAGTACAGGAGAGCTGGCCCTGGTAGTGTGGTTGTTGGTGAGCCTGCCCTAAGAGCTTGAGAGCTCTTGAGAGATAAACCTACCCCTTGCAGGCTGTGGCATTGGGTAAGGTAGCCCAGGCAGTGCAGGAGAGCTCATGTTAGTGGTTTCAGTGTGTGAGAGCTGGCAAACTGACCAACTCAGCTACCACCCAGGCCAAGATCCCAGGCTTTGAGTTGGCCCACCTAAACATCTACCCAGTCTAGGAACTGTTGGAGTGTGTGAAGTGGTCAGTCCTGCAGATCCAAATCTTCAGGATCTGCATGACAGGCCAACAACAGGATATCCAGAGGAGTGCAGGTGAGGATACAGTATTAATAGCACAGTAAAAGCCAGAAGCCTAAAACCAGACCAATAACTCAGTGCAATGAACATTTGCAAGTAAAGATATGTGGACAAAAGGGTGTCCTGGACGGCACACTGACAGACTGCAGTTTCCATGGTGAGGTGTTCTGTTTTGTTTTAATTCCTTTTCCTCCTCTTCTCTTTGATTGGGGAGTTTCATGGGCGGGGGGAGGGGGTCAGAGAGATGAGTGGGATGGGGTGGCATGATGTGGAATTTGCAAAGAATCAATAAAAAGTTAAAGAGAATCCTAAGAAGAAAAAATACACTAAAGTGTGATATATACTCAGAGGACCTGGTGCAGGCTGGTGATGGTCCTGTGCTTGCTTTTTCAGGCTCTGTGAGTTCCTATGTGCCTTTCTTAGTTGACTCACAGGGTCTTGTTCTCCTAGTGTCCCCCATCCCTCTGGCTCTTACAGTCTCTGCAGGAATCCCTGGGTCCTGAGGTGAGGGATTTGATGGAGACATCTAATTTAACCTCTCTCCCTCTCTCTCTCTCTCTCTCTTTCTCTCTCTCTCTCTCTTTCTCTCTCTC
>JADRCH010000077.1:11887934-11933082 GCA_019843965.1 Rhynchomys soricoides
CTTTCTCTCTCTCTCTCTCTCTCTCTCTCTCTCTCTCTCTCTCTCTCTCTCTGCATGTGTTCCCATATGCTACAAGAAGACGACATTCCAATGTTGACTGCATAAGTCATTGATCTATGAGTATAACAGACTGTCATTAGGAGTAACTTTTTGATAATTTTTTTTACCGCTAGTGTTTGGTTTTACCCTAAGTCTCTCTGCTCTCTAGACTCTGATCTTGGTTACCCTAGCAGTGTCTGGTACAGGTTCCTTCTTGTGGAGTGTGCCGTAGGTAAAATTAGACACTGGTTGGCTACTCCCACAAGTTCTATGCCACCACTGCCCTAGCATATTTTGCAGGTAGGACAGATTGTAGGCCAAAGGTTTTGTGGCTGGGTTGCGGCTGTCCATGTTTCTCTTGCAGTAGACTGAAGAATACCTTCCCACACCAAAGACCCTAGAATGTAAGGGTGAAGTTTTTGTACCAGCACGACTTCTCCTTGTTCAATGAGTTGTGTGGATATTGTCCGTGGCGATAGAGCCCTGCTGTTTGCAGAGAAAAACCTTTTATTTTAGCAACAGCCGGTTGTTTGGGATTTCCATGAGAGCCCCTTGGCCAATAATTCAGCTCATTCCTGTCACTGGAAGCCTTTCCTGGCAATAAGAGATGACCAGTTGAGACTCCACATCCCCCGTTACTAGGGGTCCTCGCCAGTTAAGACTCCACATCCCCCGTTACTAGGGGTCCTCGCCAGTTGAGACTCCATATCCCCCGTTACTAGGGGTCTTCGCCAGTTGAGACTGCATATCCCCCGTTACTAGGGGTCCTCGCCAGTTGAGACTCCACATCCCCCATTACTAGGGGTCCTGGCCAGTTGAGACTCCACATCCCGCGTTACTAGGGGTCCTCGCCAGTTGAGACTCCACATCCCCCGTTATTGGGGTCCTGGCCAGTTGAGACTCCACATCCCCCGTTACTAGAGGTCCTCATCAGGATCATCCTCATATATTCCAGACAGTTTTCAATACTCTAGGTTTTCACAACACCCCCCCACACACACACACACAATTTCAGCTGTCTCTCTCTCTCTCTCTCTCTCTCTCTCTCTCTGTACACTTTCTCTCTCTACATAGCACCCTGTATCGATTCACCCCATTTCCCACACACATAAACCCACTTTGCCCATGAAATCTACCCTCCTCTCAGGATGATCATATTCCCCCCCCCCCCCCCCAGAGCCCTCCTCTTTATATAACCTCTCTGGGTCTACAGATCGTAGCTTAGTCATCATTTATTTAATGGATAATATCCACTTATAATTGAATACATGCTATATTTATCTTTCTTGATCCTGGTTAACTCCCTCAGGATAATTTTTCTAGTTTCATCTACTTGGCAAAATATTTTATGACGTTATTGTTTTTAACAGCTGTTTTATACTCCATTATATAAGTGTACCAAATTTTTTTATTCATTCCTCCATTGAGAGACATCTAGGTTGCTTCTAGGTTCTGGCTATTATGAGTAAAGTTGCAATGAACATGGCTGAACAGGTGTCCTTGTGGCAGGATGGAGCATCCTTTGGATATATGTCCAAGAATGGTAATACTGGGTCTTGGGGTTGATTAATTCCCAACTTTCTGAAGAACCTCCATATTGATTTCTATAGTAACTGTATAAGTTTGCACTCCCATCAGCAATGGAGGAGTACTCCCCTTGTTCAACATCCTTGCCAACATGAACTGTCACTTGCATTATTGATCTTAGCCATTCTGATGGGTACAAGATGGAATCACAATGTAGCTTTGGTTTGCATTTCCCTGTTGGCTAAGGATATAGAACATTGTATTTCTTGGCCATTTGAGTTTCTTCTATCAAGAATTCTCTCTTTTAATATATGCCCCATTTTTAATTGGATTATTTGGGTTTTCTTTTATATCTAGTTTCTTGAGTTCTTTATACATTTTGGATATTAGTTTTCTACTAGAAATGTATCTTTTCCAATTCAGTAGGCTACCACTTTGTCTGAATGATGGTGTCCTTTGCTTTACAGCTTTTCATTTTCATGAGGTCCCATTTATTAACTGATGATCTTAGTGCCTTTGCTACCAGTGTTCTGTTCAGAAAATTATATCTTGTGCCATGTGATGCTATTCCTTGCTTTATCTTCTGTCAAGTTCGGTGTATCTGATTTTATGTTAAGGTCTTTGGTCCATGTGGATTTCAGTTTTTTACAGGGTGATAAGTATGGATGTATTTGCATTCTTCTACATGCAGACATCTAGCTTGACCTGCACCACTTTTGGATGATACTTTCTTTTTCCAGTGTGTAATTCTGGATTTTTTTTTTTATCAAAAATCAGGTGTCCAAAGGTATATGGATTCATGTCTGGGTTTTCAATTCAATTTCATTGATCATTCTGTTTCTATGCCAATACCATGTGATCTGTATTATGGTAATTCTGTAGTACAACTTGAAATCAGGAATTGTGAGACCTCCAACAGTTTTCTTTTTGTTATTTGGGGGTTTATTGGCTATCTTGTTTGTTCGTTTGTTTGTTTGTCTTATATGAAGTTGAGAATTTCTTTTCAAGGTCTATATTATATTGTGTATTGTATTGATGGGGACTAAATTTAATCTGTAGATTCTTTGGTAGGATGGCCATCTTTACTGTAAATTCCAGTTATTCGTGAGCATGGGAGTTCTTTCCATCTTCTAATATATTCTTCAATTTCTTTCTTCAAAGATTTGGAGTTCATATCATACAAGTTTTCACTTGGTTAGTTATCACAAGATATTTTATCTTATTTGAGGCTACTGTGAAAGATGTTGTTTTCCTGATTTCTTTCTCAGTCCATTTGTCATTTGTACATAGGAGGGCTACTGATTTTTTTTAAATCATATTTCTAGCCACTTCACTAAAAATGTTTATCAGATGTAGTAATTCCCTAATGGAAATTTTCACATCACTTGTGTCTATTATTATATAATCTGCAAATAGTGGTGCCTTAAATTGTTCCTTTCCAATTTGTATCCCCTTGATCTCCTTCAGCTGTCTTCCTGCTCTAGCTAGAATTTCAAGTACTTTATTGAATAGATATGGAGAGAGTAGACAACCTTGTCTCATTCCTAATTTTAGTATAATTGTTTTGACTTTCTCTCCATAATTAGATATTGACTATTGGCTTCCTGTAAATGCCTTTTCATGTATAAATATGTCCCTTGTATTCATAATCTCTCCACAACTTTTATTATAAAGGGGTGTTGGATTTTTGTCACAGGCCTTTTCTGAATCTAATGAAAGGATCATGTAGTTTTTGTTTTTCAGTTTGTTCATGTGGTTGATTACATTTACTGATTTTCATATATTGAACCAATCCCTGCATCTCTGGGATGAAGACTATCTGATTATAATGGATGGTCTTTTTTATATGTTCTTGTAATCATTTTGCAAGTATTTTATTACTTATTTTTTGTTGTTGTTGTTTCTATGTTCATAAAGTAAATAGGCCTGTAATTCTCTTTCTTTGTTAAGTCATTATGTGTTTGGGGTATCAGTGTAACTGTGGCCTCATAAAATGAGTTGGATAATGTTCTTTCTGATTCTATTTTGTGGAATCATATGAAGAGTATGGATGCTAACTCTTCTTTAAAAGTCTGGTAGAATTCTACACTAAAACCATCTGGCCCTGTTCATTGATTTTTTTGTTTGGGTTTTTTATTGTTTTTTTGTTTTGCTTTGCTTTGTTTTGTTTGATAGAATTTAATGACAGCTTCTATTTCATAAGAGGTTATAAATTTATTTAAATTCTTTATCTGATCTTGACTTAACTTTGGTAAGTAGTACCTATCAAGAAAATTATCCATTCTTTTAAATTTTCTAATTTTGTGGAGTGGATGTTTTGAAAGTATGCTCTTCTGATTCTCTGTATTTCATTAATGTCTGTTATGTCTCCCTTTTCATTTCTGATTTTGGTAATTTGGATATTCTCTCTCTGCTTTTTAGTTAGTTTAGATAAGGGTTTGTCTATCTTGATGAGTTTCTCAAACAACCAACTTTTTGTTTCACTTATTGTTTGTACAGTCCTCTTTGTTCCTGTTTTATTGACTTCAGTTCTCATTTTGAATATTTCTTGCCATCTACCCCTCTTGGGTTTGATTATTTTTTTGTTCTAGATCTTTCAGGTATGCTGTTAAGTTGCTGGTATAATATCCCTCCAATTTTTTTTCTGTATGTATTTATTTCTATGTTCTTTCCTCATAGCACCACTTTGATCGTGTCCCATGAGTTTGGGTATGTTGTGTATTCGTTTTCATTGAATTCTAAGTCTTTAATTTCTTTATTTCTATATTGACCCATTTTTCATTTAGTAGAAAGTTGTTCAGTTTCCAGGAGTTTGTAAGCTTTCCATGATTTCTGTTGTTGATATCTGGCTTTAATCCATAGTGGACAAATAGAATCCAGGGAGTCATTTTAATGCTCTTATATCTATGAAGACTTGCTTTGTGTCCAAGAATGTAGTCAGTTTTGGAGAAAGTTCCATGAGATAATGAAAAGAAGGTATATTCTTTTGTGTTTGGGAGAAATGTTCTATAAATATATCTTAGGTCCATTGGTTTATAATGTCTGATAACTCCAGTATTTCTCTGTTTAATTTTCGTCTGGATGACCTATTTAGGTAAGAGTGGGGTATTGAACTCTCCCATTATCAGTATGTGAGAGTCAATATGTGATTTAAGCTGTAGTGGTATTTCTTTTACAAACTTGGGTGCCCTGGTGTTTAGGGCATAGAACTTAAGAATTGAAATGTCATCTTGGTGGATTTTCCCTTTAATGGATACATAGTGTCCTTCCTTATCTCTTTTGATTAGTTCTGACTTGAAGTTAATTTTGTTGGATACTAAATTGTCTACATCAGCTTGCTTCTCTACTTTTGCTTGGAATATCTTTTTCTAACCTCTACCTGAAGATAATGTTTATTCTTGATGCTAAGGTGTGTTTCCTAAATGCAGCACAAGGACGGATCCTGTTGTTGCATCCATTCTGTTAGTCTGTCTTTTTATTGGGGAATTTAAACCATTTATGTTGAGAGATATCAGTGTCCAATGATTGTTGATTTCTGTTATTTTGTAATTGGTGGTGGTGTTTGTGTGTTCCCCTTCTTTTTATTTTGCTGATGTAATATTATTTATTGCCTGTGTTTTCTTGGGTGTCATTAACCTCATTAGGTTGGAGTTTTCCTTCTCAGACCTTTTGTAAGAATGGATTTGTAGATAGATATTGTTTAAAGTTGATTTTTATAATGGAATACCTTATTTTCTCCTTATTTTCTATGGTGATTGAAAGTTTTGTGGGCTATAACA
Source organism: Rhynchomys soricoides (assembly GCA_019843965.1). Taxonomy (NCBI): domain Eukaryota; kingdom Metazoa; phylum Chordata; class Mammalia; order Rodentia; family Muridae; genus Rhynchomys; species Rhynchomys soricoides. Next base: position 11,893,280 of record JADRCH010000077.1, read on the forward strand.
GTCTGTGCTGGCATCTGTGTTCTCTTAGACTCTCCAGCATATCTGTTCAGGTCTTTCTGGCTTTTAGTGTCCCCATTGAGAAGTCAGATGTAATTCTAATAGATCTGCATTTTATATGTTACTTGGCCCTTTTTCCTTGAAGACTTCAATATTTTTCTTTGTTCTGTATGTTTAGTGTTTTTATTATTATGTGATGAGGAGACTTTTTTCTAGCCCGATATTTTTGGTGCTCTGTATGCTTCTTGTACCTTTATAAGCATCTTCTTCTTTAGGTTAGAGAGTTTTTCTTCTATGATTTTGTTGAAAATATTTTTAAAACCTTTGAGCTGGGATTATTCCTTTCCTATGTTTCTATTATTTTTTAGGCATGGTCCTTTCATACTGTCTCAGCTTCCCTGGATGTTTTGCCAAGAATGTTTTTATACATAACATTTTTTTGACTGATAAATCCATTTCTTTTATTGTATCATCAATGCCTGAAATTCCCTCTCCAGTCTCTTGTGTTCTATTGATGAAGCTTGCCTTTGTAATTCTTGTTCTTAATTCCTAAATTTCTCATTCCCAGGAGTCCCTCCATTTGTGTGTGTGTGTGTGTGTGTGTGTGTGTGTGTGTGTGTATGGTTTTTTTTGTTTTGTTTTCGGTTTTTTTTTCTTTTTTTTTCTTCTATTTCCATTTTCAGTTCTTAAACAGTTTTATTCATTTTCATCAACTGTTTGGTGTTACTGCTGCTGCTGCTGCTGCTGTTGTTGTTGTTGTTGTTGTTGTTGTTTGGGAGGTCTTTTCTTTAAGGGATTTATTCATTTCCTCTTTAAGGATCTTTATCTTCATAAATTTTAAAAATGTGTGTGTGGGTGTGTGTGTGGGTGTGTGGGTGTGTGTGTTTTAGCTATGTTGGAAGATTCAGGGCCTGCTGTGGTAGGATAGCTGGGCTCTTGTGGAAACATATTGCCCTGGCTATTAATACTTGTATTTTTATGCTTATGCTGGTGTCTAGACATCTGGGTTTGAGATGATTACAGGTTTAGGTGCTGATTTTTGGCCTTATCATTATTGGTTGGGTGTTTTGTTCTTTGCTTTCTGTTTAATCCCTGAATTTTAGGAGAGTGTGGTGGCTGTGTGTTGCCTGTTTTCCTGGCCTGATCAGCTAATGTGTTCACAGGGAATGCTTAATGGCGCTAGAGGCTGGGATACTGGGATGAGTTGGGAGGAAGAATGTTGCAGTAGAAGATTTTTGCGATCCCTTGGGGGTAAGGTCAAAGTGAAAAGGGAGACCGCAACAGATTTCCTGCTACAAAGCTGAGGAAGAAACTGGGAGGATCTCAGTTAGAGAGATATGAGTCTGTCTTCAGCCTACTTGTTGCCCTGGGAAAAGTGACCCTTGGGTTATCAGGGAGTACCTGATGGGTTGGGATCTGGGACAAAGCAACCAGTGGAGAGGTGAAAGTTTAAAAGGAGGAAATTTGTAGGACCCACAGGAGATGGGAGCAGGGGGGCAGGAAAGTCTGCCAAGGGTGTTCTGCTGCAGAGCTGGGGATGAGACTAGGGATTGGATCTGGAGGAATTAGAAGATAAGGTCTACACACAGCCTGTCTGGCTACCCACATGGCCTGCGGGTAAATAGGGAGTGCCTGCTGGAGTTGAAGACTTGGAAAAAGCAATGAATTGATGGAGGGAGGTTAGAAGGAGATCTATGGGATCCACAGGAGATGGGAGCAAGGGTAGGGATGGAAGCAAGGGTGGGAAGCAATAGGGAAGGCTGCCACAGATGTTCTGCTGCAGAACTGGGGATGTAACTGGGGGGTTGGATCTGGAGGAAGGAGGGTTTGTTGAGGCATTTAACTTTTCTGAATTCAATGCTTTCATCTGTAAAGTTGGACTTCACTCAAAGAGGCAGAACTGGAATAATAAACTTCTGAAACCCTTTTGTGTATTGAGACCTATGAGTCTATGGAAGATGCTGTAAGAAATGGACTCAGTTTGGGTGAGTGTGTGAACAACATAATCATAAACAGTACCAGGGAATTACACAGAACCTGTTGCTGGCTCTTTTCTAGACCTCGTGGGTTGCCAAAGATGTACTTCCCATTTTCACTTCAGATGGAGTGTTAATCTGTCAGAGAATGACAGAAGGAAGGATCAAAATACTGGTTGTAACAAGACACAGAAAAATCACAACTATAATCAGTGCCTTGCTGAAGCAGATTTAATAGAGATATTGTAGTCATCAAGTAACTAAAACTTTTAAATCACAGAATTTCAAAGATCAGCATAGCAAATAATGTTAAAATAACATATGAAACATTAATGCTATACCTGTCTCTACATCTGATTTTGTGTAGCATATAGGAAATTATCTCTTGAATTGATCATTTTGCATATTTATAAAAAATGGAACTGTGGAAGTCAAGTGACGTAAAATCTTAGCAATGGAGGATGCTTAATGCAGAGTCACATACATACTTTGAAATAATTTTATATTTTATGTTGTGATAAATTTGAAACTACTTCAAAAAAGGGAGGGGGACAGTCCAATTCTATCTGTCCTGCCAAATGGTATATTTAAAGAATGATTGACTTCACTACTTTTTAAAGGTATTTTTTAAAAACATTTTTAACCATGGTCACTTATTACATAGCCCAGGCTACCCTTAAATTTTTATTCTCTTACTCCTGTCAGACTAATGCTGCAACTACAAGTATACAAAACCATACAGAGCCTTTGAAGAAATTCAGATTTAAATAGAGAGAAAATAAGCCATAGTTAGCTTCAACTGTCAACTTATACACAAACCTGCATGATCAGATGACATATATCCATATCTGTGAGACATTTCCTTAACTGCTAATTCAGTCAGGAAGGTACAGATCACTGTGAGATGTACCATCCCTAGGCAGGTGGACTTGCATGTCTAAAAAAAGCTACCTGAACAACCTAGAGAGAGGAAGCCAATAAGAAGCATTCCTCTGCGCTCTCTGCTTCAAGTTCCTGCCTTGACCTCTCTGATATGAAGAAATGTAACCTATAACTATAAGCTAAAATAAACCCTTTCCTCCCCAAGTGGCTTTTGGTCATGTTGTTTATCAATGCAACAAAGAAGCAAAAGAATCAAACAAATAAAATAAATAAATCAAACAGTATTTTAAAAAATGAATAATATTTAATGAAAGAAAAGCTTCAAGGAAACTAATATTCTTCCTCACACAAATATTGATGGGAATGCAAACCCTTTTTCTGAGAACAGTTCAACACTATCAATCTATACTTTAAAACTTTCAGCCTAGCAATTTAATGTCCCAGCAGGAACATATGATTTTGGACACTCTGAACAGATTAATGTAGAGCTAAAGATAAGAAACAAGTTTGTTGTGGGCTAGTTCCTCTAGGTTAATAGAAGACACATGTGCAGATGCCTGGATCCATGTGCAGACACTGAAAGGCAAGAGTATAAGATAAATCGTCAGTTAAACTCAGAAGTAAGACTTACACAAGACTTGCTCATCTAAAGAAGGAGGCAAGAAGCAAAGACTCCTCTCATATCATTGAAGGAGGCAATGAAGAAGAGAATCCGAATCAGAAAAGACATTCCTTTGAAAGAGTCAATCAACCATGATTACAAAGCTCTTCCAAATGACACTCTTCCAAATGATTTCATTATCTATATTTGGAGTCAGAAGCTTCACTCAGGAGCAATAATAATAGTCCAATTGCCATAGCATAGTCAGTAATGTCCCCATGAGCATATCTTACCTGTACTGAAAGGGAGAAACCACAGGAATAAGAGGCATGTATCGTGGAAAGATCATGGCACAGTTGTTGCCATCTTAAAGTAAAAACAACTATCACTCACAGGAGACACATGCTGAATTTATCAACATTCCCTCCTAGGACATGGGAAGTGAGCAAACCTTGAATTGAGATCCAAGCACTTAAACACACATACCCAGCTCCATGTAATCTTGCCCAGTTGTTAATGTTTTGGGATTGTGCTAGAGTATAGAGAAGGTGAAAGTTTACCTGGGGTTGGGATCTCCAGTGATGTAGTTCTCATGAGTTGCCACCCATACTGGAATAGGCTATGGAAGAGATGCTGCTGGTTTTGAGTCACCCATGTTCATTTAAGTAAATCCTCACTGTATTAGTCGGGGTTCTCTGGAGTAACAGACCTGATAGGAGATTTATTTAAATGACTTACAAGCTGTGGTCCAGCTAATCCAACAATGCCTGTGTGCAGAGGCCCAAGAATCCAGTAAATGTTCCTAGACTGGCTATCTCAGCTGGTTGGTCTTCGGTGTACATCAGAATTGAGAAGAAGTAGACTTATTATAATGCCAGTGAAGAAATACACTTGTTTGTGAAATGCAAGCAAGCAGAAAAAGAGCAAATGCTTCCTTCTTCCATCTTCTTATGAGGGTTTTCAGCAGAAGGTGTACCCCATATTAGAGATGTGTCTTCCTACCTCTAAAGACCTGGATTAAAGATATGACCTCCTACTTCAAAGATCCAGATTATAAGTGAATCTTCCCATTTCAAATTAAGGAAAAATTCCTCACAGGTGTGCCTTAGAGGAATTTTAATACAGTAATATGGCTGCTCTGGCAAGGGAATCACATCCAAACTCCTATATCTGTGTGATGCAGCTGGACTGCAGACACACCAAACACCTTTAATTCCTATGGCTAGAATTTGGACACACCCTTAGTGCACACCTTTAAGGTAAAATTAGTTTGTAGAAGGAAGCAACTATGTTTGAAAGTGATATCTAATTGGGGGGCACACAAAGTGACAAATCAGAGAAAGATTGACAGAACTAGTCAGAAATAGGATACTTCCAACTCTCAAAAGGACAGGAAAGAGAAGCTTTTTAAGACCATGGCAGGGAGAGAGGGTTAGTCAGTTAGGCATCAGTGCAGTGAGTTCAGTGGAGCAGAGTTGAGTTTGTTCATGAGTTCATCAGTTCAGTGCAAGTCAGCAGAGGCACTGAATGCAGTGGAGTTGAACAGCTAAGTTGAACCAGCCAGCCATAGTTCAAAAAGAGCTAGAAATGGGGAGTTAATTCAGTAGTAAACCTCCAAGACAACAATTATATCTAACCAATAAAAGTTACTCTTATATGTGCCCCTTCACTTGGGAGCTTTGGGTAATTCCAGATGTAGTCAAGTTGACAACCAAGAATAGCCATTGCATTTACTCATGCTCATGTAAATGAGAACAGTAAACTCAGTTGGTTCATCAAGCTTAACTTGGATAGAACCATTTCTTTGAGCTGCCATTGGGACTCTGTCTAGGTAAAGAGGTATTTGATCATATCATCTCACTTAGGTGATCTCTAAGAACTCCTGGTATTCCAAGAAAAGAACTCCAAGTAAATTGAAAAGAAAAAAAAAAAACATATACAACAGAAATTCCATAGGACATAAAGTCTACCAAGGGCTCTGTAAATTGGGGAGAGTCACAGTGAATGTTATTCAACATGTCATAGCCATAGCCATGTGCCCCTCTTCATGAATAGGATCTCAATTTATCCTGATAAGTAAAATTCTCCATTAGACCAGATATTATAGCTTTCTTTGTAGACCCAGAGTCAATATTTAACTGATGATATGTAAGTCAGCTGTTTGGTGAGACATTTTTAATGTCTATAACGTGACATAAACCTTTATAGTAAAGCTTTGTAAAAAGCTGTTTTCATTATTTTATGCGCATTGCATGCAGGTCTGCAATGTCCTTCCTTCAGCTTCTGATAATACCATCCGAACTCCTTCCAGATCCACCCCACAACCTCTCCCAACTTCATGGATTTTAAAAACATTTTCTTAACTTTTCCACTTTTCCAAAAACTGTCAGAAATCAAAAATCTGCATGTAGTGCCTGAATTGAAATTCTATTACATCTGGAAGACATTTGCTTTCTGTAAAGCTTTGTGTGGCCTCAACAAACCACTGTACAAACCACCTCTGTGCGTATTTTATGTGATACAGAAATAAACAAATGACTATTCCTTTTACACCTAGCAAAGTCAGCATGCCTAGAGCCAACTGTGCAATGGTGAGCAACAAGGTCAAGAACAGGATTAAATTCTGATGTTCTGTATAGTAAGGTAAATGAAGCCACAACAATATACTTTAAAGTAACCAGAAGAGAGGGAATACTAAAAAGGGGGGATGAAAAATTCAACACACTAATTTAGCACAAACACTTCACAGTATATATAACAGTACGTTCTAACTAAGACCTATGGTTGAAAACTCCTGTCCTATAAAAGTTGTTTTTAATAAACAACATGATAAAATGAACTATGTGACTACTTTGGAGAAAATCAAGTAAGTACTTGAGCAAATGGATATGCTAAATAAACAAACTCAATCAGTACCTAACGTACACATGTATCAAAATATCACCCTGTACCCATAAATACTTACAAAAAGGCATCGGTCAAAAATAAACTAGGATGAGGGGTAGGGGTGGAGCTCAGTGTGGAGTGCCTGCCTGAGGAGGCCCCAGGTTCAGTCACCAGCACCACATTAACCATGCATGGTGGTGCCACAACTGTGTGCCCAGCACACAGGGGCAGAAGGTTCAGAAGTTCAAGCTCATCCTTGGCTATATAGCTTGAGCTCAAGGTTCCTAGCTTGAGTCGGATGTGGGCTGGAGAGGGAGGAAGGGAGGGAGAGAGAAAGGGAGGGAGAGAGGAAGGGAGGGAGAGAGGAAGGGAGGGAGAGAGGAAGGGAGGGAGAGAGGAAGGGAGGGAGAGAGGAAGGGAGGGAGAGAGGAAGGGAATTCATTAGCTATTCCCAAAGCCATCTTGGACTGAGTGCCTCACTATGAATTTACAGGGATTCTTGTTTTGGGTTTGGTTTGGTTTGGTTTGGTTATTAACTTTAAATTGGAATCTTAGATTCTTTGTAGAACTGAGAAACTCCAAATCTCGCGCAGAGAAGATACAAAGCGGGCCTGTCTACCATGCATTCACCTTAGGCCAGCTTCGCTCATTTTAGAAATTTCCAGACAACGTTTTCTTGGTTTCAAGTAATGTAATCCACTCAGAGCTTTGCAGATACAATTCCCACAGTTTGGCACCGGCACAACAATAAACAAACAGGCCAATGTAAAGACTGCCTAAACACAGGCCAACCCATGTCTATAAACTTGGCAGATGAGAGAAATAGTAATGAATATCAGTTGGGGGGATGAATTATTCAATAAATTAATTGGGCACAAATGGTTAGCCATATTTTTAAAAGATAAAATTACATCCTTACCTCACAGGATACATAAAAATGCATTCAAACTAAGACCTACAATTGGAAACCCCTGTCCTATAAAAGTTACTACCAACAACATGAAAAGACAAACTGTGTGAGTACACCAGGGAAAATCAAGTGCATATGTGGTGTTATAGCTCATCGTGGGCCAAGAAAAATCCAAGTAACCAGTATCTTATAAAGAACACAACCATTGTGATTTAATCAAACAACAGAAATCTACATTACACTACATGTAACATGTGATGTTGTGATAAAGGCATAAATTATAAAAGGTTTGCAAGGGATGGTTACTGGGTTACAATGCAAAAAAACCTACCATATTATACATGCACACACAGGGCAGAAATGTAAAAAAGACAAGCAAAGGAGATGTACCACTTTTAGGACAGATCAATCGTGATTGTGAAAAGTGGAGGTCAGAGCAGCACATTCGTCTGCAATGAGAGGAGAGGGAGTTTGTCTTATCTAAGACTTTTGATTATTAAAAATATGAGCGATGGCTGGGAAGATGGCCCCGTGGATAAAGCACTTGCTGTGCAGTGTGAGGAGTGGAGTTTGGATTCCCAAAGCTTGCACAAAGCTGGGTGCTGAATCCTGGCACTCCCACAGTGAGGGAGGAGGTAGAGACAGGAAAATCCCTCTCAAGCTTGTGGGGCAGCTGGCCTGGATACACAGCAGCTAAGGAGAAAGAAACTCTGTCCCAAACAAAGTAGAAGCTGAGGACCAATACCTGAGGTTGTAGCGCCAGGGAAACCCAAAAGATCACACAGGAGCCCTTCCAACGCAATCACATCAGGGCCTTTATTCAAGCTAGCTCGGGCCCCTCAGCCCACCACCCACTCGCAGAATGGTTTTGGTAGAGAGAAGCCCCAAACATCTACTGGGGTAAAGTTTTATAGAAAGACAACAAGTTGGGGGGGGGGGGGTGAATGTTTCTAGCCTGGCAAGGTACTATGGCTTTTAGCACAATTGGCTGGTGCTGGGAGTCAAACCCATACATTTAACTTCTGCTTTCCTGTGCATTAGTGGTTGTTAGGCAGAGGGAGGCTTGTTGGGGATTAACCTGGAAACTCTGGATTTGTTGGGGGAGATTAACCTGGAGACGTTGGTCTTGTTGGGGTTAGCTTAGAAACTAGAGCTAGGCTTGAGTTTTGCTGGGGGCTAACTTGGAAGCTAATGCTAGGTACCTGCCTGTGAGTTTACCTGAGGTCAAGTTCTCTAAAATGGAGTCTGAACTTAAAAGATTTGGTCTCTCAAGGTTTTCCTGTGACCGTCACTCATACACGTTAACACTTCTTGCGCGCGCTCGCGAACACACATTCTGTTTTTATAAGATTACCTCTCTGCTCATTGTGTGTGCACATTTGGGGCAGGGGTGGAGGAGTACTTTGCCTACTTCCCCACTTGGGAGAAGGAAGAGGGGAGGGAGGGAGGGAAGGGGGAAAAGCCCTTACAGTAGCATTTTATAGCGTTTTTAATGCCTTTAAGTCCTGACGGGACTTCTAATATCGAGCCTGCTACGTGGCAGTTTGCTTCTAAAACCCAAAGGACTTCATTTTATCTCCTTCATTTACCTCTCAATGCACATTGCCTTACTTAATGTGTGTTTTTCTGTTCAAGGATGTATCCAGGATTCCACATGCTTGTCATATCTCAAGTTTCCCTTAGTTTCCCTGGACCATGGAATTTTTCCAATTTTTCTTGGTTCTTGATGACCTCGAAAGCTGTTGACAAGAATTACTCAATAATACTGTAAAGTATCCCCGTGCTGCTGTTTATTTAGTGTTTTTCTCATGTCTCTGGTAGGGTTATCAGCTTGGAAGTCAAAGATCACAGGTGTGTATTATACCATTTCCACTGTGGAGCTTATTATTATTTGTTTATGTGTATGAGTGGTTTGCCTACACATATGTCTTTGCACCGTGTGTGTATCTGGTGCTCACGAAAGAGAGAAGAGGGCATCAATTACCCTGGGAATGTACTTACAGACAGTTGTGAGCCGCCATATGGGGGCTGGGAATGAAACCTGTATCCCACAGAAGAGCAGCCAGTGCTCTTAACTGCTGAGCCATCTCTCCTGTCTCGTTTTTATCATGTTATAAAATGTTTCTGCATGTTACATACCAATAGATCCTCCTTTTGTTGTCAGCTTTGACAGTGGACACCTGTTGAGGCAGATTGTCATCTTTCTCTACTATAGAGTATGTCTCTTTTCTTTTTTCCATGTTCCACACTGTCTTTGTCTGTCCATGAGGACAGGGCAGGGTTACTCAACCTACTTGAAGACAGTATGCCTGTACAGATCACATGGAGTCCATATGCATGGGAAGTCTCTATCTTCTTCATTTATCTCAATACTTGCTTATTCTCATTTGATCATTGCTTTACCTTCTCTTGGACTCAGAAATAGTCATCTTTCACTTTCGGTTAGAATCCATAACAACATCATTTTATTGCTCAGACTCTTTCCAATTTAGCCACTGAGAGATCCTCAAGTGTTTCTTACCTTCTTTTTCCAGAACACCACAAGTGTGCTTTTAATGAGTATTCAAAAGATTAACATACAAATAGAAGAATCTAGCAATTATGCAAATACTGCTTACACTACTAGGCACAAAGGCCTCAGTTGCCCCGACCTGCGGGACTTCGTTATTCGTGAGAATCGAGGAGGACTAAGCCTGAAAGAAAAACGGGCGAGAGAGAGAAGGGAGGCTAGGCAAGGTTCCGTCTAGGTCTCACTTTATTTTTTACACACGTTTGCTTTTAAAGAAAAAGGAATGTAGAGGGGAGGGGAAAGGGGGCTTATGGCCCCCCAGCTGTCATGGTTCAACAAGCCAGACCATCCGAGGTATCAAACTGTTTTATGATAGGTCTATTTCCAGGAGATGGGGAGGACACAACTATCTCTCAGAAGGTCACTAGGGTCAGATTCCCAGGAACGGTGTGAAGATCCTGGCTCCAGGCATCTCCAGCTTATCTTGTGCAAACACACCTGGTCTTCAGAAAGTCTCAGATACCCAAGGACAGTGTGGAGGCTCAGACAAATTTCAAAGAGGGTGTTAGATTCTCAAGGACAGTGAGGAGGCCCAGGCAAACTCCAAAGAGAGTGTTAGGGCCTCAAGGACAGTGAGAAGGCCCAGGCAGATTCCAAGGAGAGTGTTAGGGCCTGGCTCCCAACACTCAGTGATAAGTAAAATTGCCAGTATAACTCAAACAACAACATATAAACATAATATTATTTAAAAGTTCTATCTTATACTTAGAATTTTTTAAATGCTCTTAGTTTCTTGCAGTTACTTGCTTATTTGTTGTGTTGCTAAGAATGGAATCCAGGTCCATATATGTGTTTTTATTTTTAATTAACATATAATTGCTTCACTCCCCCTTTCACTTTCCTCTCCCCAACCCTCCTGTGTACTTTATCCCCATCCCTCATGTGCTTGTGTAAGGGTCTGTGATTTGTGAAGAATGATACCCAGACTCAAATAGCATGCAATAGCAAACAGCATTTATTCTGCAGGAAACCTGCATGCAGGGGTCTACAATACATTGGGATGGAAGACATGGGTATGGACTTTCCAGGGTTAATTTAAATCCAGTTAGGGTAGGAGTAGGTGAGTTTTACCTTTCTTTCCTTTGATTGGTTGGCGCTATCTCCAGTGGTAGGTCCCTTTGTGATTAGTTAAGGCTGTGGGAGATTTTGGGTACATTTGCTGACTAACTGTACTTAGCTCAAGCTAGGTGACGGGGCAATTTTTACAGCTCCTGATTGGCTGCAGATGAGGTTGACTCACTGTAGGTGGTGGGACAACTTCCTAATTGGCTGCCCATGAGGAGTGGGTTTTCCTGGAATTGACCTGTTTTGGACTTTTTCAGTTCTGAGAAACAGAAACTTAGGCCTAGTCTCCCAAGCTGCCATTTTGCAGCCTGTCATGGAGTCAATCTGGCTCTGCCTAACTCAGTCCTCTCACTTGGCACCTTGCTCTCTATCAAATGTGTAACCTCTGGCCTCTTTTTTCATTGATAAATGTATGATAGTAGTAGGAGCTAACATTGTAGAGTACTTACTGTAACAGATATCATAATAAGCACTTAACAGTGAATGCTTCTATTAATCTTTCACAACAGTCCCATGGCTATGCCCTGAGAATGCAAGGTTGTCCACTGTTCTCAAAGCATGGTCCCTGAGGGCTTGTTCTACTAGGGAATGTTCATATATCCTTGACTGAAAAGCTGTCTTCTTCTTTCCTATCAGGAAGGTCTTACAGGAAAACCACAAAGAGCCATGAGAGTGGAATGGACCACCTACCTGACCAGGCAGATCAACTGAATCAACATTGGATCAATGAATGACAGAAACCCAGTTCACCCTTGAAGTGGAAGTTTCTGGATGTCATGTGATGCAGACTCACATGGTGTTTTGCTGAGGAAAGACCTGTGGGAAGACAGATGGTATGGGGAGAGAGTATAAATAGAACTCAATGGACAGTGACAGTACCCACTTGCATAGCTCGCTTTGCAATGCTTCACTGATCTCTCATTTTGTCTTTGCTGACCTTCACTTCATTGAAAGAAGCACAGCGGAGAACTTTTCCTGGCATCCCAACTGGTTCTGGTTGCTCCTGATGACTCGTGCCAATTCAGCAGAGGCTGACTTTTTCTGCTGGATCATTTCACCACTGCTGATTCATGTTTAGTATCCTGACACTACTGAACTGGACTGCTGGTATCCTGACAATGGAGATTGGAATCACTCCCAAAGAACTACTTCTAAATAGGTCTACATCCCCTTGTCCTATTTACCATCTTTTCCCCCTACCTTTAGACAGTGGGCTAGAAGGGGGTGGAAGCATTTAAGAACCCTTATTAAAATTGGGTGTTGAAAAAAATCTAAGCCTACACACCCTCACAACCTGCTCCCTGTGCTCCCTGCACCAGAAAGACCAAGGTCACCCTAAAAAGAACTGCAAATGCAGTCTTGGCCTCACCACAGACATATCTAAGCATAAGTTCTGGGGCTTGGAAAGGTGCACTTAACATTTTTTTCCAGGAGTTTCAGAGGCATGCTAATGCTTGTGAGCAAGCTGAAACCAAAACTTAATTCCTGTTATGGAAATGAGAGTGTATCAAAGCCTCTGTGTTGAATTACTTAAGCATATTCCCTCATCCACTATCCAAGGAAGAAATCCAATTCAGGTCATTTTTATTTAAAACTCAGCATGAAGAAGTATGGAGTATCAGTTTATCTCCTTGGCTGATAGTACTAGACCAAGTAAGTTTATGTACTAAATTTGCCATTAGAGAAAGTCCCTATATCCCTTTTCTAGAACAAGCCATGTGGAAACTACTATCTTGTTACCAATTTTTTAAAATATGACATTTTAAAGGAGCTTAAAGAGAGATATGTTGTATGGCTTTTAAAAGGATGCTTCTAGATAACAAGGATGATTAAAGAAAAAACTCGGTGCCAGGGTGGGATACCACCCTTGTTGGTCAATAATGTACTAGAGACAATACCAAAGACCATACAGGCTTGTGTAATTCCTCTTGGTTTCCCCAGGACTAGATGATAAGACCTTATGGCTGATGACACCCCACACCTTAGTTGTACAGTGTATAGAACTCAATCTGGGACTGAGTTGGAAGCTTCTAAAGGGACTGAGGTAGCAGAATAAACTTCATTTTGTTTTTAAGACTCCATTCTAACTTAGCTTACTCTTAGAGAGGCATGGCCTTAAGGTCTGAGAAAAATCATCAAATGTCCCTGGAAGTTGTAGCTCGCTGATAACAACAGAGTGGGCTAAGAAAACATAAGTCTTCCCCAGATCAAGATGCTCTTTTTTGATGTATGCTCTCTCCTTGTGGTTTAACCAGATGCTGTAAACCAACTATCTTAAAGTCCAACATTCCCTTACTCTCTCAAGTAATGCCAGGGCCTGGAAAGCCCTGCTTGCAGTTTTTTCCTTTATAAACCCTCTTCCCCTAGACCTCAGGACCACTCTCCTATCCTGATGCATCAGGAAGGTTTGTGGCCTAAGCTTGAGCTTGAACTTGAACAAAGACTCTCCTGTGCTTGCATTGGAGTGTGGTTCTTGGTGGTCTCTTTGGGGTTTTTGAGATCTGGGCACAACACTTCCTCTGTACCAGCTAACTTTCATAGTCCCAGGTGGCACTGAACAGACCACTATGGGATAAAACTCATCAAAGGTCTTCCCCAACTGTGAACCATATAAACCACTAGCCCAACTTTCCAGGCAAGATGTATTCACTGTACAACAATGGCACTACTATTATAATGTCACCAACTACTCTGATTGGATTGAGGCCTACTCCACAGAAGAGAATCCATGCCCAGTACTATAAATGCCAACATCTATGCAAGATACAGAGATAGCAATCACAGACTCACAGCAGTACAGCTGTCTATACCAAGAATGGACCTGTCAATAATCAGGCATGAACGGAGAAGAAGCTCTGAAGATCCTACTCTTCTGCTGAACTATGTGCTACTGATAAATTCTGAGAGGAGAGAATCACTGCCTGTAGATGTGTACCCACTGGTGATAAAGCAAACCTCAAACTCATGAATTTACTAATGTGTGTGTGTGTGTGTGTGTGTGTGTGTGTGTGTGCTGTTAGAGAAAATGTCTAGTTCTATGCATTGACATTAAAGAAATTTGTTTAACCTACTTTCTTTTAAGGGGATTTTCTCTTTTCTTTGTCTAATTAAAAAAGTGTTAAGAACCAGTTCTTTTAGAAGTTATAATTTTTAGGTATTAACCCACTATTGGCAACTAAATAAAATATACTATAATTTTTTATTTAATATTTGTGCTTATTTGTTTTTCTTTGGCGAGGGGAAATTAAGAGCTAGGATGAGCCCCAGGGCCTTGTGCACATTAAACAAAACACTCCTACTCTCATGATATTGTTGGCTCATTAAGTGGGACCAGGGAAGTGAGAGAAAAAACTTAGATTAACAACATAATAACATTCTTTAAATTACAATAATTCTAACTTAAAGAGTATTATCACCTCTAAAATCCAAAACAGAGGACTAGGAAGTATTCTTTAATGAACCATAGCAAGTCCAGCATATAGAACATGACTATTTCTCCATGACTAATACTTAATTGTAAGAGTATAAGTTAATTAGGCATGTCTCCATTGGGCCCCTCTTCAGTCATTCTAAACAAACTGAGACTAGTTAATGTTTTAAAAAATAATGTTATGCTAACTTAAAAATACACAGGCATCATGCAGTTGTACCGGCAAAGGCAACATCTATATTACTTGTAACCCAGGATGGTAATTCTCAGTCAGGAGAGCTCTGCTTAATGATGTATTTACCCTAAAACACATACCTTCTTTTCTTCAAATAGGGAACAGAATTGAAATGTTTGCATGTGACTTTGAGAGAGGTGTAGGGTGGTGTCCTTGCACCCTACTTAGGTTTCTTTTGCTGTGAGGAACACCATTATGAAAAGCAATTTTTGGAGCAAAGGGTTTCTTTTGGCTTAAGGTTATAATCTATCAATGACAGGAAGTCAGAGCAGGAAATCAAGAAAGGAACTGAAGCAGAACCCATGGAGAGCGCTGTTCACTGGCTTGCTCCTCATGACTCCTTGACCCTAATTTCTTATACAATCCAGGACCACCTTGCCCAGGGATTATACTGCTGACATTGGGCTAGGCCCTCCCACATTGATCAAGAATGGAGAAAACGTCCTACAGGCTTGCCTAAAGGCTAGATTGGTGGAAATATTTTCTCCTCTGAGGTAAGTAGGATATGATAGGGAAGGGAAAGGGAGGAAAGGGAAGGGAAGGGGAGGAGAGGGGGAGGGGAGGGGAGGGGAGGGAAGAAGCCTGGCTCTATAGGTTTCAGAAAAGAAGAATTTTAATATGTGGCTGAGAGACTGTTCTTGTGATATTTTATTGAAGAATGTGGCTGCTTTTTTGCCCTTGTCTGAAAAGTCTACCTGAGGCTAAGGTAAAGAGATTTATATTAATTGCATTGACAAAGAAAGTCTCAAAAAAAAAAAAAAGCCAACAGAGACTTTGTTCTCTGATTACATCTCATGAAGAATGTTTGAACAAGCATAGCAAGCTGAGAAAGGAAAAATATAAAATGTATGGTCATAAAGAGCAGCTGAGGCTTGGCACTGTGAGGGGGCATGGAAAGCCATTGATAAAGGTGCAGCCTCAGTTGTAGTTGATGGCCCAGGTCAGAAGGGGTCATGCAAATAACTTGAGGTTTGGCATCATGAAGAGAGCCTATTGATGAAGCCTAGTTGCAGCAAAAGATTCCAGCATATTAGAGATGCCAGTACCATAGGATGACCACCAAGAACATCATCCGCAGTGGAGTGGAGTCAGTCAGTGCCTAGAGGGCTACAGAGAGCAGATCTAGAGAAGTAATGAAAGTCCTTTGGAGAAGCCCAGAAGATCATATATGTATCCTAGATATTGGAACAGGAAGTTGTGAAATTGAAGCTGACTTGGAGACCCCCAGATACCCCCAGATGTTAAAGATGCCAGAACCATGGGATACCTGCCAAGGAAAGCTTCTGCTAATAGGGAGTAGAACCAGACCAGGAGAAAGAAGTTTATTGTAGTCAACAAAGATGGAAAAGGAGCTGGGGATCTGAAGAGTGCTTTAATATCAGACATGGAGATGAAGAGTTTGGAGTTTGCCCAGCTGGTTTCCTGTCTTGCTTTGGGGATTACAGTAAAGTGATTGGATGAATCTCAGAAGAGACCTTGAACTTTGGACTTTAACATTGTTGAGACTGCTATAGACTATGTGGACTTGGGAAGCTGGACTAAATGTATTTTTCAATATGCTATGGCTAGGTATGGCCCCCATATCACACGTGTTTGAACAAGCCTATGGGGGCCAGAGTGGTTTGAATATGCTGGCCCAGGGAGTGGCACTATTAAGAGGTATGGCCTTGTTGGAGTGGGTGTGGCCTTGTTGGAGAAAGTGTGCCACTGTGGGGGTGAACAATGAGACCCTACTCCTTACCAGATGAAGGCCAGTCTTCTCTTAGTGGCTTTCAGATGAAGATGTAGAACTCTCAGCTCTCCTAGTGTTGTACCTGCCTGGATACTGTCATGCTCCTTGATGATAATGGACTGAACCTCTAAGACAACTCCAACTAAATATTGTCCTTATGAGAGTTGTCTTAGTCATGGTGTCTCTTCACATTAGTAAAACCCTGACTAAAACAGCCGTCTTCTGTTAATCAGAGATCAGAATAGGTTAGAGCCTGCCATCTGGTGTGAGATGAGACATTGTTTTTTGCTGACACTCAGACTAGGACTGAAACACACTTTTGAGGATTATACCTCTAGGTTCCATAGTGATATTCTCAGCATCAGCTTTTCCAGTTCTTACACTCGAACTATTGTTCTACACTGGTTCTCCTGTGTTGCCTCTGAGCTGCAGATCTTGAGATCTCATAATCACTTGGACCATTTCTTTATAATGAATTTACATATTATACTATACACATACACAACCTATTGGCTCATTTCCTCTGGGGAACCCTGACTCATACAAAGACTGTCTCAGTTAGGGTTTTACTGCTGTGAACAGACACTATGACCAAGGCAACATTATAAGGACAATATATAATTGGTGCTGGCTTACAGGTTCAGAGGTTCAGTCCATTATCATCAAGGCAGGAGCATGGCAGTGTCTAGGCAGACATGATTCAGGCAGAGCTGAGAGTTCTGCCCCTCCATCTGAAAGCTGTTAGTGGAAGTCTGACTTCCAGGAAGCTAGGGTGAGGGTCTTAAGCCCATAATCACAGTGACACACCTACTCCAACAAGGCCACACCTCTGAATAGTGCCCCTCCCTGGGCCAAGCATATACAAACCATCACAAGGACCAAAGTCAACATTCATTAGTATTAGCCAAAACGCTCTGCAGGACCTATCCTACCAGTCCTCTCATCAAACCCCACAGCCACCCCCACTCCTCTACTTCCTCACACACAAGAAAACACTCTGCCATGGGCTTTTACTCATTCATGTATTCACTGATGACTTCAGCTCATCAACAAGTCCCTACTAAGGTCTAGCGGGGGGGGGGGGGGGGGGGAGGGCTAGCACTGGCACTACAATGTGAACAAAACAGAAAACTAATTCCACAGAGCATATTCTTATCAATCAGCAAAATAGCACATAAACAGGTTAGTGTCTGAGAACAGAACAGTATGTGCATCAAGGGGAAACATCACAGGGCATATTCATAGCAACTTTGAGTTGTAAGAAAGAGAAAACCTTCCTCTGTAGGAGCTTTATAAGCATAATTCTACATGTTCTAAAAATGAATTATCCATGTGAAGATCTGAGAAGGAATATCCAGGCATAGGGAACAAACGACACATACAAAACCCAGTCTGAAATAAGTTCAGTGTGTGTGCCAGGAACAGTATAGAAGTTTGGTCTTTCTTCCTCCCAACCCCATGCTCCCATAAATAAGACTCAAGAAATATTTATAAATACCTTGGCTCTATAGCTAGGCTCTTCTCTGACTGAATCGTAACTTAACCCATTTATTATAGCCTTCATTCTGTCACACGGCTGGTTACCTATGCTCAGGTACCATGCATACATCTCATCACATCTTCCCAGGTGAATCTCCTACCTGGCAGTCTCCCAGAATCCTTTCTGCCTCCTGGATGTCCCACCTCCTATTTCCTGCCTAAGCCATAGGCCATCACATTTGTTATTGACAGGTGTCATATCCATACAGATACAAGAGATGCAATTCTAGAGGGAGAAAAGAGCTGCCTTGGAGAAGGAGACAATTTGCCTATGCTGTCCCTCTCATTGGCCCAATTTTAATCCTCCTTTCTCCTAGTTCATCCCTTCTCATTCTTTGAGTCTTCATTTAAATACCTCCTCTTCACTGAAGTTCTTCAATGAGGTCAGACCAAAGCTCTGTTATAAGCACATGTTCTCTTGGTGCCATGGCAGTCCACTTGATACATAGATTAACAAACAGAAGCAGCCACTACCTGGGCCATGATAATTAGTGTGCCACTATAGTGTGGACCATGTAACTTGTATCGACCAGTAGTGCAGAGGCATCCATGATAATTAAGCAGACACTTCAAAGGCATGTGTAGTGTGGGACTTGCTGGCTAGTTTAGAAAGAAACTATATGAAGAATCCTGGCTGACCTGGTAGAAAATAAAAGGTATGTTGCCTCAGCTGCCAGGTTCCCTGCTGCATGACATGTTAGTTAGGCCACCTGTATCTGTCTACTTTATATTATTGTCATAAAATACCTGAGGCTAGTGAGCCGAAGCAATGGATCAGAAGTTATGAGGGCCTAGTTCTCGTGCAGAGGATTTGGTTTCATTCTCAGAACCGACATGGTGACTCACAACAGCCTGCAACTCCAGGTCCAGGGAAACCCATGCCCTCTCTGGCCTTCCTGTGTGCCCATGGTGCATATAAACTCAAGAAGTACACATGCATTCACATAAACATAATAAATAAATCTTTCAAAAATGGTTGAGGCTAGCAAGTGTATACAAATACATGTTTATTTGGTTAACAATTCGGGCTATCCAATTAGCTAGTGGTTTTGCTCTGATAAAGACTCCATATAGTGGGTTTGGTCATAATGGTAGCAGCAGGTGTGGATGGGAAAGACCGCATCCAGGTGGGAGTCAGACTCTGGTCTACAACTTCTCCAGACAATTAATAAGAGACTTTTAAAAGCACACTTTAATCCCTTCCAAGAGTGGCAGTCTCAGCGACCCAATGTTTTCACCTTAGGCTCCTCTCTTAAATGTCCACACCTCCCACCATACATTAAGGAGCAAACCAAGCCTCCAAGTCATGAACTCTTGGAGGACACTCAAACCATATTCAAATTGCCCAGTTCTGCTTCTGCCTTTGGGCTAACCCAGGCACTGGTGTGCACTAGGTTAGAATGGAGAAAATGAAGATTCACTGGGCCAGGTGGATCCTTTAATTTAGGGCTGAGAATTCAATAGATACTCTGAATATTCAGATAATTTATAGGTCGTGCATTTCCCCACAGAAATAGAAACTTCTCTGACCAAGGGGTGTCCTAATTTGTTCATATAAATACAAATACCTAGAAGCTAGTTTTACAACATATATTTTGCAAAACCACATTAGTAGGTTGCCTCTAATGACTATGGCCTCCCTACCTGTGGGCTTTTGACCAGATTTAGCTTACCAGACATGATTTCCTCCTGTAGAGTGGGATTCCCATTCAACAACACATCAATGACCAACCCTTTAACAGTCATTCTACTATTGCACCAGTGTGCATATCATGTCAGGCAGCTTCTCCATTTATAGTTGCAAACAATAGCAAATCAAGGCCCTTTTGCAGGGACTCTTGTACACATTGTCTGACCTGAGATGTCCCTGAAACCATGTAATAAGACCCCTTCATCCTTGCAGGTAACAATGGCAGCGAATGTGTGGCAGAGCAAAACTGCTCATTTTGGCCAGGAAACACAAGGAAAGAATTGGTAGAGGTCATGACCCTATGATCTATATCTAAACCATACCTCTAATCATCTCAAAGCCTCTTAGCCTAACATATAAAGGTTCTAACACATCCCAGCAGTATAATAACAGAGACCAAGCCTCTAGGGCATTGACTTAGGAAACATTTAATGTACAAGCAATGGCATTATTAACACAGCCTTTTTTGTGTCTGCATATACTCCTTTCCTTCATGATACCACATATTATAAATACTGATACATTTGGCATGTGATAGAATAAATGAGATATTGGTTTTAGTTCTGTGTTTTTGTTGAGTCCAAAGTAGCATCAGAGTCTTATATAACTAAGGATGATCTTGAACTCACGAACCTCCTGCTACCATCTCCCAAAGGCTTATTTGATAAGAATGCACTATCAAATCCAGTTTAAGTACTGTGCATCAAACTCAGGTCTCTGTGAATTGTAGGCAAGCATTCTAACAACTGATTCATAGCACTAGCCCATAAGTGATTTATACATATTTAAATTCTAAAATATAAGTTAAGAAATATAATTTGCTTTATGAAGCTCTTAGTAAATTAAACATTATTTCTTATGCTATATTGCCTTTTTCCCTCATTCAATCTATTTAAAATCATTTAAACATTAAATGTCTCCTTTATGTCATTAGGAAATATAGCAACCCTTATTGAAGCATATTCTCTCACAGTAAAAGAGGAATAAGAAGAAAACAAACCCACAGATAGCTTCCACCAGTTCTAATGGCTCTTTCCCAGCTCTTTTGGTCAATATAATATTCTGTTTGACAGTAACCTTCAGTGTAGCCTTGCCAGAGAAAGCCAGGCTGGTGCTCACCAGCCAAAGACTCTTCCACATCCTCACACACTGAGTAAATCTTTACTTACTGGCAGGCTTGCCCACTGCTTGGGGTGCTCTACTGGAAAGGAGAAACAGATATAGATGTGAAAACCTGAACTTTAGTAATGGAGAAATGGAAACATTCAGGAAATTATAAGAGGCAAGGATTTTCTTCTATAGTTTTTTTTTTTAATTTGAACTTTTAGAATGAATTAAAGAGAAGTGTATTTTTTGTGTAATGAAGCTGGAGAAAGAGTTGAAAAATCAACCAAAAATTCAGCCAGAAAACATATTATATAGGCACAGAAAATGTAAAAGAACTGCTAAAATATGCTGATACCAGCAACAAAATTATGCAAATCTGTAAGAATTTCAAGAACGAAAAGAGAAAAATACAAGAGGTATTTGAATGCATACACCCAGTATTGAAAATAAACTTGTGTTTGCAGGTTTAAGAGTTTAAGTCAAGAGAAATGAGAAGCCATACCTATTATAAAGATTTTTAAAAATAGCACAAAGAAAATATTCTAAGTATTTCCAGAAAGAAAAACAATAGAGAAGAAGCAAATTATAGACAATATACACATTTTCACAAGACCACTGTAATTATTAAAGAAGTAATATAAGAATTAAAATAAAACCCTTAAATTTGTAGTGCTTTTAGGTCAATCAAATTAACTCTTAATGAAGAACTATGTAAGTCTCAGTCACATGTTTCTATACTTTGTGACCTGGAGAGACACATATTGAAAACACTGTGGCACTCAAGTTGAATGGGGTAATAATTACAAGGTAGTTTTAAGAAAAACAGCTTGTTAAGTCAACATTGCTGGGTCGGGGAGAAATAAGCCTTCTCCGAGATGGTTTTCAGAGTTACAGCTCTCTTTATTTGAGGGTAATAAGGGCTATATAAATCTTGGTGAGTGGGTGGGGTTTTTTCAGGGTGAGTGTACATTATTGATTGGTATTGGGGTACTGGGAATGCTTCGTTTGCATGAAGAGGAATTCCAGGTGCTTAAATTTGTAATTCCGACATGAGGCTATGTGACTGCCTCGATGGTGGTGGAGGTGGGTGTCACAAGGATACCTGCACCCCCGTGGCATGCAGGCCCAGAACAAGAAGGGATCAATTCTTACTCCTACTGCTTTAAGATGAGATTTTTGGTCCCCCACCTTCCAGTCTCAGGGCTCATTTGCTCCACACCATAGCATTTAGTAAGATTATGCAGCTAGTGGCAGACTCACCACCCAGAAAGGCAGGAAAGAGCCCAGCTGAACAGAACCAAGGAAGAACCACCCATGCCATTTGCAGAATCCTGAACTGACTAGTGGATTTTTGTAAGCCACTAGGTCTTTATAATTCATTCATACAACAAAACCTGACACAGTAGCACATTTCCGGGTTGTATTATACCTGTTTGATTGTTTAGCTAGCTTTATCCTTCTACCAAGGCTGTGAGCTCTACAAGAGCAAAAACTGTTCTGACCTTAGGTTAGCACTCTATTCTCAGAGATTATGGGCATTTAAGAAGCAGACAAAGCTTGAAGTTGGACCCCAAGTTCACTGGAAAGAGAAGTTAAAGGAAGCCTCCGGGGCATCTGTGTCTCTTCCAACTGGGGACCTTCATTCAGGCCCATACTTTGACAGGGTCTAACAATATTTTTCACGAATTAGAAACTCAGTTAACTGCAGGGGGGAGAGATGAATTTAAAGACAAAGATGAAGCAGTAAGCACTATTGTGCTGCCTAGAATTGTCGCTGATGTTTTGTTTGTTAGTTTGTTATTGTTTTTTGTTTCTGTTTGGTTAATTTGACCAAAGTTAGTTACCTGAGAAGAGGGAACTAAGATTCTGAAAATATCCTTGTCAGATTGACCTGTAGGCTGTTTTCTTGATTGATGATTGATGTGGAAGGGCCCCGGGGTTACTGTAGACAATATCGCCCCTGCGCAAAAGGCCTTGAGGTATATAAGAAGTCAATTGAATAGGCCAACAAGTAGTGTTGCTCCATAGCCTCTGCTTCAGTTCCAGCCTCCAGGTTCCTGCTGAGTTCCTCAAAGAACTGTGACTAGGGATATGTCAGCCAAAGAAACCCTTTCCTCCTCAAGTTGATTTTTGTCGGGGGTGGGGTGGGGGTCTTATCACAGCAATAGAAATCTAACTTACAGAGCGATTCTTTTCCAAAGGCAGCTTCCACGAGCCCACAAGTCGTCGCGTTCAACAGAGAGGCACAGGGACAAGCATGGCATTAAGTCCACACATCCAGAAACATAGCCTGAACCCCATTCACCTTTATTTTCCCGTACCCCTTCCGGTTGCTGCTGGGTTGGTTTTCCTCCTATGCTTCCAGCGGGCGAAGAGGGCTAGAGAGCTGCAGGAGCAGGAGGAGGATGCTTAGTGTTCCCTCCGCCCAATGCCCTCCGGTCTCCCTTGCCCTGTTCTTGACCGCCGGGGCGCGCGCCGCGTCGCCACGGAAACGCCGGGCAGGCGCGGCGGCGCGCACGGCGCGCTCCCAGCTCCCGGTAGAAGTGGCGGCGTCTCCTGCTCCCGCGCGCCCTGGCGGCCCGGAGCCGCGCTCGTTGGGCTCCCATCCCGGGTCCCCGGCGGCGCGAAAGGCAAGATGTTGAGGCGCAATCTGGACGACCGGTAACCGCCCGGGGCCTCGTCGTGCAGGCCGCCCGAAAGAGAGGGCCGGGTGGGCGAGAGGAGCCGGGCCGAGGGCCTGGAAGCCGGCTGGGGCGGGAGGAGGCCGCACGGTCCCCGTGGCGCTCTGCAGCGGGTCCACCGGGCTGCAGCGAGTGCGGGGCCGAGAGAGTCTTCCAGCCGATCAGTCGCCCTGAGCTGGACCGGACCCCGCCGCCCTACAGAGCCCGGGAGGCCGCAGGTGCCCGGGCCGCGGCAGCGCCGCCCCTTCACGGCCCACCGGGCCCAGGCCCTTTCCCGGGCCTGCAAGGTTCTAGGCAGGACCAGACCCTGCTTGAGGTCCTAGAGAAGGGCAGGCCTCTAGGAGAGTTGGGAATGTTGCCCTTCAGGGCTTCAGGATGCCCCGGGAATGTTTGCATCTTAACTGTTTTAAGAACAGTGTTCTGTGTCTCCTTTTTCTAGAGATGCTCAAACAAAACAACTGCAGGATGCTGTCACAAATGTGGAGAAACATTTTGGAGAGCTTTGCCAAATCTTTGCTGCTTATGTACGGAAAACTGCCAGGCTTCGAGACAAAGCTGACCTCCTGGTGAATGAAATCAACATGTATGCCTCTACCGAGACCCCGAATTTAAAGCAGGGTCTGAAAGACTTTGCTGATGAGTTTGCCAAACTTCAAGATTACCGCCAGGCAGAGGTATGAAGTGTCATAAGCCCAAGAAGTAGTGTGTAGGAATTGTGGACTTTCCATTGTAACCTACCCAGCGGTGGTGAATTGTACCCTTGATAATTGTCTTTCCTGTTTGTAACGCTGTGGGTCCTCTATACGGAACTGACCTGATAGCTTTCAAACTAAACTTCAGGTGTGTTTGAAGTCTTGAGTTTAGCGCTGCATTTGCCAACAGGGTAACAGGGAGCAGGCATACAGAAAGGGTAACTATAAAGCACTTGTGGGGAAGGAAGGCAGGCACCTGTACAGCCTGTATGGGCCAAGTGCGTTTTAAAGAATGACTAGAGACAAAAATGCTGAAAATGACAAGATGATAATAAATTACTAATAAATGGGCTACATGCTGCTGATATTCCTGTGGTTTGGAAGTTGAGCAATTGGAAAGCTATGATTTATGACATAAGAAGCAAAGCAAGTGAAACAGCTGAGAGGTTGGCTTTGTGTTTGCTTCGAGCGACCAGAGCCTCGCTCTTGGGAAATCTTTCTAAAAACCAATATTTTCTTAATAACTGTATGAGCACTTCCACGTACTTCTTTTCGATACCAGTTAACTTGACAAACGTTGGCAGGTTCAAACAACATTGCTTTTCTACATTTGTAACAAGCTCCATTGATCTTTCTCATGTTTAAAGCCTAAAACAAATTTTCATTTACTGAAAATTAAAAAGAGAGAAATAATCTATGAACTTATCATCATTATTCATACAAAACTTATGTACTAATCCCTCAGGGATACCTGAAAGAAAAGTGTTGAGTTCTTGGCATACATTTCTTCTGTGACAAGCAATACTCAGTTATTCGTGGTAACTGGGGAGTTAATGTTTCGGAAATAGTTTTTATTCACAGATAATCCTAAAGTCCTATTTTACCAATAATTTCCCCTTTCTAGAAAATTTTTATGCTAGTTATCAAATAGCAAAGTGGATTGATTTTTGTTTGCTCTGCTCTGTTTCCCTGCTTACCAAATGGTGGAGATGGCAAAGGTAGGCAAGGGAAAGACAAGGGACACTGTTAGGACAGACGTGGGTAACCTCACACTGTGCGGTGGTAGAGTTGGTGTGCTTTAGACTGGCCTGAACATTCATGACATTGATTTCAGAGTTCTGAATATTTAAACAATTATTTTTTACATTTCCCTAAACTCTTTCAAAATGAAACATCCATATAATAACATTTCCAGAAACTAAAGGGTTAGCATGAAATGAAATGGATTGATTAGGTAAACATGTACCACTTTAAAAAGCATTTTATTTGCTATGAGATGTTTGTTTTACGCAATAGATGTCATTTGCCCACTCTGGCAAAGTTTCAGTGCTTCATCATTTCCTTGTATGTGTATCTGTGTAATTTTTTCTTCAGCTCCTTTTACTAGTGTTATTAAAAGAATTGCTATTACTTTGTGACGAAAATTTAAATGATTTTGAGAAACTGTCTAATTCTCGATAAAAAGAGATCAGTTGTACAGTTTGGCAGATCAACACTAAGCCCATTTATCTTGTTCTCTGGGCTTTGATAAATCATAAGTGCTGTTTAAAACGATTCAGCTAATAACAATAACTCCTAAGCTGTTTGCTTTGGAAGGCTGTGTTCCTTTAAATGTTCCTTGTAACACTGAATTTTTCAGCTTTAATTTTTCGGGACATTTGAGCTATATGAATTAGTATCTGTAATATCTGACAGGATGTGCTTGAACACATAAAAATGGTAGCTGTACTGCCTTAAACCTCCTGAAAGCTGCAACTATACTTAACTTAAAATTTCAAAACTATTAATCCATACAGTATTTATTTCAGATTAAACAGCATAGATCTTTATTTCAGGATTTAAATCTTGGTATTTCTATGTTTCTTTTCAGTTATATTTTATATAATTTTCAATAGGTTGAAAGACTTGAAGCCAAAGTAGTTGAACCTTTGAAAGCTTATGGGACCATTGTAAAGATGAAACGAGTAAGTCAGCCCAGTTTTTATCCACTTGGTGTTATGACAGGCATGAGGTTTTGTCTGTTTCATAACAAACACAAAATAACATACAGTTATTCCTTTTATACTTTGAAAAAGATTTTCTTGGATCTCTAAAAATAATGTAGCATTTTTACCAAGCTTGCTAAATATACTAATATTCTATCTAGCAATGAAAATCATTATTGTGGAAACATTTAAAATACGTGATGAATACGTTTACATATTTTTGTTTTAAAAATGGTGACTCGTATTTTTAAAACCTGACAAACTGCTTTTGAAATCAACTTGGAGTAAAATTTACACAAAATAAAATTCTTATTTTTCAGTGTTTGGTTTTTATACATATGCTCACGTAAGCATCACCGGAACCAATATTATAGTCATGCATTTGTATGGCTCATTTTCCATTCACATTGTGTCTTATCTTGAGAAAATATCAATGAAATGCACAGGCTTTCATGTGAACACACACACACGGACACATACACACACCACACACACACACACACATACCCACACACACACATCCCTCTACAGTACTCATAACTCCTGGTGCTCAAAGTGCCGGGATCAAACAAATATTCTTCCATTCTTATGATAGAATGCTTTATTTCTTAAGTTAGAAAGTTTTATTAAGAAAAATGCTTATTTACAGGATGATCTCAAAGCAACATTAACAGCAAGGAATCGAGAAGCCAAACAACTATCTCAATTAGAAAGAACACGCCAACGAAACCCATCTGATCGACATGTAATTGTATCCTTTGGATTTTGGTTTTTAAAAAAAGGGGGGTATACAGTACAAAGTAAATATATATGGAAGTTATACATCTCTAGTTCTAAGTGGAGAATTTTCATGTCAGTGGCAAAAAGAACCCCATTTAGGAATTCTCACGGTAGAAACTAGGCCGCTGTAAAGCAGTCCCACCTCCTAACCTACCCAGTCCACTCAGAAAGGTTGATGGTTTCAAGGTAAATTAAAAAAATGAATGTTAATGTCTCAGTGCCTTGCCTGCGGTACTTTTAAGGAAGGGGGAGATTTTCCCACAGTGTCCTTCATCCAAAACACAAAAACTACATGAAATCATAGTGATAACCTTTAATCAAACCTTCAGGAGATTTCAGTATAACTAAGCTCATAGCAAGACACATGGTATCTAAATAGGAACGTTCGTTTTAAAACGGTGCTTCTACAAAACAATTACTTCCTGAACTAGAATGTATTTCGTCGATGACCAGCAAACACATGCAGTACTATCAGCTGTGTGGAAAGCACTAACATCTCCCTGCTGCCCTTCCCCATTCTAGCTTACCTGTGTCTTCCTCCTGCTCAAGGTTGGTTCTGCCCAGCCCAGCCCAATGAGTGGCTCTTTGGGCCACTGGAGGTTGAAGAACACCTTCATTCCTGAAGGGAGTCCCCTGGCCAGTGATTTGGGGCTGGACCAATTACCTGGTCCATTTTCCTTTGTACCAAAGGTACATGTGCCCAACCTTCTATTTTAAAAAAGGAAAAAAACCAAAGAGGCAGTTAAGTCGGGCTGGTGCAGAATATGTATTGGATGTTTATTGGAGCTTAGGATTTCAAACCACAGTCTGTTTTAAGCAAGCTGGACAAACTAGAGAATGCTACAAATTCATGCCTGACACCCAGAGATCTCTGTTAGACGAGGGAGTGTTTAAGAATTAAGTCAGGGTGCTGGCCAGATGGCTCAGTGGTTAAGAGCACTGACTGCTCTTCCAGAGGTCCTGAGTTCAATTCCCAACAACCACATGGTGGCTCACAACCATCTATCTGCAATGGGCTCCAATGCCCTCTTCTGGTGTGTCTGAAGACAGCAACAGTGTACTCATATAAATAAGATAAATTTTAAAAAATAAAAGAATTAAGTCAGTAATCAAAATTTGTTTTGTTCTTGGGGTAAAGAGTCTTATGAAGGCAGATAAAATATATCATCTGTAATCCTGCTTGGTTGTTGATTGAATCACAAGTTTCATATTGATCTTTAACATAGAAATGAATATACTGCTAAGTCAAACTTTTCTGACTTACAATGCTTTGTTAACACTGCTGTAGAGAAAGGAGCAGTGCTTATGGCACACGTCAAACAAGGTGGGGAAACACAAGTTACCGTTACAGGCAGATTGTTCTGCTCACTAGAGAAGACCTACTTAAGCATTCTGATACTAGCCTGAAACTAGATTATAAACCACACTTTACATGTAAATGTATTAAATATAAAAGTAGTCAAGAGCATCAGAGTATTTTTACCAGATGTGAAGGTAGACCCTTATAACTAAACTGTTTACTCAGTAGTATGCTAAAGTTCAATGTATAAATGGGTCAGAGTCCCTTCTTTTAATGAAGATAATCCTAGGATCCATTGCCCACCCCAAGGCACCAGATGACTTCTGATCGGCTGTAACATAGTTTGAAAGCATCAGCATGGCTTCCCCTCACCATCTTTGAAAAGCTTGGCTAACTGGATATACTGCTACTTGTTCACGGAATTGTACCTTAACATTTCCTACTCGAGATTGGTTCATTGTCGAATTTTGAGTAATTTTCAGTGAATATAATAATGATCAGACATGTATATTTGCTTTGCTAAAGACTGGCTCCGGGAGTTCTCTGCTCTGGAAGAGGATTTCAGACCTTAGAAAAGGATAGAAATTGTCAGGAGCTGGGATGCCAGACCCCAGCTATTCTACTTCCCGTGCTTTTCTAGGTTAACCAGTCCTAAAGAGACTCGCAGTTCTTAAAGTAAAATATAAGGAAATGAGAAGGACAAAACCAAAATAAAAGTCACAAGAACTGCATAGCACATACGGGAATAATTAGGAGTCCATCTGAGTATTTTCAGAAAAAAAAAAAATCAGAAATCAAGTAACTGACAGCCGGTTTCAGAACAAGTTTTCAAAGGGACTCAACATTTGAATATTCTGTTTTTAAAAAAGCCCAGAACTGTTTTTAAATAGTTTTTAATACTAGTTAGGATTAAGTTGAAAGATGTTTTTTTTTAAAAAAAACTATGCTTTATATGGTAAATAAAAACAAATAACAGATACAAATTGATATACTTTTAAGCACTTATTATCTTAAAGTTATGTACTTATACTAATTGTGAGAGCAATTCTATAGAGATATATGACTTGACTTTATAGTGTTCAATTCTCTTTGAAATGTATTTTTTCCTTTATGAAAATTTTCAGTCGCAGGTGGGCAATAAATTGGTGTGTCAAGAAATGGATCCTGAGAGTAAACCCGTTTACTTGTTTCAACTTATAGATTCTTTTAAAAGGAAGCAATAGCTAAATGTCAGAGTATTATATCTCAAAACTTTGATGACAAGTTCATATTAAATGATATATGACTTTAGAGCAAATACAATTTTAGTATAAGGAACAAAACTTTATTTGGAATAATTTAATCATAAAATTGAGGTATGTTTTTTAAGTGTTGGTACTGCTTAAGACAACTTTTTTTTTCCTACTTTATTTACATTTCAAATGATTCCCCCCTTCCAGATCTCCCCTTTGGAACCCACCCCCCCCCCACCTCTATGAGGGTATTCTCCCACACATCCACCCACCCACACTCATCTTCCTTCTTTGGCATTCTCCTCAACTGGGGAATCTAACACTTTCAGGCCCCAGGGCCTCTCCTCCCCCTGATGGCCAACAAGGCCCTCCTCTGCCACACATGTGGCCAGCACCATGGGTCCCTCCATGTGTATTCCTTGGTTGGTGGATTAGTCTCCAGGAGTACCAGGGGGGTCAGGCCAGTTGCCACTGTTGCTGCCTCCCCAGGGATGCAAACTCCCTCAGCTCCTTCAGTCCCTTCTCCAACTCCTCCATCTGGGAACTCATACTCAATCTTACGGTTGCTGTGAAGTGACTCTTGGGTATTTCAAACTTTTGGGCTAATAACCACTTAACAGTGAGAACATACCATGTTCATTCTTTTGTGACTGTGTTACCTCGCTCAGGATGATATTTTCAAGTTCCATCCATTTGTCTGCGAATTTCATGAAGTCATTGTTTTTAATAGCTGAGTAGTATTCCATTGTGTAAATGTACCACATTTTCTGTATCCATTCCTCTGTGGAGGGATATCTGGGTTGTTTCCAGCTTCTGGCTATTATAAATATGGCTGCTATGAACATAGTGGAACATGTGTCTTTACTACATGTTGGAGCATCTTCTGGGTATATGCCCAGGAGTGGAATAGCTGGGTCCTCAGGTAGTATTATGTTCACTTTTCTGAGGGTCCGCCAAACTGATTTCCAGAGAGGTTGTATCAACTTGCATTCCCACCAGCAATGGAGGAGTGTTCCTCTTTTCTCCACATCCTCGCCAACATCTGCTGTCACCTGAGTTTTTGATCTTAGCTATTCTGACTGGTGTGAGGTGAAATCTCAGGGTTGTTTTGATTTACATTTCCCTGATGACTAAGGATGTTGAACATTTCTTTAGGTGCTTCTTGGCCATTCGAATTTCCTCAATTGAGAATTCTCTGTTTAGCTCTCTTCCGCATTTTTTGATAGGGTTATTTGGATCTCTGGAG
The DNA here is from genome assembly GCA_019843965.1 of Rhynchomys soricoides. NCBI lineage: Eukaryota > Metazoa > Chordata > Mammalia > Rodentia > Muridae > Rhynchomys > Rhynchomys soricoides. The sequence goes on from JADRCH010000077.1 coordinate 11,923,815, forward strand.
TCTAGCATCTTGAGTTCTTTGTATACATTAGATACTACCCCTCTATCAGATGTAGGATTGGTAAAGATCTTTTCCCAATCTGTAGGTTGCCGTTTTGCCCTAATTACAGTGTCCTTTGCCTTACAGAAGTTTTGTAATTTTATGAGGTCCCCTCTGTCGATTCTTGATCTTAGAGCATTGGTGTTCTGTTCAGGAACTTTTCCCCTGTGCCTTTGTGTTTGAGAGTTTCCCCCACTTTCTCTTCTATTAGATTCAGTGTATCTGGTTTTATGTGGAGGTCCTTGATCCACTTGGACTTGAGCTTTGTACAGGGAGATAGGAATGGATCAATTCGCAATCTTCTACATGTAGACCACCAGTTGATCCAGCACCATTTGTTGAAGATGCTGTCTTTTTCCCACTGTATGGTTTTAGCTCCTTTGTCAAAGATCAAGTGACCATAAGTGTGTGGGTTCATTTCTGGGTCTTCAATTCTATTCCATTGATCTACCTGCCTGTCACTGTACCAATACCATGCAGTTTTTATCACTACTGCTCTGTAGTAAAGCTTGAAGTCAGGGAGGCTGATTACTCCAGAAGTCCTTTTATTGTTGAAAATAGTTTTTGTTATCCTGGGTTTTTTGTTATGCCATATGAATTTGAGAATTGCTCTTTCTAGGTCTATGAAGAATTGAATTAGGATTTTGATGGGGATTGCATTGAATCTGTAGATTGCTTTCGGCAGGATGGCCATTTTAACTATATTAATCCTGCTGATTCATGAGCATGGGAGATCTTTCCATCTTCTGAGGTCTTCTTCGATTTCTTTCTTCAGAGACTTGAAGTTCTTGTCATACAGATCTTTCACTTGTTTGGTTAGAGTCACACCAAGATATTTTATATTGTTTGTGACAGTTGTGAAGGGTGTTATTTCCCTGATTTCTTTCTCAGCCTGTTTATCCTTCCAGTATAGGAAGGCTATTGATTTGGTTGAGTTAATTTTGTATCCAGCCACTTTGCTGAAGTTGTTTATCAGCTGTAGCAGATCTCTGGTGGAGTTTTTCAGGTCACTTAAGTATACCATCATATCACCTGCAAATAGTGATATTTGATTTCTTCCTTTCCAATTTCTATCCTTTTGATCGCCTTTTGTTCTCTGATTACTTTAGCAAGAACTTCAAGTACTATATTGAATAGATAGGGAGAGAGGGGGCAGCCTTGCCTAGTCCCTGATTTTAGTGGGATTGCTTAGCGTTTCTCTCCATTTAGTTTGATGTTGGCTACTGGTTTGCTGTATATTGTTTTTACTATGTTTAGGTATGCTCCTTGAATTCCTGATCTTTCCAAGACTTTTATCATGAAGGGATGTTGAACTTTGTCAAATGCTTTTTCAACATCTAACAAAATGACCATGTGGTTTTTTTCTTTGAGTTTGTTTATGTAGTGGATTACATTGATGGATTTCCGGGTATTGAACCATCCCTGCATCCCTGGGATGAAGCCTACTTGATCATGGTGAATGATTGTTGTGATGTGTTCTTGGATTCCGTTTGCAAGAATTTTATTGAGTATTATTACATTGATATTCATAAGGGAAATTGGTCTGAAATTTTCTTTTATTGTTGGGTCTTTGTGAGGTTTTGGTATCAGTGTAACTGTGGCCTCATAGAATGAATTGGGTAGTGTTCCTTCCGTTTCTATTTTGTGGAATAGCTTGAAGAGTATTGGTATTAGGTCTTCTTTGAAGGTCTGATAGAATTCTGCACTGAACCCATCTGGTCCTGGGCTTTTGTTGGTTGGGAGACTTTTAATGACTGCTTCTATTTCTTTAGGGGTTATGGGACTGTTTAGATGGTTTATCTGATCCTGATTTAATTTTGGTAATTGGTATCTGTCTAGAAACTTGTCCATTTCCTCCAGATTTTCCAATTTTGTTGCATATAGGCTTTTGTAGTAGGATCTGATGATTTTTTTAATTTCCTCAGAGTCTGTTGTTATATCTCCGCTTTCATTTCTAATTTTGTTAATTTGGATACTGTCTCTGTGCCCTCTGGTTAGTCTGGCTAAGGGTTTATCTATCTTGTTGATTTTCTCAAAGAACCAGCTCTTGGTTTTTTTAGTTCTTTGTATAATTCTTTTAGTTTCCACTTGGTTGATTTCAGCCCTTAATTTGATTATTTCCTGCCTTCTACTCCTCTTGGGTGTATTTGCTTCTTTTTGTTCTATAGCTTTCAGGTGTACTGTTAAGCTGTTCGTGTATGCTCTCTCCAGTTTCTTTTTGGAGGCATTCAGAGCTATGGGTTTTCCTCTTAACACTGCTTTCATTGTGTCCCATAGGTTTGGGTAACTTGTACTTTCATTTTCATTAAATTCTAGGAAGTCTATAATTTCCTTCTTTATTTCTTCTCGACCAAGTTATCATTGAGTAGAGCATTGTTCAGCTTCCATGTGTATGTGGGCTTTCTGTTGTTGTTGTTGCCATTGAAGACCAACCTTAATCTGTAGTGATCTGATAGAAGGCATGGGATTATTTCAATCTTCTTATATCTGTTGAGGTTTGTTTTGTGATCAATTATATGATCAATTTTGGAGAAGGTACCATGAGGTGCTGAGAAGAAGGTATATTCTTTTGATGTAGGTTGAAATGTTCTATAGGTATCTGTTAAACCCATTTGGTTCATAGCATCTGTTAGTTTCACTGTGTCTCTGTTTAATTTATTTTTCCAAGATCTGTCCATTGTTGGTAGTGGGGTGTTGAAGTCTCCCACTATTATTGTGTGAGGTGCAATGTGTGCTTTGAGCTTTAGTAGAGTTTCTTTTATGAATGTGGGAGCTCTTGCATTTGGGGCATAGATGTTCAGAATTGAGAGTTCTTCTTGGTAGATTTTTCCTTTGATGAGTATGAAGTGTCCTTCCTTATCCTTTTTGATGACTTTTGGTTGAAAGTCAATTTTATCCGATATTAGAATGGCTATCCATTCTATTAGAATGGCTGTTTCTTGGGGCCTTTTGCCTGGAAAATTGTTTTCCAGCCCTTTACTCTGAGGTAGTGTTTGTCTTTAACACGGAGGTGCGTTTCCTGGATGCAGCAAAATGCTGGGTCCTGTTTATGGATCCAGTCTGTCAGTCTATGTCTTTTTATTGGGGAGTTGAGACCATTGATGTTAAGAGATATTAAAGAATAGTGATTGTTATTTCCTGTTATTTTTGATGTTGTTTATATGTTTGTGAGGCCATCTTCTTTTGAGTTTGTTGAAAGATTACTTTCTTGCTTTTTCTTGAGTGTAGTTTCCCTCCTTGAGTTGGCATTTTCCATGCATTATTCTTTGTAGGGCTGGGTTTGTGGAAACATACTGTGCAAATTTGGATTTGTCATAGAATATTTTGGTTTCACCATCTATGATTATTGAGGGTTTTGCTGGGTATAGCAGCCTGGGCTGGCATTTGTGTTCTCTTAGAGTCTGTATGAGCTCTGCCCAGGATCTTCTAGCTCTCATAGTTAAGACAACATTTAATGTCTGGTAGCAACTATTGTCCTAAATGGAAAGATGCTTAAAAAGAAATAACATGATTAAATTGGAATTTTTCTGCACTTAACCATTCTTGCTGTATGTGCCTAAATTCTTAATATACAAGTAGAATATAATACAACAGCTTTTAGAAAAAAAAAAATCTGTGTTTAATCCACAAATAAATAGCAATATTTAGATAGTAGCTGTGATAATTAATTTTATAATACAGATCTAGACAGTATGAGTGCATGTATAAAGCAAAACATTAGAACTTGCCATTTAATATATTAGTTATTTGCAGAGAGAGAGAGAGAGAGCGCATAAAGTAAATGAAACATTCCTATGCTGTTAGCTTGTAATAATCTGATTAACCTGAGAATGATAGTACATGCCTGTAATCTCATCACTTGGAAGGTAGAAGTAAGACCAGCTCAAGGTTTTCTTCCACCAGATAGTAAGCTTACAGCCAGCATAGAGCATGTTATATATACTCCAAAACTATATAGATATAGATACAGCTATAGATATGCAGGTATGGTAACACACGTCTGTAATCAGCAGTCAAGAGGCAGAGGCATGAGTTCACAATCAGCCTATGTTAGAGAATCCTAGGACAGCACTGGCTCTATAAGGAGACCCTGCCTCAAAAATTGAAATTATGTATCTCATGCATTTGGGGAACTCTCAAAAGTAAACAGTGACAAGACCCTTGAATCTCCTGGCCCCAAGCACTTGCATGTTGTAATAATAAAAACTTTGATTCTCTGTCATAGGAATTGTTATAGCTATAGGTCTTCTTAGTGTGTACTCTTAGTCCTTCACAAAGCTATTTTATTTCACTTAATCTATAAAGTAGTTGTGTCAGATAATCTGTATTACAGATTAATACAGTGTGAGAGCACTGAGAACAGTAACCAATTACATGTCTTTTCTTTGAGGGAAAAGGACAGAAATAAAGAGCACAGACTGAAGTAGAGGGAAGCGGTAGAGAACAGAATATAGTTTTACAGTACATCCATGGCAACAGGGAAATCATTTTAAAAGACTGTTGTTTCAGATTAAATGTCTCTCAGCAAACTTAAAGCTCTGTGTTGGCGTACTATCTAATAGAGTGCTTTTGTTGTATGTGGTGAAAGGTAAATTTGAACAGCTTACACTTTTTGGCCAGAAAGCCAACAGTAAAATGGTAACTTTCACCAAAAGATTCATCTACATGGATTCTGATGAGTTTTCTTTTGCTGTGGCATTCACTTTTTTAGGCAGAAACTGAATTACAGAGAGCCACAATTGATGCTACCCGCACAAGTCGTCATTTGGAGGAAACTATTGACAATTTTGAAAAGCAGAAAATAAAGGACATAAAGGTAATTAACTTAATACAGAATGTTCTCTAACCTTACTTAAAGTTAAGGAAAAGATAACGTTCTGATTGTCAGCCCAGAGTTCTTAAACTAAAAAGAATTGTAGACCGACGTTTACCAACTGTAATTATAAATATGATGGCCTATTTAAGGGGCCATATTAATTTACTTTATATCCCAACTGCACTTCCCCTCCCTCCTCCCCCCCAGTGCACCCCCACCCCACCCCCAGTCCACTTCTCCTCCCTTTCTCTTCAAAAAATGGGAGGCCTCCCATGGGTATCAACCAGCCTTGGCATATCAAGTTGCAGCAAGATTAGGCACATTTTCTCCTATTGAGGCTAGACAAGGCAGCCTAATAGAGGGAAAGCAGACAACAGAGAGGGCCCCTGTTCCCACTGTTAGGAATCCCACATGATGACCAAGCTGCACAACTGTACATATGTGCAGAGGGCCTAGGGCCGTTTCATGCATGCTCCCTGGTTGACAGGTGAATCTCTGTGGGCCCCTATGGGCCCAGGTTAGTTGATTGTGTAGGTTTTCCTGAGGTGTCCTTGACCCCTGTCTTAGTCAGGGTTTCTAGTCCTGTACAAAACATCATGACCAAGAAGCAAGTTGGGGAGAAAGGGTTTATTCAGCTTACACTTCCACGTTGCTGTTCATCACCAACTGAAGTCAGGACTGGAACTCAAGCAGGTTAGGAAGCAGGACCTGAGGCAGAGGCCATGGAGGGATGTCACTTACTGGCTTGCTTCTCCTGGCTTGCTCAGCTTGCTCTCTTAAAAAACCCAAGACTACCAGCCCAGGGATGGTACCACCCACAAGGGGCTCTCCCCCCCTTGATCACTAATTGAGAAAATGCCTTAAACCTGGATCTCATGAGGCATTTTCTCAACTGAAGCTCCTTTCTCTGTGATAAATCCAGCAAAACCAGCCAGAACAACCCCTCTGGCTCATACAACCCTTCCCATTTTCTTCAGGATTCCCCACACTCCACGTAATATTTGGCTGCAGGTCTCTGCTTCTAATTCCATCATTTGCTGGATGAAGCCTGTCTGATGACGGTTATGCTAGGCTCCTATCTGCAAGTGTAGGCAGAATATCATTAACAGTGTCTGGGGTGGGCTCCCTCTCATGATGTAAGTCTCAAGCCAGACCACTTATTGGTTGGCCTTTCCCTCCGTTTTCGCTCCATCTTCACCCCTGCACATTTATAGGTGGGACAAACTGTAGGTTGAAAGTTTTGTGACTGGGTTGTCCCAATACCTCTATTGCAAATCTTGTCTGGTAACAGGAAATGGCTGCTTCAGGCTCCATATCCCCCATTGCTTAGAATCTTAGCTAGAGTCACCTCATGATTCTTAGTAGTTTCCATTGCCCTAGGTTTCTAGCTCATCTCAAAGATCCCACCCCATGATTTCAATTGGCTTTCCCAGCACTTTCGCTCTACGTCTTCCCACCTGATCCCTCCTAGTCTCAGCCCCAACCCCATGAAGTCCCCTCCCCTGCCCACCTATAATGTCGATTCTATTTCACCTTCTAAGAGAGATTCACGCACCCCCTCCTCCTTGAGCCCCCCTTATTACTTAACTTCTTTGGGTCTTTAGATTGTAGCATGGTTATCATTTACTTTATGGCTAATGTCCACTTACGGGTACATACCATGGTTGTATTTCTGGGTCTGATTTTCCTCACTCAGCATGATTTTTTCTAGTTCAGTTCATTTGCCTGCAAATATCATGATGTCATTGTTTTTAATGGCTGAATACTCCATTGTGTAAATGTACCACATCATCTTTATTCATTCTTTGGTTGAGGGACATCTAGGTTGTTTCCAGTTTCTAGCTATTACAAATAAAGCTGCTATGAACATAGTTGAGTAGCATCTTTGTGCTGTGGTGGAGCATCCTTTGTTTATATGCCCAGGAGTAATATACCTTGGTATTGATGTAGATCTAGTCCTAATTTTCTGCGAAGCTGCCGTATTGACTTTCAAAGTGACTATAGAAGTTGAGACGTCCAACAGCAGTGGAGGAATGTTCCCCTTACTCCAAATAGCCTGAGATGTCACTTGTGTTTTTGATCTTGGCTATTCTGACAGGTGTAAGATGGAATCTCAGAGTCTTTTGATTTGCATTTCCCTGATGGCTAAGGGTGTTAAACATTTCTTTAAGTGCTTCTTAGTCATTTGAGATTCCTCTGTTGAGAATTCTGTTTATATTTGTACCCTATTTTTTTAAATTAGGTTACATGGTTTGTTGTTTATTTTCTTGAGTTCTTTATATATTTAGGTTCTCAGCCCTCTGTCAGATGTGGGCTTGGTAAAGTTCTTCTCCCATCTGCAGACTGTTATTTTGTCCTTTTGATAACACCATTTGCCTCACAGAAGTTTTTCAGTTTCATGAAGTTCTAATTTATTAATTTTTGATCTTAATGCCTGAGCTATTGTTCTGTTCAGGAAATTGTCTCCTGTACCAATATGTTCAAGGATATTTATTTCCCACTTTCTTTTCAGTGCAACTGGTTTTATGTTGAGGCCTTTCATCTATTTGTACTTGAGTTTTGTGTAGGGTGATAAATATGAATGTTTGTACATTTGTCTTCTACATGCAGACATCCAGTTAGACTAGCAACATTTGTTGAAGATGCTTTCTTTTTCCACTGTAGAATTTTGTCTTCTTTATCAAAAATCAATTGTCCATAGGTATATGGGTTTACTTCTGGGTCTTCCATTCAATTCCATTGATCAACCTGTTTTTATGCCAATACCATGTGGTTTTTATTGCTATTGCTCTGTAGTACGGCTTGAAATCAGGGATGGTGATATCTTCAGAAGTTCTGCACAAGATTGTTTTAAATATCCTGTTTATTTTGTTTTTCCATTTGAAATGGAGAATTGTTCTTTCAACATCTATAAAGAAGTGTGTTGGAATTTTGAATTTTGGTAGGAATTGCACTGAATCTGTGGATTGTTCTCTGTAAGATAGCCATTTTTACTATTTTAATCCCATTAATTCATGAGAATGGGAGATCTTTCCATTTTCTGATATATTCTTTCTTCAAAGACTTGAAGTTTTTGTCATATCTGTTGTTCACTTGATGTGAATGGTGTTGTTTCCCTAATTTCTTTCTCAGCCTGCTTAACAATGGAATATAACAGGGCTACTGGGTTTTGTTGTTGTTTGTTTTGGGTTTTTTTTTGGTTTGTTTTGTTTTGTTTTTAGTTAATTTTATGTTCAGCAACTTTGCTGAAGGTATTTGTCAGCCCTAGGAGTTCCCTGGAAGAATTTTTGGGGTCACGTAGGTTTACTATCATATCATCCACAAATAGCAACACTTTGATGCCTTCCTTTCTAAATTATATTCCCTTGGTCTCTTTTAGTTGTCTTATTGCTCAAACTAAAACTTCAAGTACTATATTAAAGAGATAGAAGAGAGTGGACAGCCTTGTCTTGTCCCTGACTTTAGTAGCACTGCAGTTAGTTTTTCTCCATTTTATTTGATATTGGCTATTGGATTGCTGTATACTGCCTTTATTGTATTTAGTTATATCCCTTATATCCAAGATCTCTCTAAGACTTTTAATGTGAAGGGGTTTTGGATTTTGTCAAAGCCTTTTTCAGCATCTACTGACATAATCATGTGGGCTTTTTTGTTTGTTTCAGTTTGTTTATATGATGGATTTTCATATATGAACCACCTCTGCATCCCTGGGATGGAACCTATTTGATCATGGTGAATGATCGTTTTAATGTGTTCTTGGATTTGGTTTGCAAGAATTTTATTCAGTATTTTATTAAGAATTCAATATTCATAAGGAAAATTGGTCTGAAGTTCTCTTTGTTGGGTCTTCGTGTGGTTTAGGTATCAGTGTAACTGTGGCTTCATATAATATATTGGGTAGTGTTCCTTCTGTTTCTAGTTCATGAAATAGTTTGAGAAGCATTGGTATTAGGTCTTCTTTGAAGGTCTGATAAAATTCTGCACTAAAACCATCTGGTCCTGGGAATTTTTTGGTTGGGAGACTTTTAATGATTGCTTCTATTTCCTTAGGGGTTATAGGTCTATTTAGATTGTTTATCTGATCTTTATTTAACTTTTTAAAGTAGCATCTGTCATGAAAATTGTCTGTTCCTTTTACATTTTCTAGTTTTGTGGAGTCCAGGGTTTTAAAGTGAGATATAGATTCTTGGTATATCCACAATGTCTATTCTGTTATATTCCCTGTTCATTCTGATTTTGTTAACTTGGATACTCTCTCTCAGATCTTTTGTTTGGCTAAGGGTTTGTTTATATTGTTGATTTTCTCAAAAAAACAACTCTTTTGTTGATTCTTTTTATTGTTCTCTGTTTCTATTTCATTGATTTCAACTCTCAGTTTGATTATTTTCTGTCCTCTACTTTTTTAGGTGTGTT
>JADRCH010000078.1:7299-28573 GCA_019843965.1 Rhynchomys soricoides
CAAGTCTGTGTCCTTCTGGACCAGCATCCTCTGGTCCTGGGCTTGGCCGTCCTCAGTCATGTCTCTGTCCTTCTTGTCAGTTGTCCTCTGCTCCAGGGAATTGCTGCCCTCAGTCCCGTCCGTCTCCTTCGGGTCAGTCGTCCTCCGGTCCTGGGCTTTGCTGACGTCCGTCACGTCTGTTCCTTTCTGCCCAGGGTTCCTCCGGTCCTGGGCTTGGCTGTCCTCAGACATGTCTGTGTCCTTCTTTTCAGTTGTATTCTGCTCCTGGGAATTGCTGCCCTCGGTAAGGTCTGTTTCCTTCTGAGCAGGCATCCTCTGGTCCTTGGCTTGGCTGTCCTCAGTCACGTCCATTTCCTTATGATCAGTCAACTTCTGTTCCTGGGGTTGGCTGCCCTCCACCACGTCTGTTCCCTTCTGCCCAGGGTTCCTTTGGTCCTGGGCTTGTCTGCCCTCTGTCACGTCTGTTCCCTTCTGCCCAGTGTTCCTCTGGTCCTGGGCTTGGCTGGCCTCCCTCAAGTCTTTTTTCTTCTGGTCCAGCATCCTCTGGTCCTGGGCTTTGCTGACCTTGGTCATGTCTGTGTCCTTCTTGCCAGTTGTCCTCTGCTGCTGGGATTTGCTGCCCTCGGTCACGACCATTTCTTTCTGGCCTGGCATCGCCTGGTCCTTGGCTTGGCTGACCACGGTCACCTCCTCTTCCTTCTGGTAAGTCGTGCTCTGGTCCTGGGCTTGGCTGCCCTCTGTTATTTCTGTTCCCTTCTGCCCAGGATTCCTCTGGTCCTGGGCTTGTCTGGTCTCGATCATGTCTGTGTCCTTGTCAGTTGTCCTCTGTTCCTGGGATTTGCTGCCCTCCGTCACGTCTGTTTCCTCCTGGCCAGGCATCTTTTCTTCCTGGACTTGGCTGTCCTCGGTCAAAGCAGTTTCCCTACGGCCACATGGCCAGAGGCATAGGAGGCAACAGAGAAATATGTGTGTCCAACTCCTACCATTCCTTTTACTGTTTTCTTCCTCGAGGTCTGAGCCTCGAGTAGTCCGACCACAGCAAGAGAACATGCTTCTCTGTCTGAAGTCTTAGACAAGTGAGCCTGCTGTGCTCTCTGTAAGCAGTTGACTATCTGCTTACCAGGGTTGTGCATTGTTTGGTCGTTGTCTGAGGTAGTGATGTCACCTCTTGGGAGTCTCTTTACTGTCCCTCTCCACACAGGGCTTTCCCTAAATACCTCTAGGTACCCTAGTACTCCCTGTGTACACAAGTAGACACAGATACATGTGTGTGTCATATTCCACTGCTCCAAGGGATGTCTGGATAGAGGAAGTACCTCGGCTTTGCAGTCAGAGGCCCTACCATGGCATCTCTAGCCCTACTCCTAAACTCAGCCCTGCTCAATCAGGTCTACCTTCAACCCTAGCCATGTTGCTTGTGCCAGTTCCCAGCCGCACTGTGTCAGTGTTGTTGCATGGGAATTATCCTTCTCAGGACCAGTTCCCACCCTCATCATCATTCTAGAGCTGAAGCTCAAAAATGCAGCCCTCTGTAAACTGCTGACTCAGCCATATTCCCCAGCTCACAGGATGGAAGCTGGCCCCCAACCCTGCCTGAGAACTTCCTTGTCCCCCATTGTTTCTGCTTCAAGTTCCTGCTTGAGTCCTTGTCTCGACTTTCTTCAGTGATGGACTATGACCTGGAGCCTACAAGAAACCGTTGCTTTCCCTCAGGTGCTTTTGGTCATGGTGCTAGTCACAGCAACAGAGTGAAAGTCTAACACCATAAGTTCTAGGTCACCATCCATGTTATCTGGCAGCCAACCTCTTCTCTAGTTCCTCATCTCCCTCCTCTTCTTGTCTCTCATTTCTTCCCTTTTACTCACCGATTGCTTTTTCTGTGCACCAGTGGTCTCTGCTCCAAAGTCCATTGATTTCCTTCCCTGGCTAGGCCTCATTCACGGTGATTGATGAGACAGTACCACCATGACACGTCTGCACTTCACAAGGAGCACTAGTGGGGCAGTTTTTGAGTTCATGAACATCGTCTTCCCCTTGTCAACATGAACTGCAGTTCTCCCTTTACTCCTGTCCCTTCTCCAACTCCTCCATCAGGGACCCCCCAGCTCAGTCCTATGGTTGACTAAGAGCTTCCACCTCTGTATATGTCAGGTGCTGGCATAGCTTCTCTGGAGACAGCCATATCAGGCTTCCAGCAGCAAGCACTTCCCGGCATCCACAATAATGTCCGGGTTTGGTGGCTGTATATGGGCTGGATCCCCAGGTGGGGCAGTCTCTGGATGACCTTTCCTTCAGACTCTGCTCCACATTTTGTCTCCATATTTCCTCCTATGAGTATTTTGTTCACCTTTCTAAAAAAGCACTGAAGCATCCACATTTTGGTCTTCCTTCTTCTTAGACTTCATATGGTCTGTGAATTGAAACTTGAGTATTCCATTCTGACTGGTGTTAGGTGGAATCTCAGGGACTGAAGGAGCTGTGGAGGTTTGCAGCCTCATGGAGGGAGCAACAGTGTCAACAGACCAGACACCCCAGAGCTCCCGAGGACTGGACCGAAATCAAAGAATACACATGGAGCGACTCATAGCGCTGGCCACATATGTGGCAGAGGATGGCCTTGTTGGGAGCATCAACATGAGAGGCCTTTGGGCCTGAGGGTGTTAGGTGTCCAAGTGTAAGGGAATGCCAGATCAGGAGGTACTGGAGTAGGTGGGTGGGGGAGCACCCTCACAGAGGTAGGCGTGGGGAGATGGGATAGGGTGTCTCTGAAGCAGAGACCTAGAATGGGGAAAATATTTGAAATGTAAACAAAGAAAATATCTAATCAAAAAAAAAAAGAGGTAAATGGTTCCAAGGTTAGTGGTCAAAGCTCCTGAGAGTGGGTGAGCTGTGCCTGCTCCTCGCTGGCTGCAGCTCTCAGGTGAGTAGGCCAAACACTGTGCCTGGGCAGCACAGTAGAGCCAGACCCCGGTTGACTGGTGGAGGGTGTGCAGGTAAGTCCCACAAATCAGAGATATATACATTTGGAAACGCACAATAGTCAGCATTTTGCTGCAACCAGGAAACATACCTCCGTGTTAAAGAAAAGCACTACCTCAGGGTAAAGGGCTGGCAAACAATTTTCCAGGCAAATGGCCCCAAGAAACAGGCTGGAGTAGTCATTCTAATATCGGATAAAAATGACTTTCAACCAAAAGTCATCAAAAAAGATAAAGAAGGACACTTCATACTCATCAAAGGAAAAATCTACCAAGAAGAACTCTCTATTCTGAACATCTATGCCCCGAATGCAAGAGCTCCCACATTCATAAAAGACACTGTACTAAACCTCAAAGCACATATTGTACCTCACACACAATAATAGTGGGAGACTTTAATACCCCACTATCAACAATGGACAGATCTTGGAAACATAAACTAAACAGAGGCACAGTGAAACTAACAAATGCTATGAACCAAATGGATTTAACAGATATCTACAGAACATTTCATCCTGCATCAAAAGAATATACCTTCTTCTCAGCACCTCATGGTACTTTCTCCAAAATTGATCATATCATTGGTCACAAAAAAGACCTCAACAGATATAAGAAGATTGAAATAATCCCATGCCTCCTATCAGATCCCTACGGATTAAGGTTGGTCTTCAAAGGCAACAACAACAAATGCAAAGCCCACATACACATGGAAGCTGAACAATGCTCTGCTCAATGATAACATGGTCAAGGAAGAAATAAAGAAGGAAATTAAAGACTTCCTAGAATTTAATGACAATGAAAGTACAACTTACCCAATCCTATGGGACACAATGAAAGGAGTGTTAAGAGGAAAACTCATACCTCTGAATGCCTCCAAAAAGAAACTGGAGAAAGCATATACTAACAGCTTAACAGCACATCTGAAAGTTCTAGAACAAAAAGAAGCTAATATACCCAAGAGGAGTAGAAGGCAAGAAATAATCAAATTAAGGGCTGAAATCAACCAAGTAGAAACTAAAAGAAGTATACAAAGAATCAACAAAATCAACAAGATAGATAATCCCTTAGCCAGACTAACCAGAGGGCACAAGGACAGTATCCAGATTAACAAAATTAGAAATGAAAACGGTGATATAACAACAGACTCTGAGGAAATTAAAAAAATTATCAGATCCTACTACAAAAGCCTATGTGCAACAAAATTGGAAAATCTGGAGGAAATGGACAAGTTTCTAGACAGATACCAATTACAAAAGTTAAATCAGGATCAGATAAACCATTTAAATAGTCCCATAACCCCCAAAGAAATAGAAGCAGTCATTAACAGTCTCTCAACCAAAAAAAGCCCAGGACTAGATGGGTTCAGTGCAGAATTCTATCAGACCTTCAAAGAAGACCTAATACCAATACTCTTCAGTCTATTCCACAAAATAGAAACAGAAGGAACACTACCCAATTCATTTTATGAGGCCACAGTTACACTGAAATCAAAGCCCACAAAGACCCAACAATAAAAGAAAACTTCAGACCAATTTTCCTTCTGAATATTGATGCAAAAATACTCAATAAAATTCTTGTAAACCTTATCCAAGAACACATCACAACGATCATTCACCATGATCCAGTAGGTTTCATCCCAGGGATGCAGAGATAGTTCAATACCCGGAAATCCATCAATGTAATCCACTATATAAACAAACTCAAAGAAAAAAACCACATGGTCATTTCGTTAGATGCTGAAAAAGCATTTGACAAAGTTCAACATCCCTTCATGATAAAAGTCTTGGAAAGATCAGGAATTCAACGAGCACACCTAAACATAGTAAAAGTAATATACAGTAAACCAGTGGCCAACATCAAACTAAGTGGAGAGAAACTCGAAGCAATCCCACTAAAATCAGGGACTAGACAAGGCTGCCCTCTCTCTCCCTATCTATTCAGTATAGTGCTTGAAGTTCTAGCTAGAGCAATCAGACAACAAAAGGAGGTCAAAGGGATACAAATTGGAAAGGAAGAAATCAAAATATCACTATTTGCTGATGATAGGATGGTATATTTATGTGACCCAAAAAACTCCACCAGAGATCTGCTACAGCTGATAAACAACTTCAGCAAAGTGGCCGGATACAAAATTAACTCAAGCAAACCAGTAGCCTTCCTATACTCAAAGGACAAACAGGCTGAAAAAGAAATTAGGGAAATAACACCTTCACAATTGTCACAAACAATATAAAATATCTTGGTGTGACTCTAACCAAACAAGTGAAAGATCTGTATGACAAGAACTTCAAAGTCTCTGAAGAAAGAAATCAGAGAAGAACTCAGAAGATGGAAAGATCTCCCATGCTCATTGATTGTCATGATTAATATAGTTAAAATGGCCATCCTGCCGAAAACAATCTACAGATTAAATGCAATCCCCATCAAAATCCCAACTCAATTCTTCATAGACTTAGAAAGAGCAATTCTCAAATTCATATGGAATAACAAAAAACCCAAGATAGCAAAAACTTTTCTCAACAATAAAAGGACTTCTTGGGGAATCAGCATCCCTGACCTCAAGCTGTTGTACTACAGAGCAGTAGTGATAAAAACTGCATGGTATTGGTACAGTGACAGGCAGGTTGATCAATGGAATAGAATCCAAGACCCAGAATTGAACCCACACACATATGGTCACTTCATCTTTGACAAAGGAGCTAAAACCATACAGTGAAAAAAAGACAGCATCTTCAACAAATGGTGCTGGCTCAACTGGTGGTCAACATGTAGAAGATTGCGAGTTGATCCATTCCTATCTCCCTGTACAAAGCTCAAGTCCAAGTGGATCAAGGACCTCCACATAAAACCAGATACACTGACTCAAATGAAGAGAAATTGTGGAAAAATCTAGAACACGTGGGCACAGGGGAAAAGTTCTTGAACAGAACACCAATGGCTTGTGCTCTAAGATCAAGAATCGACAGATGGGACCTCATAAAATTACAAAGCTTCTGTAAGGCAAAGGACACTGTGAATAGGAAAAAACGGCAACCTACAGATTGGGAAAAGATCTTTACCAATCCTACATCCGATAGAAAGCTAATATCCATTGTATACAAAGAACTCAAGAAGCTAGACTCGAGATCCAAATAACCCTATCAAAAAATGGGGAAGAGAGCTAAACAGAGAATTCTCAACTGAGGAAACTTGAATGGCCCAGAAGCACCTAAAGAAATGTTCAACATCCTTAGTCATCAGGGAAATGCAAATCAAAACAACCCTAAGATTTCACCTCACAGCAGTCAGCTTGGCTAAGATCAAAAGCAGGTGAAAGCAGATGTTGGCAAGGATGTGGAGAAAGAGGAACACCCCTCCATTGCTGGTGGGAATGCAAGTTGATACAACCTCTCTGGAAATCAGTTTGGCAGACCCTCAGAAAAATGGACATAATACTACCTGAGGACCCAGCTATTCCACTCCTGGGCATATACCCAGAAGATGCTCCAACATGTAAAAAAGACACATGTTCCACTATGTTTGTAGCAGCCATATTTATAATTGCCAGAAGCTGGAATCAACCCAGATATCCCTCCACAGAGGAATGGATACAGAAAATGTGGTGCCTTTACACAATGGAATACTACTCAGCTATTAAAAACAATGACTTCATGAAATTTGCGGACAAATGGATGGATCTTGAAAATATCATCTTTAGCGAGGTAATGCAGTTACAAAAGAATAAACATGGTATGTACTCACTGTTAAGTGGTACTCACTGTACATGGTATATACTCAGCCCAAGAGTTTGAAATACCCAAGAGTCACTTCACAGCAACAGTAGGGTGGAGTGGGAGGTCCCAGATGGAGGACTTGGAGAAGGGACTGAAAGGGCTGAGTGAGTTTGCATCCCAGAAAGGCAGCAACAGTGGCAACTGGCCTAACACCCTGATACTCCTGGAGACTGATCCACCAACCAAAGAATACACATGGAGTCACCCATGGTGCTGGCCACATATTCGGCAGAGGAGGGTCTTGATAGACATCAGGGGGAGGAGAGGCCCTTGGGCCTGAGGGTATTAGATCCCCCAGTATAGGAGAATGCCAAGGATGGAAGCGGAGATTAAGTGGGTGGGTGGGTAGGGGAATACCCCAATAGAGGCAGGGGAGGGGGGAGGGAATAGGGAGGTTCCAAAGGGGAGATCTGGATAGTGGACAACATTTGAAATGTAAATAAAGTAGAAAAATAAATAAATAAATAAAAAGAGAAAAAACAATAAAGTTAAGTGCATAGGAAAAGATGTTAATTCAAGTTACATAAAATGAAAGGGGATATATATATATATATATATATATATATATATATATATCCACAGAGATATTAATCTCCATAGAAGGAAGAATTTAAGTATATATAATACATAGATAAATAAATATATTTGGCCTTGATCTCACTATTAAAAATTAATCACATAAGAATAAGGCAGGGGATGTTGAAAGGACACTGTGTCAACAGATAATAATAATTGTTTAGATTACTTTATGTTCATTTAACTCTTGTAAAGAAAAAGGTGCTATCCATATACCCACAGAGACATTAATCTCCACTGAAGGGAGAATTTAAGTATACACAAAAGAATAAATAAATTGAGGTCTTTTGATCTCATGTAGGTCAGGACAGAGGGTAAGGAGAAAAACCTTATCTCAGACAGATAATAGAGATTCAGGCCTTGATCTCACTATTACAAATTAATCATGTAAGAACAGGGCAGGGAATAGTGAAAGAACATTGTTATTATCAACAGATAGTAATAATTGTTTAGTTTGCTGTAATTGCTTTGAATTATTTTAATTTTCAAAATGTAAGTGGTTATAAGTTTACTGGTTATGATATTCAAAATCCTCTATTAGAGAAGTCAAAATAAAGCAGGCCTAAAGAAAAAAAATGCTACTAGATTTAAATCAATCTATACCTTTGATGATTTGGGGTTACCGGACCAAGGACATGCTATTTTGGGAGATAGACTCTGTATTTGTGTTAATAGGAAACCAGAAAAAGCTTTGGACCCCTTCCAGAGTGATAAGGATCAGGCATGATAGGGACAGACCCTCTAATGATATTAACTACAGACAAAAAATTCAAAATAATCAAATAAGACAGACAACTTGATTTGGTGATTCCTCCACCTTGGAACAACCCTACAACTGGTTCAGACATAAAAATGTCTCTAACCAAAACTTCAGTTAAAATTAGACAATAAAATCTTGTCAGTTATGAAATTCTCAAGATTCATAATGCCATCCTTCCCATGACATAAATAAAGATCTATTATAATTGGCTATTGCTCAAATTAACTCATAAAAAATTGTCTTTCATATGCTCAAACAAAAAACAAAAATTTATCCTTAACTATACAATTTATACAATTGATCAAAATATCTCAATAATACTAAAATTCTGGTAATAAGATTTATATATTACAAAATATACTGTTTGGACATGATTCATCCTCTGGGACACTAAAATGAACTGCTGTTCTAGCTCCCTGCCTCCTGATGCTGTTTTCAGAGACTTACTTTCAAAACAGCTTCAAAAATAGTGATTCCCAATAATCATATGTCATCCAGCCTTTCAGACATATCCAGTAAACACTTCAGTCAAGCCCTGAGCCTTCTAAACATACAAAGACTTGACAAAAAATGCTAAAGCCAGCTTTCTTAAATCTAACCAATTTTTCTAATTTTCCTACACCCCAATTCCTTTAAAAATATTTGTTAACCCCAATTCAACAGGAAGTAGTTGCAGAAATTTGTCATCCCTATTCCTTGGGTTTGGGTGTCTTGTTATGGTTATTTTATAAATTATAGATAGGTTGTCATTTTAAGAGATAAGTTGTAAACAGTCATAATTTTGAAATGAGAGGAAACTAAATAGAAAGCTTTAGACTTAGAGATTTCTTTCTTTCCTTTCCTCTATCTTTTCTTTTCTATATGAAAGGAAGGGGGTTAAAGAGAGAAAAAGGCAGATTTGGTATTATTATAAGGGATTGGATATATGGAATGGATTACTAAATTTATTGTTAAACAAAACATTGTATAGCCATAATCTTACATTGATAGAAATCTATATAATTGATGCAAAGTTAAAGTTAGAATTTCTACTTCTGTATAGAATTTATATATTAATACAGATTGAAAGTTTTCATTGGTATAAATTTTTATGTTGACACAAAATTTAAAATTAATATCGTTACTCTTAGATAGGTATTGTGCCTATACAACTCATTTAAAAATAAAATACTTAGACCCTGTCCTTCTAATAACTAATGTTACAAACTGTTTAACATTAAGTAATTAAGTAATACAGGTTAAGGGCCAAATATTAAACTCATGGTTATATTAGATTCTTATTTAATTATAAGATGCTTTCAGTATTATTCAAATAGTAATAGCTAAGAGTAGTCAAGGTTTAACCGTTCAGATATACTATATAGAGATAGATAGTCTTCAAAGGCATCAAAAATCCACAAAATATGACATTTAAAAGCATTTTATTATTAATAGAAAGCTTGACTAGATGACATATCTGCCCCTGAGGGTACCTCATTCATGAGTCAAAGAAGATATCGAACATTATAACCTCCATATGGAGTTGCTCCAGTTGTGGCAAGGTAGTCACTGGGCAAGAACTGCCCTAATTCATCTAAAGATAGAAATATACTGTCCAGAAAAGGACACAAGATATGAGATAGTCAACAGCTTAGCTCTGCCAATACAGCATAAACTAGTCCTTCATAATCCCTGCTTCACTTAAGGTCTATCAGATGGTTCTGGGCCAGAAGGCTAAAGACTGCAGAAGGCTCCAACATTTTGAGGAATAGTGGACTGTCCAGAAAGTCAACTGTCTCTACAAAATATTATGATTTAGAAGCTATTTTTTCATACTTCCTATATATTCAGGTAGTGCTTAATTCATTCTTGGATCTCTGACAGTGTTGAAGACTAGTTATAGTCTCATAATCAAACTTAAGTTGTTTAACATTATGAAAGATAATGGAGATTGAGAAAGATACTTTTCAGATGCAATACAAGTTAAAATCAAACATAATTCAGGTATGAAATTGTGAACTCTCTAAGTTAGGATGGATGTTAGAGTAATGTACCTAAATTGACAAAATTGATGGACTGGACGTCATTAGTGTGTGTCATACCTTACAGTCTGCATAGCTGTTACAACTATGTTCATTAGATATCTGAGAGAAAAGGCTTTTTATGTATGAAAAGGGGGAAATGTTGTGGATTTGGCCTAATGATTGTATTATGCTATTTGGGTTCCCAAAATTGCACAAGAATCTGTATGTAAGACACTGAAGGTCTCCGCACCCAATTTGTTCTGATTGATAAAGAAAGATTCTGGCAGCCAATGGCTGGGCAGGAAGAAAGAGGTGGAACTTTAGGATTCACAAGCAAGGAAACCATGAAAGAAGAGAATTTAGAATCACCATGCCAGGAAAGGAATAAGGTACAGGTTTGAGACCTGCAGAGAAGAGAACCAATCATACAAGAGCCAGGAAGAGCTCTTCCAAAACCCCTCCCAATTGGGTCTAGGACAACAAAGATAAAATATAGATTTTAGTAAATAATAACTCAGGATTATCAGAGGGGAGGTGTTAACCACTTGGAGGTTTGAGAGTGGCCCCACCATTGAGCTCCTTGAGACATATTAACATATAAGGCTACATTCAAATGTCTTCATTTTGAATTCATTCAAATATCTTCTTTTGTCTTTCATTCAAATATCCAAAACATTGGGATAAGAGGTGAGGAACTCTCACAGCCACTGCCACCACTGCTGCCACTGCCCCCACAGCCAGGGCAATTTAAATAACACTAATCACCTACAACAACACACCAGCAGACATAACACTCCCATTTTTTCATTAAAAAGAAGTCATGGAAATAAAGGCTTCTACAGATCTGAGAGCCATTAATGAACAAATAGAAAAATGGGGACTACTCTAGTGGGACTGCCTTGTCTCAGTGCCATGTGATGATCCTAGATATTATAGATTGTTTTTACCAGATCCCTATGGTTCCCCAAAGTCCCTCCCACCATCCCCCTTCCAATTCTCCTCTGAGAGGGTATAGCCTCCCCCATGTATCTCCATACCCTGGTGTATCAAGTCTCTGCAAGGTTATGCACATCCTTCTCCCCTTGTAGCCAGACAAGGTAGCTCTATGTGCTGGAAGCCTCAGTCCAACCCTGGTATGCTCTTTGGTTGGTAGCTCAGTTTCTGAGAGTTGCCAACTGTCAAGGATACTTGATTATGTTGGTCTTCCTCTGGAGTTCACCCACTTCAGAGCCTTCAATCCTTCCCCAAACTCTTCCATAAGAGTTCCCCGACCTCTGTTCAATGTTTCAATGTGGGTATATGCATCTGTTTCAGTTGCCTCCTGGGTAGAACTTTTCAGAGGATAGTTATGTGAGGCTCCTGTCTGCAAGCATAACTGAGTATCATGAGTAGTGTCCAGGACTGATACTTGCCTATGGGATGGGTCTCAATTTGAGCTCGCTATTGTTTGACCATCCATTCAGTCTCTGCTCCATCTTTTGCCCTGCACTGCTTTTAGACAGAACAAATTTTGGTTCAAAATCTTGTGGGTGGTTTGTTGTCCTATCCCTCCACTGGGGGTCCCACCTGGCTATAGGACATAGCCTCTTCTGATTTCCTG
The DNA here is from genome assembly GCA_019843965.1 of Rhynchomys soricoides. Classification (NCBI taxonomy): domain Eukaryota; kingdom Metazoa; phylum Chordata; class Mammalia; order Rodentia; family Muridae; genus Rhynchomys; species Rhynchomys soricoides. The sequence continues at coordinate 18,990 of JADRCH010000078.1, forward strand.
TCCTCACTGTTAGCATCTCAGCTAAGGTAATCTTTCAGCAATGTCAGAAAATTGAAAGAGTTATAAATCACTGAGGCAAAGCAACAAAAATCTGAGTTACAAAGTTCAGATTTATTTTTGAGAAGTATCACATATATCTGCAGAAATCACTATTAATTTTAGTTTTAGTGGTCACATGTTTACCACTTTAGAGGTGGGATCTAGAAAGTATGGCCCATCAGTGCAGCACACCAAAGTCTCAAGCCATAGCCAAGTTTATTTAGAGTATAATATAATTTATACTCAGTGTTACAACACATTACACATTAGTAAAATGTATAATCACAAAGGCAAGCCACATGTGGCAAAACATGTTTATCCATAGAGGTATATAAACAAATAACAACAATCAATTGTAATGAATAACCTGAACTAACCTCACTCCTATCTACTATACCTGAGAGGTGTACTAAAAGCAACATCGAAGAACAATGCTTTGTTTTTGAAGTGATTGATGTCACAAGATTCTTGTTTCAGATCCTTAGCATTTTTTCACAGAACTCAGAATTCTCCTTAGATGCATCCATTCTTGGAGCTGTACCCACATTTCCCTCTATTCTATTTTTCAATGGCAGAATACCCAGAATGGTTTTGATTTCAGATGCTGCAGATAAATCTAATTGTCATTTGATGCACTGGTATCCTACAAGCAAACCACAACAAAAAGAATAATGTTATAACAGTGAAAACTTTATTTATAATATTCTGCCACCAGGAACAAGGTTTCAAACTCTACACAGTACCTTTGGTTTCATTATTATATTGACCAGAAAATCTAAAGAATAGCCTGAAAGAACAACCATGTGTTATCTTGTAGTACATATTTGTACTTTAGTAGGAACAGAAGTGTTGTAGTGTCCTATGCAAATGGGAAGTGATAAAAAATAAACACAGTTCCATCTTCAAATAATCAAATGAGTCCAGGCATAATCTCAAAGTCCTTAGTAAAGATAACAGGAGCTGGATCCATCCAATCTACAAGTTGAAGCAAAAGAAGATTAGGAACATAGGACTAATACACATTCACAGAGGCACACGTTGTAGATGCACAGATCAATGCAGCTAGCATCACCAGAAAGAGATTCTCATGTAACATAGGACTCTGCGTGTTTCTCTCTTGGTACATAAGGCCTTAACTTGTCCCCATGGGCAGACTCAACATCTGGTGATGTGATCTATATTTCTCTTTGCCTTTAGCAAAGAAGTTGCTGTCTTTATTGTGACTTTCAAAGTCTCTTTGTCCTCCACTGTCATCCTTGATGGTCCAGGACTAGAGGAACCAAAAAGTAATCCATAATGTTATGGTGGATCCATATGCAATTACTGATGCATATCCCTTCCTAATTTTCTTCTGGAAAGTAAAAACAGGGCAAGTTAGTGCATTAGTTTGCTTCCTTCCTTCTGCAATAAAACCAACATAGTTAGAGAATGCACAAGGATGAGGAATAAAGAAAAGAAAGAATGGCAGTAGGTTTAAACATATGTAGTTCCTGTAGTCATTAAAACAGAACAGAACATTAAGGTGAAATTAACATGTCTCTATTGCTTGTGTTACTACATACAACACAAGCAAAATCTGAAACAATATTTGAAAGTTCATGCATTGATTATTATAGATGAATCAAAAGAGCCAGTTTCTCCTTTTGGGCTGAGGAAAAAGAAGCATTAATTGTATGATAATTATCTAGACTATCATGGGGAGCAGAGAGATGAAACTTACCTTAAGACTGCCATTTGTTCTTAGACTCCACTATACTTAACTACATTCACACTCTCTCTAATCAACAGTAATTACCCAAAATGTAATGCCTCTTCTTAACAACAGAAAGAATATATAAATTGATTGGTTGGTCAAAAACACTTATGTTCAATGTCAGTTAACAATGATGGAACACGTGTGAAAGTCCTAATCCCTATGTTGTATTTGGTAAGAATTATAATTTTAATTTGGCTCAGATGTACATGGGTTTTATGCTGTTTCAACCCCTTCTTGGGTCTATCAGAGAAAACAAGGCTCCTAAGTCCTTCCCTATTTGCCCTGATCAATCAGAAACTCTGCTTATCTGATGGGAATAATAAAAGATATTGTTTCAGGAGCCCAGTGGTGTTTTCTCTCCCTTTCCTCATGGCACTCAATGAACATGGTGTAACATCATGAGTCCTTCACGTACTCTTTGATGGACCATCAACAAGTATCTGCTTGTAGAATGGGAGAAGACTGGATAATTTTTACAATCACAAATTCAATTACTATGAAAAAAATATTACAACTTGCCAGATAATAACTTTCTACTCTTCAATAGTAATCTACAAAATTAATTTTAAAATCATAGAATTCTGCAATGCACTTAAAACATGGTTGTTAGTTAAGGGTAATATGATAGAGCAATTCATATAATTGTGGGTAGTCAGTTCTCCCTGATTTACTAATTGAGATGGAACAGTAAGTCATGTAGTATTTTATGGCTCTATGATGTGAATAAATCCATTCCAGAGGTATCCTTCTTCTTCTACAATTGTTCTCCCATAGGAGGCAATGCGGTGTGGGAGATAAGTACGTTCAAAGGAAGACAAAGATCCACAGGATACTCAAATGCGTCTTTTATCTGCTTGCAAATATGTATAATTCATTTCTTGACCTTTGACATAATATATGATGACTATATAACAACATCTTTCTTTCTAGAGTTTTAAATACTTTGGTTAGTGCATTAATTTTGCTGAAATTGCACTGGAAATACCAAGCATACCTCAGGAGGCCTGGGAAGATTTGGGAAACCAATTCTATTTCCCGGCCCTTCCTTATCTTTCTTAGTTTGTAAAGTTAGCACTTTCATAGGCTCTTAAATCCCCATCAGGAAGTGGAGGAAATGTGCTATTAGATGGAGTATTCAAATTTCGTTCTTTCAGGGTGATATTCAGGCAATAGAGGATACTTATTTAAAAGGGTCCAGTCTGCAGTGGGAGAGGATAGACACTTGTGGGTTGATGCCCCCAGGGGGCTGGGATCCCACCTTCTCAGAGTAAAAGCAAAGGGGGGAAGTAGAAGAGACTCTGGGAGGAGGGCCTGGGAGGAAGGACAGCATTTGGGATTTAAAACAATTAATTAATTAAAAGAGGAAAGTTAAGGAAGTTGAGGGAGTTTTCACTAGCATGATTATCAGTGGCTTTGATTTTACCTTTAATTTTGCCTGAAAGGGAACAATTTATTTTCCTGTCTTTTCCTAATTTAAAGTTTGGACTATCCAGGTTATGTTTATTCATAAAACAGTCATAATGTCCTCATGATTACTGTACTCCTTATCTTCCTTAAGTATTTTAATGATAGCTTGAATTAATACCAAAATGGCTAAAAATTGAATGAGGAATTATTTCTCTTGTTCACATTCCATTTCAATATTGGTTTGGACTCTGTCACATAGTTCTTCAAGTAAAGTTCCTTATGTATACTAGGGATTATAGTCATAAACAACTTGTAATCAATTTAATATTTGTGACTTTAATACATATGTTTCTTCTTTCTTTTAAGAATGATGCATAAGCCTGACATAAGGCAGAGCTTTGTGCTACATTATTCTTACTCATCCCCTTCTGTAATGGTCCCCACACTTTATCTCATAGCCAACTTCAAGCCTCTGATTCATGCTGCCACTTGTTCACCACTGCTCTAAAGGTGATGGGACCTGGGAGAGTGGAGCCCATAAATGAAGCAGACTAAAGCCTCACTCAATAGCCAACTTTATTTTTAATTGTTATTTATTTATTTATTTAACATTCTGGGGGCAGTTTCCTCCCCTTCCTTTCCTCCCAGTCTTTCCTCCCTCCAACCCTATCAATTTGTCTTCCATTTCCCTTAAAATCCCTTCATGGACCATATACCAAAGGATATCAGGCACCTCAAACCATTTTTAATAAGCTATCTTTTGAAAAATGCACCAACCAACCATTCAAAAAGAATTTTACACTTTTTTAAAGTATCCAAAGTTCCATATTAAACCTAGAATCTTCCCTCAGAGAGATTATGTCAATAAGTTCAGCCTGAACTGCCTTTATGCCCCTTTCATCACCATGCCACACCTTTAAAATCCATCCCCACACATATTCCCCCAGTCTTTGGATTGAATGGACCAGCAAAATCTTTAAGCTCTTTAGAGGTGTAGCAAAACTCCTCTAGGAGCCTGCTTTGCCTTAAGTCTGGTTATGGGTCTAGATGCAAATATGTGTGGGCCCTAAGGGACACCATTATTTTCCTGCTTGACATTCACTTCACAGAAAGAGACTGTTGGTTTATCAGACAATGAAGGATTAATTTCCTGTGTCAGAGTTGAAAATAGCTATATTTTAATTGGTGAGGCTTAGGGTACTACCTTCTCAGGTGAGATGAATCCTGGAGGATCTGAGTGCTCAAAGTTTTCAGCTTCAATAGGATACTCCCATGCATCCATCTGACAATTTTTTTGATTTAAGTCTTTACAAATCAATGCCCTCTTCTTAACTACCAATACATTCTGACACTGGGACTTGAATTTTCATTATTATTCAGCCAATCTTACAATGACAGATTCATCTGATTTTCTAAAACATGAGCTCTGTGGCTGCTAGAGAGAAAAAATTCCTTCCAAGGCTCATCTAGAAAAGCTTTAGCCTGTTAATGTGCATGAGGTGCTCATCAAGTTTTCACTAAGATTTTTGTAGAATTTCATGGTATTCTGAAATGAAAGAATTCGGTTAATAGTATCAGGGAGTCCATACCTGTTCTTTAGCAATTTATCAAGAGATAATAAAAACAAGCAACCAGCAGAATTATGTTCCTTATTTCCCCCAACTATCAAATGTTTCACATACAGAATTATCAAATCCATTGCCACTCAAAATTGGTGAATAAGAGTAATGAAATTTGTTTACTTCTTTAAGCTTGTTAATGTAGTTCACAGCATGGTCTTTCAGGACTCTCTGAGCTTCCAGAAGGGAGAATGACTAGAGAGGCTTTGGTCACTGCATGTGCTGGAGAATTGAAAACGGTAGTCCAATTATTTATGAGATGATCCTTATACTTCTATGGTTCTACAACTATGTCTGTTACTGTGTGTGTGTGTGTGTGTGTGTGTGTGTCTATGTGTCTCTGTATGTATACATGTATAGGTGTATATTTGCATACATGTGTATGTGTATATGTATATATGTATATATGCATGTGTGTGTGTGTGTGTGTGCGCCTGATTTTTTCATTGAGTTCTAGCAGGGTAGAAAGATACAATGAACACATAGTGACTTTCCTTGGGCCCACTAAACAAACTCCTTGCATGAGCCATGTGAGGAAAAACCCAGAAAACTATGTTTGATTGACCTGTCATGCAAGGACATCCTGGAACCTGTTGCTAAGCTAACCTTTCCTAATATACTTCTTCACTGTCTTCTCAGATCCCTTGGAAACCCTGGAATTTAAAAAGAGATTGTCAATATTTTCTTTAGTGTCTTGACTCTTTGGTCTGTGGAGACTGAATAAATCTTTTGCTTGCCCCATTCTGCTGCAATATCAGGCCCTTGTGACTCTGGCCTCAGTTCTCCCAAACACTCAGCACTGATTTCCTGTGTAATCTACTTTCTATTGTTGTAGCCAAATGCTTGACAAAAGCCCCATGTGTATGAAAATCTTACTTTGGTTTATGGTTTGTGAGTACTGTCCATCATGGCCAGGCAGACATGACAGCAGGAGTCTGATCACATGGCATCTATAGTCCAGAAACAAGGAGGGGGATGAATGCTGGTGTTCGTCTCAGCTATTCCTTAGTATCTGAGTCAGAGGCTGATGAAAGGTTACCTCATCCTGCAGGGTCTGGATGTATGAATTGTAAGAAAGAAAGAAAGAAAGAAAGAAAGAAAGAAAGAAAGAAAGAAAGAAAGAAAGAAAGAAGGAAAGGCATGACTGTTCCAATATATGGTGGAGAAAGTATAACTTTTTTTGCACATTTTAATTGGATATTTTATTTATTTACATTTTAAACATTTTCACCTTTCCAGGTCTCCCCTGCAGAAATCCCCTATCCTCTCCCCCTCCCCTTGCCTCTATGAGGGTGCTCCACCAGCCACCCAAGCCCATCCTCCCACTCTGGCATGCCCCTACACTAGGGCATCAAACACCCTCAGACCGAAGGACCTCTCCTCTCAATAACATCCAATAATGCCATCATCTGCCATATATGTGGCCAACACCATGGGTACCTCCGTGTGTACACTTTGGTTGGTGGTCCAGTCACCAGGAGCTCCGGGAGGTCTGGCCAATTGACACTGTTGCTCCCTCCATGGGGCTGCAAACCCCCTCAGCTCCTTCAGTCTCTTCTCCAACAACTCCATCAGAGATCCCAGAGCACAGTCCCAGAGCTGCAAGCTCTTGCCTCTGTATTTGTCAGGCTCTGGCAAAGCCTCTCAGGAGACAGCCATATCAGGCTTCCATCAGCAAGCACTTCCCAGCATCCACAACAGAGTCCAGGATTAGTGGCTGTATATGGGATGGATAGCCAGGTGGGGCAGTCTCTGGATGAAATTTCCTTCATGCTCTGCTCCAGACTTTGTAAGCACCGAAGCATCCACATTTTGGTCTTCCTTCTTCTTAAGCTTCATATGGTCTGCGAACTGAAAGTTGGGTTTTCCAAATGCTTGGGCTAATATCCATTTCTCAGTGAGTACATACCATGTTTATTCTTTTGTGATGGAGTGACTTCACTTAGGATAATAGTTACAAGTTCCATCCATAAGCCTGCAAATTTCGTGAAGTCCTTGTTTTTAATAGCTGAGTAGTAGTCCATAGTGTAAATGTACCACATTTTCTGTATCCATTCCTCTGTGGAGGGACATCTGGGTTGTTTCCAGCTTCTGGCTATTATAAATATGGCTGCTATGAACATAGTGGAACATGTGTCTTTTTTACATGTTGGAGCATCTTCTGGGTATATGCCTAGGAGTGGAATAGCTGGGTCCTCGGGTAGTATTATGTTCATTTTTCTGAGGGTCTGCCAAACTGATTTCCAGAGAGGTTGTATCAACTTGCATTCCCACCAGCAGTGGAGGAGTGTTCCTCTTAATCCATAGTGACCTGATAGGAGGCAAGAGATTATTTCAACCTCCTTATATCTGTTGAGGTCTGTTTTGTGACTGATTATGGGGTCAAGATTTTGGAGAAGGTATCATGAGGTGCTGAGAAGCTATATTCTTTTGATTTAGGATGAAATATTCTAAAGATATCTGTTCAATCCATTGGGTCCATATCTTCTGTTAGTTTCACTGTGTTTCTATTTTGTGTTTCTATGATCTGTCTATTGATTGAGAGTGGGGTGTTGAAGTCCCCCACTATTATTGTGTGAGGTGCAATGTATGTTTTGAGCTTTAGTAAAGTTTCTTTTATGAATGTGGTTGCCCTTGCATTTGGAGCATAGATGTTCAGAATTGAGAGTTCTTCTTGGTAGATTTTTCCTTTGATTAGTATGAAGTGTCCTTGCCTATGTTTTTGAAGACTTTTGGTTGAAAGTCCATATTATTCAACATTAAAATGTCTACTCCAGCTTGTTTCATAGGACCGTTTGCTTGGAAAATTGTTTTCCAGCCCTTAACTCTGAAGTAGTGTTTATCTGTGACACTGAAATTCATTTCCTGTATGCAGCAAAATGCTGGGTGCTGTTTATGTATCCAAACTGTTAGTCTATGTCTATTTATTGGGGAATTGAGTCCATTGATGCTTTGTGCATTTAGTGTTTTGACTATTATGTGACAGGAGAAATTTCTTTTCTGGTCCAATCTATTCGACGTTCTGTAGGCTTCTTGTATATTTATGTGCTTCTCTTTCTTTAAGTTAGGGAAGTTTTCTACCATAATTTCATTGAAGATATTTACTGGCTCTTTAATTTGGGAATCTTCACTGTCTTATACCTATTATCCTTAGGTTTGGTCTTCTCATTGTGTCCTGGATTTCCTGGGTGTTTTGTGTTAGGAGCTTTTTTGCATTTTGTATTTTCTTTGACTGTTGTGTCAATGTTTTCTATGGTATCTTCCGCATCTGAGATTCTCTCTTCTATCCCTTGTATTCTGTTGGTGATGCTTGCATCTATGATTCCTGATCTCTTTCCTAGGATTTCTATCTCCAAGAATGTCTCCCTTTTGTGATTTCTTTATTGTTTCTCTTTCCGTTTTTACATCCTGAATGGTTTTGTTCAATTCCTTCACCTGTTTGGTTTTGTTTTCCTATAATTCTTTAAGGTATTTTTGTGTTCTTTCTTTAAGGGCTTCTAACTGCTTACCTATGTTCTCCTGTTTTTCTTTAAGGGAATTATTTATATATTTCTTAATGAATTCTATTATCATCATGAAGTGTGATATTAAATCAACGCCTTGATTTTCTGGTGTGTTGGGATATCCAGAGCTCTCTGTGGTGAGAGAACTGGGTTCTGATTATGCCAGGTAGCCTTGTTTTCTGTTGTGTATGTTCTCGCCCTTACCTTTCACCATCTGGTTATCTCTGGTATTGTCCACTGCTCTTGCTGTCTCTGAATGTGGCTTGTCCCTCCTGCAATCCTCTTTATCAGTACTCCTTGGAGACCAGTTCTCCCCAGAAGGAATTTGCGTATGGAGAGCTATGGTCCAGGTTCAGCTCTGGGGTGTAGACAAAAAAACAGAAGGATACTGTCCCTAGCTGTTCCTTGGTTCCTGTGTCCTGATGGCTCTGGGAGGGTGCCTCTTGGGCCAGGAATTTGAACAGAAGTGGTGGTCTTACCTGTGCTCTCAGGTTTTTTGGCACTCCTGGGAGACTAGTTCTCTCCTGGTGGTATTTTTGTATGAAATGCTGTGGCCCAGGACAGCTCTGGGTGCAGATGGAAACTAGAAGGCTCCTATCACAGGCCACTCCTCAGTTTCTGTGTCCTGAAGGTTCTGGGAGGGACCCTCTAAACAGTAGTTGTGGTTTTACCTGTGCTCACAGACTTGTCTGCACTCCTGGAAGGCTAGCTCTCTCCCAGAGCTATTTGGGTATGAAGCCCTGTGGCACGGCATCAGCTCTGAGTGCAAACGGAAACCAGAAGGCCCAGACCTAACTTTGTTCCATGGGTATAATCTAATCAGAGGATATTTGCTCTTCAGGCATTGGATTATTCATGAGTTTGTAATGGATGCACAAAAAATTCAATATGAGCCAGATATGTGGCATATACATTTAAATCCAGAATGCTAGAAGTACACAGGTTTATTTCTATGAGTTCTGGGTTTAAAGTGGATATTAGCCATAAAAGAATGATTAAAATACTGAAATCCACAAACCCAGGAAGCTAAGTTACTAGGAGGACTCAATCAAGTAGGTATATTTGAATCTCATTTTGATTGGAAAATAGGCATCAAGGTAGTGTTGGGGAGGGGTCTGGATGGGAACAGGGAGGAGCATGTAGGAGAAGGATGGAGGAAGAGTATATTGGGAGAGATACCGGGAATTGGGGTTGGGCCTTTTCTGAGAGCCTTGGAAACTTCCAATGTTCTATAAGAGGTAACACTATCTAAGATGCCTA
>JADRCH010000078.1:28583-119637 GCA_019843965.1 Rhynchomys soricoides
CTATAACCAGACAAGAGTTCTAGTAGAGAGATTAAGAACCAATCCAGCCACAAAACTTTGGACCTACAATTTGACCTGCCTACCAGATATGGTAGGTGAGAGGTGACACAGAAATTTTAGGGGTGGCCAACCAATGAGTGGTCTGGATTGAGACTCATGCCATGAGAAGGAGCAAGATGCTGACACATCTTGAAGGCCCAAGAACCAGAGGCTGAAGAGCCCTCTGAGATCTAGGATGAAACCAAACATGACTGGCCAATAAACAAACAATGAAATGATTATTAACAATATTCTGTAATACACATAAATTAGTGCCTAGCCCAATTGTCATCAGAGAGGCTTCAACCAGCAACTGATGGAGACAGATGCTGAGACCCACACCTAAACATTAAGCAGATCTTGGGTGCCGGGCAGTGGTGGGACATACCTTTAATCCAGCACTTGGGGGCAGAGGCAGGTGGATTTCTGAGTTCAAGGCCAGCCTGGTCTACCAAGTGAGTTCCAGGAGAGCCAGGGCTATACAGAGAAACCCTGTCTCAAAAAAAAAGCAGATCTTGGGTAATCCTGTGGAAGAGGAGGGAAAAGAAGACTTGTAGGAGCCAAAGGGACCAAGTACATCACAGGAAAACCTATAGAATCAAAATTACCTGTGCTCATAGGGGTGAACAGAGACTGAATCACCAACTAACTTGCCTGCAAGGGGCTGACAGAGACTGCAGCACCAATTAATGAGCCTGAATGTGACTGACCTAGGTCTTCTGCTTATCTTACAACTTTTATATGCTGTGTGACTTGGTCTTATTGTGGAATTCCTAATGATAGGAGCAGGAGATATCTATGACTCTGTTTAATGACTTTGTGACCCTTTCCTCCTAAGGTAGTCTTGTCTATCCTTAATAGGAGAGGAGGTGTCTAGTCTTACTGAAACTTGGTATGCCAAGGCTGGTTGATATCCATGGGTGGCCTGGCCTCTTCTGAAGAGAAATGAATGGCAAAGGAGTGGGTGGAAATTGTACAGGAAGGAGCAGAAATAAGGGAGGGACTGGGAAGAGATGAGGGAATTGAAACTGCAGTCGAGATTTAACATAAATAAATACCTAAATACATAAGCAAATAATTAATTAAATAAAATATGTGACTCTTGACTCACAGGGGAAAAGAGTTTATTCTGGAACCAAATATAAGTGACCATGGCACAGAAATACAGACTTGAGGTTATGCCAGATTCTATGTTCCAGTGTGGTAAAGGTTGATGAAGGTTTTATAGTAAGGTAGCAAAGAAAATCTTCAATCAAGGAACTTTCAAACATCAGATAGATGAGTTAAAACCTAGTGAGGAGGTCTCTGCTGCAAGCCTCAGATACTATCTGAAGACATTCTTAGCATTTGATTTTGTACAAAGAATGGTGCGTTAGGCTAACACATTTAATTTTTTTTATTTTACTTGTTAGTCACAAAGATATTCGTTTATACAGAGATGAGCAAGCAATGACCATGAAAGAAGGTGGAGATAGCGCTAAGTAAACTGTAATTAGACTGCTACGGCAACATTCCAACTTCTCCATAGTCAGTTACTCATCCTTACAGAAGGTACTTGGAAGGTTAAGCTTCTTTTGGGGAACTTTGGTTCATATTAGATTATTTTTCTATCAAGTTGAAAAGCTTGGCCATCATTTGGCAGATAAATATAGGAAAATCTCTATGAGTTTAAGACCACCATCGTCTACATAGTGAATTCCAGGCCAATGAGAAATAAAGAGTTTCAAAAGAAACAAAACAACTAACAATAATGAATACCAACAACAAATGCTGAAACAAAACCCAAACCAAACTAGAAAAAAGTCACAGTTAATCTTAAATACTTAAATACTTAAACACTGATTATTCTGAGTTAGGCTTTATGTGGGTTGTGGCATGGGTGACAAAGAGCATTCATCATTTGTCATTTAGTTGTACCATGATCCTGACCGGAGAATGATGAGCTGTTCTCTACTATGTAGATTTCACTTTATACAAAAGGCATAGGCTGGGGACATTGAGTAGATGCCAGAGAGTAGCACAGGGGCCTCTCTTTCTTCCTACCTGAATATCCCACCTACTCATGAAACAGCCTACAGATCAGTTGCAGTCTTCCTCTCATTGGATCGGACTGTTTGAAGGTGGAGACTATAGAGTGCCTTGGTCTACAGTCTTGATATAGGGTCCAATGGCCAGGACTTTTGACTCCTCCTGAGCTAGTCTGTACCTCCCCTTCTGCCAGGTCAGAGACTTCACTAGGAATAAATATTGGGAGACAGTGAGAGGCTGCCTCATTCTTAGATTCACAATGCCACATGAATGGAGAACACAGCTGAAATTTCCTGTACCATCTGAACTCATAGGTCCTCATGAAGCCCTAGGTCAGAGCAGCCTGTTTTGATGCTTCCCTTTGAAATCACCATTAGAAACCCAATGTGCCCAAAGCACTAGGACCAGGAGTTTTTCCTGTAGAGTGAATCACAACATGTGGCAAGTATCTCTGACTTGTAGGTTGTTTTGTTGACATACATTCAAGGTGTTCCATTGTGACACAATGTTGGTGTCATAAAAAGGAGGTCTGGGGACATGGGTTTCATCTACAGTTCTGTATAAATTTTGGGCATTGCTGCATGCTTGTGATCACAGCATTTGTGAAATGGAAACAGATGAGGTTCAAGACTGTCCTATGGAGTTTATTCAAGCCATTCTTGGGTATATGACACCTTATAAAGACATAGAGAGATAAAGAGATGGTATGAGAGAGATGAGAAAAGGGAAGAGTAAGAGATGGGAAAGAGGAGATGAGAAAAGAGAGGGAAGGGAGAAAGAGAGATAAAGTTACATTAGAGAAGAGGGAGAGAGATGGAGGAGAAACCCTGCTAGAATCCAGTCCCAATATTCAGGTGCCCAGATATAGCAATGATAGCTGGCATTGGTGGGGGCCAAAAGCTGATGACTTCTGGCAATTCAACTCTCTCTTACTATTCAGAGCCTAATAGCTGATGGCCTCTTGCAATTAAATTCTGCTGATAGAAGCAGGGAAAAAGAAACTTAATTACTTGAGATTTTTCTGTTTGACTTAGGGATCTCTAGCTGGCCAGGTGAGAGGCTTGGAGTTAACTCTTTGTGAGTTAGAGGGAAAAGAAAATAATAGAAAAGAAAAGAAAAGAAAAAGAAACACACACACACACACACACACACACACACACACACACACACACTGGATGAAGCAAAAAAGGGGGCTATATTACCACTTTATTTTTCTTAGTTTTTATACCTTTTCAAGATAATCAATCACATGGTTTTCTAAGCACTTCTGCATTGTATAAGTTCATAGTAAATTTAAGGCAATACTTTATGTTATAGATCAATCAGACTTAAAGAGTTACAGCATAATTGTTTACTTGCCTTTCTATTAATACTAGTGCCTGATTAAACTTTTATAATGTATTTTATGACTCCAAAATTCATTATAAGTTTAAAGCAATAGTGTTAATGTTACAAGTTAGCACGGTTTTGTCAAGACAAATTATTTGCCTTGTGACTTATTATTTTGGGTCTTATTTAGATAAACTAGTCCATCATTTAGTTCTTGTCCTTTCACATTATGGGGGAAGGGGAGGGAATGGGGAGGTTCCAAAGGGGAGATCTGGAAAGGGGGAAACATTTGAAATGTAAATAAAGTATATATATATATATATATATATATATATATATGAAAGCTGGTTTGTAGGACAAACAATCCCCCCCCAAAAAAATTATGACCTTTAGTTACCAGATAGTAGCCTTGTTTCTAACCAAGAAGGAATGTTTTCCTAGATTGTAAATTCCAAACTTGTTTTCTTTTCCTGGTGCAATTAGCTCTTGGCTCGGCACCTGAAGGTTTACAGAGCTCTATTTGCAGCTTTTATTCTATAGGGGGCTTGTATCAATTTAAGAATTATATAAAAGCAGTATCAGGAGTTTTAAAAGCATCAATTCCTCTATATAGCATTACTACATAGAATTATATCTTCATATCGATTCATATCATTGGATTCTTCAGGAGATCCAACCAATAAGGTGAGTTGGTATCCAGGAATCATTGGTCTATGTAATAGTGGCAGGAAAGGCATATCAGCAGTGAGAGGCAATCCTGGAATGCTTGGAATTTTGCCTCCAAAGCACACCCAGAGTAGCCAAGCAAAATGATAGGGCATCTCTAGAAAGCTCATCATTTACATGCTATAGCCATTCCTAGATGGCTTCTGAAGAAAAGATTAGAGATAATCCCCTAAAACAAAACAGTCATATGAGAGAGCTTAGAGGAGGTTTGCTTCTTAGGAAGGAACCTAAGCTGAAAAAGAGAGTGGGTAATAGATTTAGGGGACCACAGCAAAGGAAAGGATGTGACGTATGTGTAAGATACTGCTTGTGTCCTTCAGGTTTCCTGTCTAAGAGCACCTGTTTTGTAGATATACCTGTGGAAATCAGAAGTCTACCAGAATTCTACCCAGTGCACAGGATATTCTGCACTGGGAATAGTATCTCCTGAGAGTGAATCCTGTTGTGTGTCTGAGGTTTTACCTAAGCCTAAGAGTATGCTATGAAGAAATTTAACCAACTTGAGCTCTGACATGGTCCTCAGAGGGGATCTGAGGGGTCAGGAATGGGGCTAGAAGTAGGTAGCCCCATTGACTTCTCTCTTTCTGGTTGGGACTTCATTGTTGCTGGAGCCAAAGTCCTAGAGGCAGCAAGACCTGGACTGCTAGACTGGCAGGAAACCTGAGAATCCCTGGATCTGTGTTTGTGTACATGTGATGGTTTGCATATGCTTGACCCAGGGAGTGGCACTGTTGGGAGGCTTTAAGACTCTCATCCTAGCTGCCTGGAAGCCAGTATTCTGCTAAAAACCTTCAGATGAAGATGTAGAACTCTCAGCTCCTCCTGTACCTTGCCTGCCTGGATGCTGTTATGTTCTCATCTTGATGATACTGTACTGAACCTCTGAACCTGTAAGTCAACCCCAATTAAATGCTGTCCTTTTAATAGTTGCCTTGGTCATGGTGCCTGTTCACAGCAATAAAACCCTAACCAAGACATAAGTTGGTACCAGGGACTAGGATATTGCTGTGATAGTTCTGACTGTACTTTTGTCTGGAAGAATGTGGATTTAGGGACTTTGGATTTGGAAAGCAGTGGAATCCTTTAAATGGTGCTTAATGGGCACCATTAGGGCATTTCATATCCTAGAAAGAAGATGAAAGATTTGTTGCTATGATTAATTGGAACTGTGCAGACCTCTCCCAAGAGGGTTCAATGGAGAAAAATTTAGAGATTGTTTTGTGGGATTTTAGTAAAGAATGTGGCTGCTTTTTACTCTTTTCTGAAGAGTCTACCTTAGTCTAAGGTAAGGAGATTTATATTAATTTCATTGACAAAGGAAGTCTCAAAAAAGCCCAGCAGAAACTTTGTTCTATGGTTAAGTCTCATGAAGAACATTTTGGACAAATATAGCAAGCAACCTTAGAAAGGAAAAAATATAAAATATATGGTTCAAGTATTAATGGGGCACAAGGAAGTGAAATGGAGCTGAATTCTATGTCTTAGGAGATAACAGATTAAGGGGTTTGGGTGTGAGGCCTCATCCCACTAAATTAAGATCCAGGCATGGTGGTGCATACATTTAATCCCAGAAGACAAAGCCAAACAGATCTCTGAGTATAAGACCAGCCTGGGACAAAGCATTTTCTACGTAAAGAAAAGCTTAAATCCAGGCATGGTGGTACATGCCTTTAATTCCAGCATTATAGGAGACAGAGCCATGTATATCTCTGAGTTCAAGGTTAATCTACAGAGCAAGTTCCAGGAAAAGCAATTTTAGGTGTTGGGGTCCAGCCTCAACATGAGTGAGGAGTTGTCAAGGACTAGGGATAGCTGGTAGGTGAATAAGAAAACACACAATTTGAGGTACAAACTGACAGCCTATTCTTCCAATGAGAGCTGCTGAACTCAGGAGTCAGAGTTCTCTCTCAACTTGATTGAGCCCCAGTCTTTTACTGAAATCATATAAGGAAGTTGTGCTACAAAGTTCATAGGAGGGTGGGTAAATGTTTCTCTTTTTCCTGTACCAAAATTTTTTTGTCATTCCGATTAGTAAAGATTTAGAACAGAAAAAATGGAACTATAAAATCTCAAACATTATTTGTAGCAAGCACCAATTTTTACATCTCCCTACTGAGTGCAGCAGTATTGAAATAGCAAAGTCAAAATCTTTTAGACATGCGTGAGACAGTATGGTTTCATAAAAGGACAAACATGAGGTCATACTGCTAAACCTGCAGTCTTTTTTTTCTTTTTTTTCATATTTTATTTACATTTCAAATATTTCCCCCTTTCCAGATCTCCACTTTGGAACCTCCCCATTCCCTCTGCCCTCCCCCTGCCACTATGGGGATATTATCCAACCCACCCACCCACTCTCTTCTTCCTTCCTTGGCATTCTCCTATACTGGGGGATCTAACACCCTCAGGCCCAAGGGCTTCTCCTCCCCCTGATGGATAACAAGACCCTCCTCTGCCGCATTTGTGGCCAGCACCATGGGTCCCTCCATGTGAATTCTTTGGTTGATGGACCAGTCTCCAGGAGTATCAGGGGGTCAGGCCAGTTGCCACTGTTGCTACTTCCCTGGGGCTGCACTCCCTCAGCTCCTGCAGTCCTTTCTCCAACTCCTCCATCTGGGACCTCACACTCAGCCCTACTGTTGCTGCAAAGTGACTCTTGGGTATTTCAAACTTTTGGGCTAATAACCACTTAACAGTGAGTACATACCATGTTCATTGTTTTGTGACTGTGTTAGCTTCCTCAGGATGATATTTTCAAGATCCAACCATTTGTCTGTGAATTTCATGAAGTCATTGTTTTTAATAGCTGAGTAGTATTCCATTGTGTAAATGTACCACATTTTCTGTATCCATTCCTCTGTGGAGGGACATCTGGGTTGTTTCCAGCTTCTGGCTATTATAAATATGGCTGCTATGAACATAGTGGAACATGTGTCTTTATTACATGTTGGAGCATCTTTTGGGTATATGCCCAGGAGTGGAATAGCTGAGTCCTCAGGTCAAACTATGTTCATTTTTCTGAGGATCCGCCAAACTGATTTCCAGAGAGGTTGTATCAACTTGCATTCCCACCAGCAGTGGAGGAGTGTTCCTCTTTCTCCACATCCTCACCAACATCTGCTGTCACCTGAGTTTTTGATCTTAGCCATTCTGATTGGTGTGAGGTGAAATCTCAGGGTTGTTTTGATTTGCATTTCCCTAATGACTAAGGATGCTGAACATTTCTTTAGGTGCTTTTCTGCCACATTTGAGTTTCCTCAGTTGAGAATTCTCTGTTTAGCTCTCTTCCCCATTTTTTGATAAGGTTATTTGGATATCTGGAGTCTAGCTTCTTGAGTTCTTTGTATACATTGGATATTAGCCCTCTATGGGATGTAGGATTGGTAAAGATCTTTTCCCAATCCGTAGGTTGCCATTTTGCCCTATTTACAGTGTCCTTTGCCTTACAGAAGCTTTGTAATTTTATGAGGTCCCATTTGTCGATTCTTGATCTCAGAACACAAGCCATTGGTGTTCTGTTCAAGAGCATTTCCCCTGTGCCCATGTGTTCAAGACTCTTCCCCACTTTCTCTTCTATTAGATTCAGTGTATCCGGTTTTATGTGAAGGTCCTTGATCCACTAGTCTTTGAGCTTTGTACAGGGAGATAGGAATGGATCAATTCGCAATCTTCTACATGTAGCCTGCCAGTTGAACCAGCACCATTTGTTGAAGATGCTGTCTTTTTTCCACTGTATGGTTTAGGCTCCTTTGTCGAAGATCAAGTGACCATAAGTGTGTAGGTTCATTTCTGAGTCTTTGATTCTATTCCATTGATCTGCCTGCCTGTTACTGTACCAATACCATGCAGTTTTTATCACTACTGCTCTGTAGTACAGTTTGAAGTCAGGGAGGCTGATTCCCACAGAAGACCTTTTATTGTTGATGATAGTTTTTGCTGTCCTGGGTTTTTTGTTATTCCATGTAAATTTGAGAATTGCTCTTTCTAGGTCTATGAAAAATTGAGTTGGTATTTTGTAGGGATAGCATTGAATCTGTATATTGCTTTCGGCAGGATGGCCATTTTAACTATATTAATCCTGCTGATCCATGAGCATGGGAGATCTTTCCATCTTCTGAGGTCTTCTTCGATTTCTTTCTTCACAGACTTGAAGTTCTTGTTTGGTTAGAGTCACAACAAGATATTTTATATTGTTTGTGACAATTGTGAAGGTGTTATTTCCCTAATTTCTTTCTCAGCCTGTTTATGCTTCGAGTATAGGAAGGCTACTTATTTGCTTGAGTTAATTTTGTATTAGGCCACGTTGCTGAAGTTGTTTATCAACTGTAGCAGATCTCTGGTGGAGTTTTTTGGGTCACATAAATATACCATCATATCATCTGCAAATAGTGATATTTTGATTTCTTCCTTTCCAATTTGTATCCCTTTGACCTCCTTTTGTTGTCTGATTGCTCTAGCTAGAACTTCAAGTACTATATTGAATAGGTAGGGAGAGAGAGGGCAGCCTTGTCTAGTCCCTGATTTTCGTGGGATTGCTTCGAGTTTCTCTCCATTTAGTTTGATGTTGGCTACTGGTTTGCCGTGTATTGCTTTTACTATGTTTAGGTATGCTCGTTGAATTCCTGATCTTTCCAAGACTTTTATCATGAAGGGATGTTGAATTTTGTCTAATGCTTTTTCAGCATCTAACAAAATGACCAAGTGGTTTTTTTTCTTTCAGTTTGTTTATGTAGTGGACTACATTGATGGATTTCCAGGTATTGAAACATCCCTGCATCCCTGGGATAAAGCCTACTTGATCTTGGTGAATGATCATTGTGATGTGTTCTAAGATTCATTTTGCAAGAATTTTATTGAGTATTTTTGCAAAGATATTCATAAGGGAAATTGGTGTGAAGTTTTCTTTTATTGTTGGGTCTTTGTGCGGCTTTGGTATCAGTGTAACTGTGGCCTCATAGAATGAGTTGGGTAGTATTCCTTCCATTTCTATTTTGTGGAATAGACTGAAGAGTATTGGTATTCAGTCTTCTTTGAAGGTCTGATAGAATTCTGGTCCTGGGCTTTTTTTGGTTGAGAGACTGCTAATGACTGCTTCTATTTCTTTGGGGGTTATGGGACTGTTTAGATGGTTTATCTGATCCTGATTTTGCTTCAGTAATTGGTATCTGTCTAGAAACATGTCCATTTCCTCCAGATTTTCCAATTTTGTTGCATATAGGCTTTTGTAGTAGGATCTGATGATTTTTTTAATTTCCTCAGAGTCTGTTGTTATATCTCCGATTTCATTTCATTTCATTTCATTACTAATTTGCACAATGTCTGTGTCCTCTGATTAGTCTGGCTAAGGGTTTATCTATCTTGTTGATTTTCTCAAAGAACCAGCTCTTGGTTTTGTTTATTCTTTGGATAGTTCTTTTAGTTTCCACTTGGTTGATTTCAGCCCTCAATTTGATTATTTCCTGCCTTCTACTCCTCTTGGGTGTATTAGCTTCTTTTAGTTCTAGAACTTTCAGATGTACTGTTAAGCTGTTAGTGTATGCTCTCTCCAGTTTCTTTTTGGAGCCATTCAGAGATATGAGTTTTCCTCTCAACACTGCTTTCATTCTGTCCCATAGGTTTGGGTAACTTGTACTTTCATTTTCATTAAATTCTAGGAAGTCTTTAATTTCTTTTTTTATTTCTTCCTTGACCAAGTTATCATTGAGTAGAGTGTTGTTCAGCTTCCACGTGTATGTGGGCTTTGCGTTGTTGTTCACGCCATTGAAGACCAATCTTAATGAGTAGTGATATGATGCGAGGCATGGGATTATTTCAATCTTCTTACATCTGTTGAGGTTTGTTTTGTGACCAATTATATGATCAGTTTTGGAGAAGGTACCATGAGGTGCTGAGAAGAAGGTATATTCTTTTGATGCAGGATGAAATGTTCTATAGATATCTGTTAAACCCATTTGGTTCATAGTATCTGTTAGTTTCACTGTGTCTCTGTTTAGTTTTTGTTTCCAAGATCTGTCCATTGTTGATTGTGAGGTGTCAAAGTCTCCCACTATTATTGTGTGAGGTGCAATGTGTGCTTTGAACTTTAGTAGAGTTTCTTTTATGAAAGTGGGAGCTCTTGCATTCAGGGCATAGATGTTCAGAATTGAGAGTTCTTCTTGGTAGATTTTTTCTTTGATGAGTATGAAGTGTCATTCTTCATCCTTTTTTGATGACTTTCGGTTGAAAGCCAATTTTATCTGATAATAGATTGGCTACTTCTGCTTGTTTCTTGGGGCCATTTGCCTGGAAAATTGTTTTCCAAACCTTTACTCTGAGGTAGTGTTTGTCTTTAACACGGAGGTGCATTTCTTTGATGTTGCAAAATCCTGGGTCCTATTTATGAATCCAGTCTGTCAGTCTATGTCTTTTTATTGGGGAGTTGAGACCATTGATGTTAAGAGATATTAAAGAATAGTAATTGTTATTTCCTGTTATTTTTGATGTTGTTTATATTGTTTATGTGGCTATCTTCTTTTGAGTTTGTTGAAAGATTACTTTCTTACTTTTTCTTGAGTATAGTTTCCCTCCTTGAGTTGGCGTTTTCCATGTATTATTTTTGTAGGGCTGGGTTTGTAGAAACATACTGTGCAAATTTGGATTTGTTGTAGAATATTTTTGATTTCACCATCTATGATTATTGAGAGTTTTGCTGGGTATAGAAGCCTGGGCTGGCCTTTGTGTTCTTTTAGAGTCTGTATGAGATCTGCCCAGAATCTTCTTGGTTTCATAATCTCTGGTGAGAAGTCTGATGTAATTCTGATAGGTCTTTCTTTATATGTTACTTGTCCCTTTTCCCTTACTGCTTTTAATATTCTTTCCTTGTTTTGTGTATTTGGTATTTTGACTCTAATGGGACATGAGGAATTTCTTTTCTTGTCCAGTCTATTTGGCGTTCTGTAGGCTTCTTGTATATTTATGTTCATCTATTTCTTTAGGTTAGGGAAGTTTTCTTCTATAATTTTGTTGAAGATATTTACTGGTCCTTTAAGTTGGGAGTCTTCATTCTCTTCTATGCCTAGTATCCTCAGGTTCTTTCTTCTCATTGCATCCTGGATATCTTGGATGTTTTGGGTTAGGAGCTTTTTGCATTTTGTGTTTTCTTTGACTGTTGTGTCCATGTTCTCTATGGTATCTTCCGCACCTGAGATTCTCTCTTCCATCTCTTGTATTCTGTTGGTGATGTTTGCATCTATGACTTCTGATTTCTTTCCTATGTTCTCTAACTCCAGGGTTGTCTCCCTTTGTGATTTCTTTATTGTTTCTATTTCTGTTTTAATTCCTGAATGGTTTTGTTCATTTGTTTGATTGTGTTTTCCTGTATTTCTGCCCATTTGATTGTGTTTTCCTGTAATTCTTCTAAGGATTTTTGTGTGTCCTCTTTAAGGGCTTCCAGTTGTTTACCTGTGTTCTCTTGTATTTCTTTAAGGGAGTTATTTATTTTCTTTTTAAAATCTTCTATCATCCTCTTGATAAGTGATTTTAAGTCTGTGTCTTTCTTTTCTGGTGTGTTGGGGTATCCAGGGCTGGCTGTGGTGGGCGAGCTGGGTTCTGATGAAGCCAAGTAGTCTTGGTTTCTGTTCCTTGTGTTCTTGCCCTTGCCTTTCGCCATCTGGTTATCTCTGGTGTTAGCTGATCTTTCTCTCTCTGACTGTGGCTTGTCTTTCCTTCAAGCTCAGATGCCAATAATCCTGGGAGACCAGTTCTCTCTTCCAGCTGTTCTTCAGATCCTGCGTCTGGAGTCCTCCTATTACTGTCTCCTCAGCACAAGTGGGTGGGTAGCTTTCTCTCTTCACTGCTTGTATATGGAGGCCTGGTGGTCCAGGCAGGGTTTCTGGCCACAGATGGAAGCAGGCAGGTTCTTACCTTCCTGCTTTTCCTCAGTCCATGCGTCTGGAGCCCGCCTCCCACTGGCTCCTCAGCACAAGTGGGCAGGTAGCTTTCTTCCTGCACTGTTTGTATATGGAGGTTTCCTGGGTCATGCGGGTGTCTCTGGCCACAGGTGGAAGCAGCCCAGCTTTCACTTTAACATTATTGGTAACATCTAGTTCCTGGATCTCAAGAGGCCTCCTACTAGGTCTTGCCAGGTCACCAAATACTGGTTTAATCAAGGAAGGAGGATAGAGAAGGAATAGTAACTAGATAAGGAGACTAATAAGTACTAAGAATGGTTGCAGAAATGACATCACAAGGTACTTGTACCAAAGAGGCAGGCTTTGGGGCCTCTTAGCACTCATACTGGGTCCCACAAGAGACCATAGCTTTGTGTTCTGAAACATGGTACCACCACAGGTTTTTTTTGCCTTGTCATCAGGGGTCCCAGGCATCTCAAGCTTAATGGGCGGTGTCTCCAACATCTCCCCTTTTTGTTTAAACTGCAAGGCTTTGACATCAACAGTGAGAGAAGAAATGGTGGAATGAATCAGTGAGATAACAGCTGGAAGAAAAATAAGGAGAAAAATGAATACACCTCCAACTATGGCAACATGAATTATGAAGGAGCAAAAGTTGTCTTTACCAACATACTCATGTACAGAAGAAGTGAAAGCTGTGGCCATCTCCTCCAGGGAGGAGGAGCCGACATGAGACCTGCTACCTTACACAAGTAAAAAACAGTTAGGTCTGCTGGGAAAGCCACAATACCACCAATGAGGAAAGCTATTGCCAGGAATATTGTTCCAGACACTCTTAATCTCCTCATCGTTCTACAAGGTAACATGTATGAAGGAATGGATAGGCTGGGTAAACCATGGTATAATAAATTCTGATTGCTTTGACGCAAGGAATCCAAAAACCAAATGTCCTGTTTTTCTCCTGCATTATCACCCCTGGTACAGGTGGCAGGACTTGGGAGTCAGGTATAAAGTCTCTCTTATCCAGTGCAAAACATTCTGAAATATCCTTAATAACCATAAAGCAATTTGGCATGGAATACCTGAATAGTTAAAATTAACATGTTTTTCTTTAAAATTTGAATTACTCTCACCTCCTAAAACATTAGTATTATCAGTAGTAACCTTAACAGAGCCATGGTCCCAAGTAGTAGGGTGAAAAAGCAGAGGATCAGGAAAACAAGCGCAATAGAAATCATCAGCATAACTAAGAGGGATAAATATTACCTGCAAAGTCAATAGAGAAAGCATAGCAAGAAAAAGATTACCAGACGTAACAATCACTCTGGCTTCCTCTACCACTGAAAACTAGTGAGAAGAAAGAAGTAGTTGATCCACAGTCCGAAGATGAGAATCTGCTTTAGCAGTGTGGCTTTGCTCATGGGGGCAAGTCTAGTAAAAGCGAGAGTCAGTTCCCTCTCAGCTGGAGTCGGACAGGAAGGTCTCATCATGGCGCAAGCATGCTCATCGTCACCTCGGACTGGGCCAGGCTCTTCGCCTCATTGTAGGGAGACGAATAGGGTCTGATAAGCCTATCTGGGATTCAGACTGACGATTCTGCATCCTGTGGGAAGATACAAGCATAGCCTCTGCCAGATGACAAAAGAACATCCGGACCCTTTCATGTGGAGGACAGTATACCCTTCCATTTTACCAAGGGATATACAAGCTGTAAAGAGCCCTAATGTCTTTGGGCTTGTGAATGACCCTTATTATTTTTAAATAGTTTAATACGAAAAGACAATGAGACAAAATCTGACAAGGAGATAGGTATTTATAATCTCCTTGTTGTAATTTAGTTATTTGTAGCTTAAAGACCTGATTTGACTTTTTAATAATAGACTGACCCTGGAGACTGTAAAGAATTTCAGTAGTATGTCTTATGTTAAACTTTTGACAGAAATCGGAAAAATCTTTTGATGAGTAAGCGAGGCCATTGTCCATCTTGATATGTTTAAAGAGGCTCATATAAGCAAAAGCACCAAAGAGTTGTTGGACTATGTCCTTAAAGGCTTACCTGTTCTGGCAGAAGCAAATAACAAACTAGAGAATGTGTCTACAGACACATGGACAAAAGACAATTTTCCAAAGGAAATTTTTCATTTGCCACAATATGTTAGGCCTAAGGCCTCTAGGATTTACTCCCAGTTGTGTCACAGGGACAGTAGTTAGGCAGGTAGGGCAGGACTTAACTACCTTATATAGCCACTCTAATCAGACAGAACTGCTGTCTAAACACATTAACATTCTGATGATATAAAGCATGAGACAGCTACGCCTTCTTTACAGTATCTAGTTAGGTCAAATGAGTCAAATAATCTGCATAAGAATTTCCCTAAGGTCAAAGGGCTGTATAAAGAGGCATGAGCCCTGAAGTGCCCCACAAAGTAGGGAGCCTGATGCTGCAACAAGGTTTGCAATTGCTGCAGCAACTCAGTCATCAAAGTTTTATCAAAATTAATAACAGCAGTCTCAATTACAGAAAAAAGCCTAAAATCATATTGAGAATCTGTATATATAATGCATGTTTGAGGAAAATTTTCAAAAATTTTAAGAATAGCAAATAACTCAGTTTTGGGGGGCAGAGGCTTTGTCTAATATAAAAACCTTAGTAATCTCTTCAGATATCAGTACAGCCCTACCTGTGGAAGAACCATCAGTGAATATAGTAATAATATTAACTAAGGGGGTACTTGAATAATTTTTGGAAAAAATAACCTTTTGTGTTAAAAGAAATTGAAGCAAGGGATTCTTAGACAAATGATACAAAATTTGACCCATAAAGTGTAAAGTTGAAAGAGCAAAGGAATCAAAAATTTAAGTAACCAATCCACCTGCTCTGCAGTATAAGGTAATATTGTAATGTCAAAGTCCTTTCCTAAAATTTCTCCAATTTTTTTCTGAATTTGACAATTAACTTAGCTATCAAATTATAATAAGCAAGCAAAATTTTATATTAGTAGATGGCTTATGTGCTCCTTATTTGGCCATGGTCTTGCCAAATAACGCCAGTAGGTTGTAACTGTGTCTTTAAAATAACAAATTGGCAAGGGAGCTGATCATCAGACCTCATCCTCAATTGCTGAGATGGGGTTTATTCACCAAGTATAAACCTTGGTTGGCCTCAAGAGTTAACTGTATAGGAGATGTTGGGAACTATCTCCTTTAAGGATACTAAACAGAGACATCAGTTCTTCTGTGGTCAACTTCAAATAAGGCCTCACCCAATTTATTTCACCAAGTAATTTTTGAAAATCATTTAGGGTATTTAAATGAGAAGTATCTAGAGCAATCTTTTCCTGAGAAATCTAATAATTGAAAGGAGGGTCTTTATGTATTTTGTCAGGAGCTACTTTCAGTCCATAATATGTCTTTAATCAATCTAGAAAGAGCTGTCTCAAGTATCTGTAAGTCTGGATGAGCCAAAAGGGAGATCTATATATCTGATCCTTATCAGACAGATAGTAGAAACTTAGGCCTTGACCTAGTACAAGAACAAGGCAGGAGATAATAAAGGAACACTGTCTCAACAGATAATAATATTTGTTTAGATTACATTAACTATCTTGAATTGTTTTAATTATCAAAATGTGTGTGGTTTTAAGTTTGGTGGCAATGATGTTAAAAACCCTGTGGGAGAGAGATCATACTACTAAATTGAATCAATCTATACCTTTGATGATTTTGGGTTACTGGACCAAGGACTATTTTGGGAGAGGAGCTCTGCATTTGTGCTAATCTGAAAGAAGAAAAGGTTGTAGACCCCTTTGAGAGTGATATGGATCAGATATGATAAGGGAGGAACCCCTGAAGATCTTGGCTACAGAAAATGAAATTTTTGAGAACATCAAACAGGACAGGTAACTTGAATTGCTGATTCTTCTAGATGGGGACATCCTAGTCACCAGCTTAGACATAAAAAATCTCCATAGCCAAAACTTCTGCTAAAATTAGACAATAAATCTTGTTCGTTGTGGAATCATTAAGATCCATCAAGCCATCTTTCATACGGCACAAATGAAGATTTATTACAATTGGTTATTGATCAAATTAACTCATAAAAGGAGAGTTGTCTAACCAATTTTTCTAATTTTCCTACCCCTCCCCACACCTTAAAAAAGTTTTCGCCCCTATTCACCAAGAAGAAGTTGTGGAGAGTCATCATCGCTTGGATTTGGATCCCTTGGATTTGGGATGTTGGTTATGGACCTTTCATACATTATAATAGGTTATCATTTTAAGGGATAATTTGGAAATAGTCATAATTTTGAACAGAGAGGGTAGACATTAGAGTAAGGTACCCAAATTGACAAAATTCATGGACTGAATGTTATTAGTGTGTGTAATACCTTACAGTTTACAAAACTGTGATAACTGTGTTTAATGTATATCTGAGAGAAAAGGCCTTTTTAATAGACAAAAAGGTCGAGATGTTGTAGATTGGTTCTAATACTATTTGTGTTAATTCAGCTCCAAAAATCACATAGGAATCTGCACATCCAGAAGCTGAGAGTCACTGCCTCCAGTTGGCTCTAATTGGTAAATAAAGTTGCTGGTGGCCAATGGCTGGCCAGGGAAGCAGAGGAGGGACTTTAGATTTCATGGGAAGAAGGAGGTTCCATGATGTGGAAGCAGAAGGATCAGACTTAAGAGCTGCAGGAGAGAAAGCATCTAGCCATGTAAGAGTCAGGGAAGTGGCCACTTCCTCGAATGGATCTGAGCTAGCAAGAGTGGCACAGCCATTGGGCTGCTTAGGCATATTAAAATTAAGGCTGCATGTGTGTGTTTCATTTATGAAACCAAAACATTTGAGTGGGTGTAGAGGAGGTACACACACTCACTGGGGAGTTTAGAGTGGATTAAAATACTACCACTACTACAAACCACCCCTTCCCACTTCAGAGCTTGTACATTAACCACATAACACCTTATGATGAGCTACTAGAAGGACACCAAAAGAACTTTTAACTTCTCAGTGCAAGAAATAGATGCTGCACATTCAAATAGATATGGAGTAGAGGGCAGGGCAAGGAGGTGAGGTCCAAGGTTTCTCACCCATGAGGTATCCCACATGAATTTTTTTTTCTCAGTCAGAAGGCTTTTATTGTATCATATGTAGTGATCCTTCCCTGGAAGCTCATAGATGTGAAAGAGTTTATGGCTCAAATCTGCAGATTGTAGAGAAATATGTCTGTATCATCTTTTTCAAAGTCAACATTCAGACCACACTACAGAACAGTCTAGAATGTTTGAACAATATCCCATGAGCACCCAGCCAGCTAGCTCAAGGTCTGCTGTGGTCTCATCACAAGACAGAAGTTTCTCCTGTAAAGTTATCATCCACATCTATAAAGTCAGGAATATGGGTGTCAGAGAAGATGGAAGCTGGTCTCTTAGCAGGTTACCCTACCCTCCCTCCTAAATACTAAACTTCAGTTTTTCTATTGGACAATGGGAAGGATGGCCTCCTCTATGAACTTGACTGTCGTTTCTTAAGTCACTTATGCATTCTCTGGATAAGCCTTCCTGAAAAGTAAGCAGGGCAGAGAAGCTCCAACACAGAAGTTTGCTTTGTAAGAGATAGTTACATGCAGACTAGGGTAGTATGTTCACTAATAACTTGACATAATCTGGCATTGCGTGGGAGATGTTTGGTTGGCCATGACAGTGGCATATCTACTAAGTTAATTTTTTGTAAAAGAATCTTTTTATCGTCATTTATTTATTTATTTATTTACACTCCAGATTTTATTCCCCAACCCTGATCAACCCTCCAACTGTTCCATGGCCCATACCTTCTCCCCAACCCCTGTCTCCACGAGGATGTCCCCACCACCCACCACCCACCCAACCAGACCTCTAGTCTCTTGAGAGATGGGTGTATCTTCTCTGACTGAACCCAGACCTGGCAGTCCTCTGCTGTATATATGTTGGGGCCCTAATATCAGCTGGTGTATGCTGCCTGGATGGTGGTCCACGGTTTGAGAGATCTCAGGAGTCCAGGTTAATTGAGACTGTTAGTACTCCTACAGGGTTGCCCTCATCTACAGCTTCTTCCAGCCTTTCCCTAATTCAACCACAGGGGTCAGCAGCTTCTGTCCATTGTGTGGGTGCAAATGTCTGTATCTGACTCTTTCAGCTGTTTGTTGGGTCATCTGGAGTGTGGAGTGTAAGCTGTCCATAGCCTCAGTAATAGTGTCAGGCTTTGGGACCTCCCCTTGAGCTGGATCTCACTTTGGGCCTGTCACTGGACCATTTTTTCCTCAGATTCCTCTCCATTTACATCCCTGCAGTTCTTTCAGACAAGAACAATTATGGGTCAGAGCTTTGACTGTGGGGTGGCAACCACCTCTCTCACTTGATGCCCTGTCTTCCTGCTGGAGATGGTCTCTATAAGCTCACTCTCACTACTGTTGGGCATTTCATCTAATGCCCCTCCCTTTGAGTCCTGAGAGTCTCTCACCTCCCAGGTCTCTGGTTCATTCTGGAGGGTCTCCCCAACCTCCTACCTTCCGAAATTGCTGGTTTGCATTCTTGATGCTGGCCCTCAGGGCTTCAGTCCTTTTCCCTCATCCAATTCCAGATCAGGTTCCCCTCTCCACCACCCCCCCCACACATCCACTTTCTTTCCCAGGTCCCTCCCTTCCTCTACACTTGTGATTGCTTTCTTCTTCTTCTCAAGTGGGACTGAGGCATCCTCATTTAGTTCCTTTAGCTTGTTGAACTTTTAGAGTTCTGTGGACTGTATCTTGGGTATTCTATACCTTTTTTTTTTTTTTTTTGCTAAGATCCACTTATAGTGAGTACATACCGTGCACGTCCTTCTGGGTCTGAGTTACCTCACTCAGGATGAAATTTTCTGGGTACATTCATTTGCCTGCAAAACTCAGGATGTCCTCATTCTTAATGGCTGAGTAGTATTCCATTGTGTAAATGAACCACATTTTCTGTATCCATTATTCTGTCAAGGGACATCTGGGTTGTTTCCAGCTTCTGTCTATCACAAATAACTCTGCTATGAACATAGTGGAACATGTGTCCTTGTGGCATCTTTTGGGTCTATTCCCAAGAGTGGTATTGCTGGGTCTTCAGTTAGATCAATTTCCAATTTTCTGAGAAACCTCCAGATTGATTTCCATAGTGGTCGTACCAGTTTGAACCTCTTTGTACCTCTTTCTCCATATCCTCACCAACATTTGTTGTCACCTGAGGTTTTGATCTTAGCCATTCTGACTGGTGTAAGGTGGAATCTCAGGGCCATTTGATTTGCATTTTCTCTGATCACTAAGGATTTTGAGCATTTCTTTACTGCTTCTCAGCCATTCAAAATTCCTCTGTTGTGAATTCTTGGTTTAGTTTTATACCCCATTTTTTTATTGGGTTGTTTGTTTTTTTGCTGGTTAGCTTCTTTAGTTCTTTATATATTTTGGGTATTAGCCCTCTATAGGATGTGGGGTTAGTAAGATTTCTTCCCAATCTGTAGATTGCTGATTTGTCTTATTGACTATGTCCTTAGAGAAGCTTTCCAGTTTCATGAGGTCCCATTTATCAATTCTTGATCTTAGAGCAAGAACCATTAGAGGGTTTTGTTTTTTTTTTTATGAAATTTCCTCCTGTGCCAATGAGTTCAAGGCTCTTTCACACTTTCTTTAATATTAGATTTAGTGTGGCTGGTTTTATGTTGAGGTCATTGATCCACTTGGACTTGAGCTTTGTGCAAGGTGACAAATATGGATCTATTTTCATTTTTCTACATACAGACAGCCAGTTAGACCAGCACAATTTATTGAAGATGCATTCTTTTACCGTTGTTTATTTTTGGCATCTTTGTCAAAGATCAAGTTTCTGTAAGTGTGTGGTGTTATTTCTGGGTCTTCAACTCTATTCCATTGATCAACGTTTCTATCTCTATACCAATACCATGCAGTTTTTATCACTATTGCTCTGTAGTAAAGCTTGAGGTCAAGGATTGTGATTCCCCAGCCATTCTTTTATTGTTAAGAATTGTTTTCACTATTCTGAAGTTTTTGCCTGTCTTTTTTTTTTTTGATACTTTATTTACATTTCAAGTGTTACCCCCTTTCAAGATCTCCACATTGGAACCTCCCTATCCTCTCCTCCTCCCTCTGTCCCTATGGGGGTATTCCCCCACCCACCCACTCTTGTCATCCTTCCTGGGAATTTTCCTATGCTGGTTCATCTAACACCTCAGTCCCAAGGGCATCTCCTCCCCCTGATGGGTAACAAGACCCTTCTCTGCCACATATGTGACCAGCAACGTGGGTCCCTCCATGTGTATTCTCTGCTTATTCTCTGATCCAGTCTCCAGGAGGATTGGGAGGTTGGACCAGTAGACACAGACATAAACATTTGTATAACATACTTTTCAGTGACCTTCGAAGGAAGTTTCCTAATTGTGATATTGGTTCAGATCAATCAGATTCATAAGATTATGAGATATCATAAAAACAATCATATCTCATATATTCTAAAGATGATTGCTCCCTCCATGGGGCTGCCAACTCCCTAAGCTTCTTGAGTCCCATCTCCAACTCCTCCATCTGGAACATCATGCTCACCCAATGGTTGCTGTGAAGGGAATCGTGGGTATTCTTAACTTTTGGGCTAATAACCACCTATCAAAGAGAACATACCATGTTCATTCTTTTGTGACTGAGTTACCTCAATCAGGATGTTATTTAAAAGTTCCATCCATATGCCTGTAAATTTCATGAAGTCATTTTAATAGCTGAGTAGTATTCCATTGTGTAAATGTACCACAATTTCTGTATCCATTCCTCTGTTGAGGGACATATGGGTTGTTTCCAGCTTCTGGCTATTATAAATATGGCTGCTATGAACATAGTGGAGCATGTGTCTTTATTAGGTGTTGGAGCATCTTCTGGGTATATGCCCAAGAGTGGAATAGCTGGGTCCTCAGGTAGTATTATGTTCATTTTTCTGAGAATCGGCCAAACTGATTTCCAGAGAGGTTGTATCAGCTTGCATTCCCACCAGCAGTGGAGGAGTGTTCCTCTTTCTCCACATCCGTGCCAACATCTGCTTTCACCTGCTTTTGATCTTAGCCACGCTGACTGCTGTGAGGTGAAATCTCAGGGTTATTATGATTTGCTTTTCCCTGATGACTGAAGATGTTGAACATTTCATTAGGTGCTTCTCAGCCATTTGAGTTTCCTCAGTTGAGAATTCTCTGTTTAGCTCTGCTCCCCATTTTTTGATAGGGTTGTTTGGATCTCTGGAGTCTAACTTCTTGAGTTCTTTGTATGTATTGGATATTAGTCCTCTTTCAGAGGTAGTATTGGTAAAGATCTTTTGCCAATCTGTAGGTTGCCATTTTTTCCTATTTACAGTGTTCTTTGCCTTACAGAAGCTTTGTAATTTCATGAGGTCTCATTTATTGATTCTTGATCTTTAGAGCATAAGCCATGGGTGATCTGTTCAGGAACTTTTCCCCTGTGCCCATGTGTTCGAGAGTTTCCCCACTTTCTCTTCTATTAGATTCAGTGTATCTGGTTTTATGTGGAGGTCCATGATCCACTTGGACTTGAGCTTTGTACAGGGAGATAGGAATGGATCAATTAACATTCTTCTACATGTAGACCAACAGTTGAACCAACACCATTTGTTGAAACTGCTGCTTTTTTCCACTTGATGGTTTTAGCTCCTTTGTCAAAGATCAAGTGATCAAAAGTGTGTGGGTTCATTTCTGGGTCTTCAATTCTTTTCTACTGATCTACCTGCCTGTCACTGTACCAATACCATGCAGTGCTTATCACTACTGCTCTGTATTACAGCATGAGGTCAGGGATGCTTATTCCAGCAGAAATTATTTTATTGTTGAGAATAGTTTTTGATATCCTGGGTTTTGTGTTATTTCACATGAATTTGAGAATTGCACTTTCTAAGTCTATGAAGAATTGAGTTGGAATTTTGATGGGAATTGCATAGAATCTGTAGATTGCTTTTGGCAGGTTGGCCATTTTTACAACATTAATTCTGCCAATCCATGAGCATGGGAGATCTTTCCATCTTCTGAGGTCTTCTTCAATTTCTTTCTTCAGAGACGTGAAGTTCTTGACATGCAGATCTTTCATTTGCTTAGTTAGAGTCACTCCAAGATACTTTATATTGTTTGTGACAATTGTGAAGGGTGTCATTTCCCTAATTTCTTTCTCAGCCTATTTATCCTTCGAGTATAGGAAGGCTACTGATTTGCTTGAGTTAATTTTCTATCAGGCCACTTTGCTAAAGTTGTTTATCAGCTGTAGCAGATCTCTGGTGGAGTTTTTCGGGTCACTTAAGTATACCATCATATCATCTGTAAATAGTGATATTTTGATTTCTTCCTTTCAAATTTGTATCTCTTTGACCTCCTTTTGTTGTCTAATTGCTCTAGCTAGAACTTCCAGTACTATATTGAATAAATAGGAAGAGAGAGGGCAGCCCTGTCTAGTCCCTGATTTTAGTGGAATTGCTTCAAGTTTCTCTCCATTTAGTTTGATGATGGCCACTGGTTTGCTGTATATTGCTTTTACTATGTTTAGGTATGACCCTTGAATTCCTGATATTTCCAAGACTTTTATCATGAAGGGATGTTTAATTTTGTCAAATGCCTTTTCAGCATCTAACGAAATGACCATGTGGTTTTTTTCTTTGAGTTTGTTTATGTAGTGGATTACATTGATGAACATCTAGGTATTGAACTATCCCTGAATCCCTTGGATGAAGTCTACTTGATCATGATGAATGATCATTTTGATGTGTTCTTGGGTACAGTTTTTGAGAATTTTATTGAGTATTTTTGCGTCAATATAAATAAGGGAAATTGGTCTGATATTTTCTTTTATTGTTGGGTCTTTGGTATCAGTGTAACTGTGGCCTTGTAGAATGAATTGGGTAGTGTTCCTTCTGTTTCTATTTTGTGGAATAGTTTTAAGAATATTGGTATTAGGTCTTCTTTGAAGGTCTTATAGAATTCTACACTGAACCCATCTCATCCTGGGTATTTTTTAGTTAGGAGACTTTTAATGACTGCTTCTATTCCTTTAGGGATTGTGGGACTGTTTAGATGGTTTATCTGATTTTGACTTAACTTCGGTATTTGGTATCTGTCTAGACAATTGTCCATTTCATCCAGATTTTCCAATTTTGTTGCATATAGGCTTTTGTAGTAGGATCTGATGTTTTTTTGAATTTCCTCTGAATCTGTTTTTATATCTCCCTTTTCATTTCTTATTTTCTTAATTTGCATACTCAAAGAAACAGCTCCTGGTTTTGTTGATTCTTTGTATAGTTCTCTTAGTTTCTACTTGGTTGATTTCAGCCCTGAGTTTGATTATTTGCTGCCTTCTACTACTCCTGGGTGTATTAGCTTCTTTTTGTTCTAGAGCTTTCAGGTGTGCTGTTAAGCTGCTAGTATATGCTTTCTCCAGTTTCTTTTTGCAGGCATTCAGAGCTATGAGTTTTCCTCTTAACACTGCTTTCATTGTGTCCCATAGGTTTGCATATGTTGTACTTTCATTTTCATGAATTTATAGGAAGTATTTAATTTCTTTCTTTATTTCTTCCTTGCCCAAGTTATCATTGAGTAGAATGTTGTTCAGCTTCCATGTGTATGTGGGCTTTTTGTTGTTGTTTTTGCCATTGAAGACCAGCTTTATTCCATAGTGATCGGATAGGAAGCATGGGATTATTTCAATCTTCTAATATCCTGTTGAGGTTTGTTTTGTGACCAATTATATGATCAATTTTGGAAAAGATGCCATGAGGTTCTGAGAAGAAGGTATATTCTTTTGATTTAGATATCTGTTAAATCCATTTGGTTCATAACACATGTTAGTTTCAATGTGTCTCTGTTTATTTTGTGTTTCCAAATATGTCCATTGATGATAGTGGGGTGTTGAAGTCTCCCACTATCATTGTGTGAGGTGCAATGTGTGCTTTGAGCTTTAGTAAAGTTTCTTTTATAAATGTGGGTGCCCTTGCATTCAGGGCATAGATGTTCAAAATTGAGAGTTCTTCTTGGTAGATTTTTCCTTTGATAAGTATGAAGTGTCCTTCCTTATCTTTTTTGATGACTTTTGGTTGAAAGTTGATTTTATCTCATATTGGAATGGCTACTCCAGCCTGTTTCTTCAGACCATTTGCCTGGAAAATTGTTTTCCAGCCTTTTACTCTGACATAGTGTTTGCTTTTAACACAGAGGTACGTTTCCTGGATGCAGCAAAATGCTGGGTCCTGTTGACTGATCCAGTCTGTAAGTCTATGTCTTTTCATTGGGGAATTGAGTCCATTGATGTTAAGAGATATTAAGGAATAGTGATTGTTGCTTCCTGTTATTTTCAATGTTATTTTTATGTTTGTGTGGCTATCTTCTTTTCAGTTTGTTGAAAGATTACTTTCTTGCTTTTGGTATGGTAGTTTCCCTCCTTGAGTTGGCGTTCTCCATGTATTATTCTTTGTAGTGCTGGGTTTGTGGAAACATACTGTACAAATTTGGATTTGTCATAGAATATTTTGGTTTCACCTTCTATGATTATTGAGAGTTTTGCTGAGTATAGTAGCCTGGGCTGGCACTTGTGTTCTCTTATAGTCTGTATGATATCTGTCCAGGATCTTCTAGCTTTCATAGTCTCTGGTGAGAAGTCTGGTGTAATTCTGATAGGTCTGCCTTTGTATGTTACTTGACCTTTCTCCCTTACTGCTTTTAATATTCTTTCCTTATTTTGTGTATTTGGTGTTTTGACTATAATGTGATTGAAGGAATTTCTTTTCTGGTCCAATCTACTTGGAGTTCTGTAGGCTTCTAGAATGTTTATGTTCATCTCTTTTTTTAGGTTAGTGAAGTTTTCTTCTATAATTTTGTTGAAGATATTTACTGGTCCTTTAAGTTGGGAATCTTCACTCTCTTCTATACCAATAATCCTCAGGTTCTTTCTTCTTATTCTATCTTGGATATACTGGATATTTTGAGTTAGGAGCTTTCTTCATTTTGCATTTTCTTTGACTGTTGTGTTAATGTTTTCTATGGTATCTTCCACACTTGAGATTCTCTCTTCTATCTCTTGTATTCTGTTGGTGATACTTGCATCTATGACTCCTGATCTCTTTCCTAGGTTTTCTAACTCCAGGGTTGTCTCCCTTTGTGATTTCTTTATTTTTTCTATATCTATTTTTAATTCCTGGATGATTTTGTCCATTTTCTTTGTCTTTTGATTGTGTTTTCCAGTAATTCTGCCTCTTTGATTGTGTTTTCCTGTAATTCTTTACAGGACTTTTGTGTTTCTTCTTTACAGGCTTCTAGATGTTCACCAGTGTTCTCTTGTATTTCTTTAAGGGAGTAATTTATTTCCTTCTTAAAATCTTCTTACATCATCATGAGATGTGATTTTAAGTCTGAGTCTTGCTTTTCTGATGTGTTTGGGTATCCAGGGCATGCTGTGGTGGGAGAGCTGGATTCTGATGATGCCAAGTAGCCTAGGTTTCTGTTCCTTATATTCTTGCCCTTGCCTTTCACCATCTGGTTATCTCTGGTCTTAGCTGGTCTTACTCTCTCTGACTGTGGCTTGTCTTTCCTGCAAGCCTGGGTGTCAATACTCCTTGAAGACCAGTTCTCTCTGAGAGGATTTGGGTTTGGATAGCTGTGGTACATGGTTAGCTCTGGGGTGCAGACAGAAACCAAGAGGTTCTAGTCCCCAGCTGTCCCTTGTTTCCTGTGTCCTGATGGCTCTGCAAGGGTCCCTCTTGGTCCAGTGAATTTGAGAAGAAGTGATGTTCTTGCCTGTGCTTGAAGGTGTGTTGGCATTCCTTGGATACCAGCTCTCTCCTGGCGCTATTTGAGTATGGAACCCTGTATCACAGGATCTGCTCTCCAGCCACTGAAAGCAACCAGAAGCCCACTCTTCGATCCCTGTGACCTGGGTATTCCAGCTGGGTCCCTCTGAGCAGACAGGCTTGCTCACACTGCTGGGAAGCTATCTTTCTCCCAGCACTATTTGGCTTTGGAGCCTGGGTGGCCCAGGCAGAGTTCTCCTGCCACAGATGGAAACCAGAAAGATCCTTTCTCCAGGATGTTCCTCAGTCCCTTTGTGCCAAGGATTCCAGGCGAGTCCCGCTGAACAGTGTTACTCTTCTTACCACCTCTCATGGGCTTTTCCACACTTCTGGTAGGTTAGCTTTATACCAGCACTATTTGGCTATGGAGCCATGGTGGCCCAGGCAGAGGTCTCCCGCCACAGATTGGTTTTTGCCTTTCTAGATCAATTTTAGAAATGCTCTTTCCATGTGTTTGAAAAATTGTCTTGGGATTTTGATGAGGATTGTATTGAATCTGGAGATAGCCTTTGGCAGGATGGCCATTTTTACTATCTTAATTCTGACAATCTATGAACATGGGAGATCTCTCCATTTTCTGAGATCTTCTTTGATTTCTTTTCTGAGAGATTTGAAGTTATTGTCATACAGGTCTTTCACTTGTTTGGTTAGAATTACCCTAAAATATTTTATATTATTTGTGATTATTGGGAAGGTAGTTGTTTTGACAATTTCTTTCTTAGCCTGTTTGTCATTTGTATAAAGGAAGGCTACTTGTTTATTTGAGTTAATTTTATATCCAGTCACATTGCTAAAGTTGGAGAAGTTCTTCAGTACAATTTTTGGGTTTGCTTATGTGTACTACTATATCATCTGAAAATTGTGATATTTTGACTTCTTCCTTTCCAATTTGTATCCCTTTGACCTCCTTTTGTTGTCCAATTGCTCTATCTATGACTTCAAGTACTATATTGAATAGGTAGGAGGAGAGAGCGCAGACTTGTCTAGTGCCTGATTTTAGTGGGATTGCTTCAAGTTTCTCTCCATTTAGTTTGATGTTGGCTATTGGTTTGCGGTATATTACTTTTACTATGTTTAGGTGTGGGCCTTGAATTCCTGATCTTTCCAAGACTTTTACCATGAAGGAGTGTTGAATTTTGTCAAATGTTTTCTCAGCACCTAAGGAGATGATCATGTAGTTTTTCTTTGAGTTTGTTTATAAAATTGATTACATTGATGGATTTCCATATATTGAACCATCACTGCATCCTGGGATGAAGCCTACTTGAACTTGATCTATGATCATATTGATGTGTTCTTGGATATGGTTTTTGAGAATTTTTTTGAGTATTTTTGCATCAATATTCATAAGTGAAATTGCTCTGAAGTTCTCTCATTTTGGGGGTGTTGGGTCCTTGTGTGATTTAGTTATCAATGTAATAACTAATTATGGCTTCATAGAATTAATTATTTTGTGTTCCTTCTGTTTCCATCATATGGAATAATTTGAGAAATATTGGTATTACCTCTTCTTTGAATGTCTAGTAGAATTCTGCACTAAAGCCATCTGGTCCTGGGCTTTTTTTTTGGTTGGGAGATTTTTAGTGAATTCTTATATTTCCTTTGAAGATATAGGACTGTTTAGATAGTCTTCATTTAACTTTGGTATGTGTAACTTTGGATGTCTAGAAAATCATCCATTTCTTCTATATTTTCCAGTTTTGTTGAGTATAGGCCTTTGGAGTAGGATCAGATGCTTTTTTGAATTTCTTCAGTTGCTGTTGTTTTGTCTTCCTTTTCATTTCTGATTTCGTTCATTTGGATACTGTCTCTGGACCCTTTAGCTAGTTTGGCTGGGGCTTATCTATCTTGTTGATTCTCTCAAAGAACCAGCTTTTCTTTTTGTTGATTCTTTGTATTGTTCTCTTTGTTTCTAGTTGGTTGATTTCAGCCCTGAGTTTGACTATTTCCTGCCATCTACTCTTCTTTGGTTAGTTTGGTTATTTTTTTCTAGAGCTCTCAGGTGTGCTGTTAAGTTGTTGGTGTAAGATCTCTCCAGTTTCTTTACTATGGCACTTAGTGCTATGAATTTTCCTCTTAGCACTGCTTTCATTGTGTCTCATAAGTTTGGGTATGATGTGTCAGCATTTTCATTAAATTCCAGAAAGTCTTTCTTTCTTTAGTTCTTCCCTGACCAAGTTATTATTGAGTAGAGAGTTTTTCAGTTTCCACATGTATGTGGGCTTTCTCTTGGTTTTGTTGTTATTGAGGACCAGCCTTAGGCCATGGTGGTCTGTTAGGATACATGAGATTGTTTCAATCTTCTTGTATTTGTTGAGGCCTACACCTAACCACCATCCCTTCCTACCTCACTTTCTTTTCTGAGAGGAAGAGCAGGCCATTCTGGCCCTGTAGAATAACCATCCAGAGAAACAATGTGATAGTCAGGAGTTGGCTCTTCATATTAAGGCTATGAGCTCGCAGAAAAGTCAAGTCACTGACAATGACACAAAGAGTCTATATTGGCTCCTCAGATGATGACTTTTATAGCCACAAATGACATTGGCCACATCCCTCCTGGGTATCTGTTATGGTGAAATTCACATTCTTTTAGGGGTGAATTTTGTTGCTGTTGGAACCTATTGGTCATTCACTGTCACCTCCAGACAGAAGATCTGCCATGTGTATATAAACCAATGGTGGTATTCATAAAAGATCTCAGAGATGATGAGTGACTCTGGTGTGTGGTAGGAACACATTCTTAGATCTGGATCAGTAAGGTCGGGTTGAGTTCATTTCTTTGCCATCACAACCCCTGATCTAATGTTTCAGATAGCCATGGCTGCCCAAGCCACATTGTCTGAAAGGTCATCTATTGGTTCCTCTTGCACAGGAAAGAACTTGGCTTCTCCACCATTCACAGCCCTGCTGTTTTCCAAAGCCCATATTTTGTGATAGGATCCCACCTCACTGATGCTCATGTCTGACAGGCCCCTACCAGATGTGGGTATGGTCATTGTGTGACCATTCAGGATTGCCTGAAATTGCACCTCTAAGCCACACTGAAGCACACATTATCTGAACTGCATTCTGCATACCAAGCTAAGTGTGCTCTCTTTGTTACTCTCAGGTGTCTGTTTTTCACCTTTTTGCAAAACCTACCTTCTCTGTCACATTATAAGCTCCTGAGAATTAGGGTGCTGATGCTTCTGTATCACAATTTTATCCTGAAGCCAGAAAAGCTGTAGCTACAATTCAGGGAGTCATGATTATGTGTTCTCTAAAGGATATGTCAGAGCGTTCCACCTGTGTGAGCTCAGGGACATCAACTTTGACCAAGGATTTTGGAGCCTCTACTGTTTTGAGCATCTGAGGGCCAGATGAAAGGACTGATGGAGCCCCTCACCTTTACAATTGAGTCCCCTTATACACCTTATGGCCTAAGTTAGCCTCTATTATGTCTAAACACTGACATATCACAAAAGTGACCCCAAATCTAATTGCCTTTGAATAAAAATGGCAAGAATAGAACAAGGGGTCCTTGGCCCTCCTGCATTCAGACTCCATGGATAAGCTGCCCTAGTTGCCATTTCTACTGACTCAGGACATCTCCCTCAACAAAAAGAACTCTGCCTCCTTCCTCTCTATTCTGTACTTCTTGGCCCTCAATGTCCTGAACTGAGAGCCAGTTGGCAGAGACTTTGGATACAAGTACTGGTCCTACAATGGCATCTTTATCCTTACATGAATCCATGTTTAAGAGCTCCACATATCTACGAACAATATTAGTGAGAACTCTATGATAAGCCTTGGCTCTTGCTGACATGCTCAGATGACTTATTCTTTGACCCTAGCATGCAAGGTACTACTGAGCAGGAAGTCTGTCATCCCAAAAGCAAAAAATGTAGGGCCTGTGCTCTTCTGATCCAAAGAATAATGAGAAGTTGGAGTCTCCTTCAGTGGAGTGCCAAGTATTTTTCTGCCTTCTTAGCTGTTGGTTGAAATCAAATAGTATATAATTCAGTTTGTCGATCACTGAGGGAAGCCTTTCCAACAATGCTATATGTAAATCCATCCTTTTCTAAAAAGCAAAGAGAATAAGAGCTACAGGTAATTGACAATTACTGAATCACATATCTAGTATAATGAGAAGCTCTGCACTCCTATTACCCATCTGTCTTTCTCTGTGTCCCAGTGAGCTGACTTCTGCCAACTATGTTCAGAGACATAAAATATAAAGCAATGATGAGAGAATCTATAAAGAGTTGGTCAGTGCCATGTGACTGAGGCAGGGTACAATATGGAAACTTCAGGAGGTAAATTTTCTCAGCAGTTAAAAGAACAGGTAGTTGTGGTCAACCCAGGACAGACAACATAAAGAGATGGTAAAGTAGGAGGAAGTGTGCCCTGTTGACAGTGCTCCATAGCTTAGGATATTTCTCTGAGTACTTCCATTTCATTCTGGTAGCGTTTCTTGAAGACTCCCACATGTTCACATCTCTTGGTCTCACCACTTCTGATGACATTCTTCACTACTCTCGAATGTGAACCTCAGCATGGTCACCTTTTAGATGCTGCTGAACCCTAAGTGCCCCACTGAAGACTACAATTTTACATGGCATTTATAGATAGGGAGATCTTAATAGCTTAACCAAGAACACCAGGCCAAAAACTATGTAGGCTGGGATGAGAATCATTGAAAATAAGTAACTCTGGAATATCAACTACATATTGATGATTAGAGACTGTTTCTCACTAGACTACCTTGATTTTGAGACAATAAGTGGATTGTTCTGAATGCTTCACTCCAGAATAAAAATGATCTAAATCATGATTGGTCAGTAAAAGAAGTGGAGGATCCTTGAAAATGCTGATGACCAACACTTTTGGTTCCCTTGTGCTTTTGAAACACAGGTCCAGGCACACTGATTCATATATCCCTGACTCCAGTGCTGATTGCTGCTTCTTTTTGTGTACAACATACTATTGTGAGGCCAAGATGTGTCCTGTGCTAGAATACTCAGTAAATACAGCAGTTACTAATAGGAAAACTGAAGCCTGGTGCCATCCCACACATCCTAATCCCAACATTTATGAGGTATAGACAGGAAGATCAAAAGTTCAATGAGATCCTAGTATGCAAACTGAGTTTAGCTACATTAGACTATCTACAACTTTTTTGAAGAATAATGAAAAAAGTTGTGAGACTGTTCTTTCTTCACATCTCTTTTTCTCTTTCACTCTGTCTCTCTCTGTTTCTTTCTCTGTCTGTCTCTTATTGTCTCTGTCACTCCTTCTCCACCCCTCTGTCTCTATGTCTGTCTCTGTCTCTGTGTGTGTGTGTGTGTGTGTGTGTGTGTTTGTGCGCACGCGTGCATGCGTGTGTCCTCATCCCTCTCTCACCCTTTTATCCTTCAGGGATACTGATTCAGTTGCCCACACTGCTCAGGTTCTGGGTGACAAGCTTTTCATGTTCTTTGCATTTTAATTTCCTCATTTTCCTATTTTTTTCATTGTATATAGATATTTGAATGACAATGATCACCATAGGCTCAGGTATTTTGGATACTTAGCTCCCAGTTTGTGGACCTTTTGTGTATGTGTAAGAGTTATGGACTTATTCATAGAAATATGTCACTGAAGGGCAGGCTTTGTTATTTTAAAAGCCACGTGGAATTTTTAATTTGCTAGCTATGTTTTCTGTTGTAGTTTGAGATGTGAGCTCTCAACCATTTCTATTACCATGATAGCCTGTTTTAAAAAACTCCTTGTCATGATGGTGGGAGACTATAAAGGTCTCCCTCTGAAACTATAAGTCCCAAGGAGCCTCTTTCTTCCATAGGTTGCCTGAGTCTTAGTGTTTTATCACAGAAGTAGAATACCAATTAAGATAGATCCTGGTACCAGGAAATGGAAATTCCTGTGACACACTTGATCATGTGTTTTGATATGGATTGTGTTGGCACTGAAACTTTGGGTTAGAAAAGCCATTGGCTAATCAGAATCCCATGCCTCTTCTGTGAGAGATAGGAAGGAAAGAATTTTGAGAACATGGCAGATGATGAAGGACTGCCTCATGAAGATTCAGAGGGAAGCAAATACCTGTGTCATTTTGTGGTGCATAGAAGCAATAATTCACGGTATATGGCATCCTGGAGCTGAAGAATAGCTTTGTTTAATCAGATGCTGGTACCAGTGATGTGAAATCACAGCATTACTTAGATACACAGATTACTTAGATTCCATGTTGGTTAATGGAGCTAAAATAATCATAGTGATTGAGAGGAGACCTGACTCATTGAGGTACAGTCTTCTGGAACTATTTACTCAGTGTAAACACATGGTAGTTGTCATTCAGAGAGAGAAAGGCTGGATATGATTTCATCAGATCTTGATAAAGTATAAGTGTTCTCCCATGTAGTTGATTTATACACTTTTATTAGATTTATTCATTTTATGTTATATGTGAGGGGTTTTCCTGCATGTCTGTGTACTGTTTAAGTGCTTGGAATCAACAGAGATGAGGAGATGATATAAATCCCCATATTTGAAACTAGAGATGGTTTTGAACTACCTTGTGGGTACTGATAATCAATCATCAGCCCTCTCTAAGATTAAGTATTCTTTATCACTCAAGTCCCCAAGTTGGTACTAGCTTTTAAGATATGAACAGGTCATGGAGACAACCTGTTGCTTGGTACTATGTGGAAGGGCAGGAGCCCTTGAAGAGAAGCCACAGGTTATCTGTAGAGGTGGAATCTCAGTTGCCATGGGGACCACAGGACATTGAAGAAGCAAGAACTATATGTAATCATTGTCAGAAAGAGAGGAGAATGTAAGATGGTGGCTGAGCTAAGCCTATAAAATGAGCTATTTGTTCTTTAGATGGCAGAATCAGAAAATGAAGCTTTCATGCACAGGCCATTTAGAGCCCAGTAAATTATAAATGGATCCCAGAAATCAAGGACTATCACGCTGTCTAAATTTGAATATGTTTTGATTTAACTATGCCCCATATCTGTCCTTTTGGAGCAGGAGGTATTTAACTGTTTTGTTGTTGTTGTTTTGTTTGTTTGTTTGTTTGTTTGTTTTTAGGAGCCCACAGTTGAGAGACTTTGCAGTTTTAAAGAGACTTTTAAAGAAAATTTGTTTATTTTCCAATATAGCAAATAATGAAGACAGTGAGACTTAAAAGTTGATTCAGTTTTATATATTAGTATTAATACCAACCTGACAGCTTGAGAAGAAATGAGAAGGTAAAGGCTATGGTTGAGTAATGATGAGTTTGTCTATCAAATTGATGAGTGGTTCATTGAGCTGATTGATTTTTATGTCAACTTGACACAAATCAAGTCCTTTCTGAGAAGAATAAGCCTCAACTGAGAGATTTTCTTCATCAGACTGGCCTGTTAGCAAGTTTGTGGGTTGTATTCTTGATTAACTAATGATGTGGGAGAACACAAGTCACTGTTGGCGGTAACACCCCTCTGCTGTTGTTTCTGGGTAGCATGTTGTGTAAGTCATGAGAGAAATCCAGTGAGCAGTACTCCTCCCTACCTGACTTCTGCTTCCATTCTCACCTCCAAGGGCATGCCTTTAGTTCCAGCTTTGGCTTTCTTCCCTCATAGATTATGACCTATAAGTTCTAAGAAGAAATGAACCCCTTTCTCTCCCATTTTGATTGGGTTATTTTTTTTTTTAATCAAAGCAACAGAATCCAATCCCTGATTCCCATGATTAGCAAGGAACAGTGTAGTGATTTCAAACTGAATCTTTGAGGGTTAAAAAGCAAGCAAAGAATATAGATTTGTTG
This sequence comes from Rhynchomys soricoides, assembly GCA_019843965.1. NCBI lineage: Eukaryota > Metazoa > Chordata > Mammalia > Rodentia > Muridae > Rhynchomys > Rhynchomys soricoides. The sequence goes on from JADRCH010000078.1 coordinate 62,280, forward strand.
GAAGAAAAAGGATCCTATGGGGGATGCTATTATTGTCTCTGTAGAAAGACCCAATGAGTCTAAAACCCAGCACTGGCATGTGACTTGGACAAGACACCAGATGTAACACTTCTCCACCATGTTGGAACGAGCAAGTTTAATGATACCATTCCAAAATGGTTTCCTCCACTGATTTCCTGTAACCCTCTGTCTCTAGATCTCCTTACAGGTGTGTTGCTAAGGGTTCATTGTATTAACTATGCCTGCTCAGTTTACTGTGTGTTCAATTCCTGTAATTATACTATTACAAGAGTGGCACATGGATGAGGAAGCTCTAAGTGGAAAAAGGTCAAGAATAAGTAGCCAGAGAAAGTATTGGTAGATTCAATGGAATTGCCCAAGTTAACTACACAAAGCAGACTTTCAAACATAATTGCAGGAAGTGAAGAAAATAAGCCATGAAAAATGAAGTAGAAAAGGACTGCAAGTCAGAGAAACATTCAGTAAGGTCTGGAAGGATCAAAGGGAGCCTGACTGAGCCAAGAACGTACTGGAGGGGAAGGAAACAAGGACTTTATATTTGCTTTGAGTAAAATGTGAAGTAAAGGAATGTGTTGACACAGTGAGAATGTGACATTAAAAGTTTTATTTTCCACTTATTTTTACAAATTTTAAATTTAGTACACAGAGAAATGTGTGTCCTTGTGGTATGTTCGTTTATGTATGTGGGTTGTTTTGTTCTAGTTTGTAACCTTCTAATAATATCCCTCCCTGTTCTCATGCCCCAACCCAAAAGAAGGTGAAGAGGTTATTCAACCTGATGTTTAGACTGCAAGCAGGTCCTTTGCGGGGAGCATCCTGGCCTGGAGTGGGTTGAAATGAGATGCAGAATAGGACTCTGGGGTGGCTTTAAAGACTGATGGTCTCTAGTTGCTCTAGCTCTCTAACAATACTGAAATGCTGATGATAGCTTCTAAAAAGTCTAAAAGCTTTCTTGTTCTTTCTGAAGGTAAAAAGCTGCTGTCTTAGGTGATTGACACTTGTAGCCCGTAATGTGGCTTTTGTTCTATCTCAGCAGAAACTGCATGGAGCTAACTTTCAGCCTATTAGTAGAAGCCTCAGGATGAACTAGGGACACTTTAAAAAGTGATTATAACATTTAAAAGTTGTAAAAGGTTTTCAATGAAATCTCTCTAAGAAAAAGGGGGAAAAATAGGAATGAAGGCAAGTGAGGGATGTGGAAAAAAATTTCTTTGCCTCTTTGTCTAAGACGTTCTCTATCCAAAAGTGTTCTCCCTGGCTCAGTTGTGACTCTTCTCTTTGTCCTCAGCATTTATTCATCTTTCAGAATACATGATCACATGTTAAAAAGTTCATCACAAGTTTACACAAATTCAAATCACAAATCAAATAAGAAGTTTATAACAGTGAATGTTTGCATGCATATCCATTAGGAACAATGATTTGGCTAAACTTTCATGATCTCTCACAGCTCCATAAGTTCAAAGAAAGTTAAACAAACATAACTAAGTTTTTAGTGAAATTTTGTATAAATAAACCCAGTTACTATTTTATCTTCTGCCCAAGCACCTATAATGAATTACTAGTTCCCTTTCTATGGCTTTTGGTAAATGGTTTTGCACCTACTTGGAATGTGCTCTGAGTAGTAGAAAGTCCAATTACTATCCAGAAGAAATTAATTTCTGACTCATGGGAGACTGACAGAGTTCTCATTAAAGATTTGACTAACAGAAAAGGACCCAATAGCAGTACCATTACAAAATAGCTTAATAAGTACTGATATAATTTTAAGAATTCTTTTTTATATTAAATTTAATTGTTAGAGAATTTTAGAGAAATGTTCCATATAACAGTACAAATCAATACAGTACTTCTAATGAGTTTACCAGCAAGTACCAAAGTATAAATTGTATATAAAATTTGATCTAGTAAACTTATTTTGAGGAATTTATGTTGACAAAAATATGTATGTACTGTAGGATATCTATCACAGTACTATATACAATGGTGAATTATGAGAAATATGTCAAAATTAAACATAGAATTAATAAATTATGAAATTACTTATAGACAGTCTATAGTAATTAAAATGCTATTTTTAGGCTAAAACTTTGGAAGTCAATATTATCATCTTATACTTTCACATTATAAATATGATTAAAACAAAATAAATCACTTTGTAAAAACATTATGCAATTGGAAATTATTTCTGACAGATCAACTATTACAGTTTTATAGGCTGTTCATTTTTTCTCCTTTGAAATGACAAAGGAAAGTTGACTTCAGTCAAAATAGCACACATAACCTAATCTCAAAAATCAAACATTTAATGTTACTTGTTTTCAGTAGACTTTGAAAATCTTACTACTGTCACACTCAACTAGAAATAAGGTGAAAACTCCTGACTAAATTCAGAGAAAATAAATACTAGTCTTCTAAAATGTACAGGACTCACCTTCCTAATGTGAACACAAAATTCAAATACCTCCAATTTTCTCCCTTGAAGATATGTTAACTTCACTCTGAGCAAAGAGCAACATTCCTTTGCTTTTCCCAAGGCCATTACACTGAGATTCATCAGATACCTATAACACTTGCTCAAGTTACCCCTTAAATATTTCTATTTGACCAGTATGAATTGTCCTTCCTTATCTTTTTTTGATAACTTTTGGTTGAAAATTGATTTTCTTCAATATTAGAATGGCTACTCCAGCTTGTTTCTTGGGACCATTTGCTTAGAATATTGTTTTCCAAACTTTTACTCTGAGGTAGTGTCTGTCTTTGTCACTGAGGTGTATTTCCTGTATGCAGCAAAATGCTGGATCCTGTTTATGTATCCAGTCTGTTAGTCTATGTCTTTTTATTGAGGAATTGAGTCCATTGATGTTAAGAGATATTAAGGAAAAGTGATTGTGACTTCCTGTTATTTTTGTTGTTAGAGGTGGTATTATGTTTGTGTGGCTATCGTCCTTTGGGTTTGTTGAAAGATTACTTTCTTGCTTTTTCTAGGGTGTCGTTTCCTCCTCCTGTGTTGGTGTTTTCAATTTATTATCCTTTGTAGGGCTGGATTTGTGGAAAGATATTGTGTAAATTAGGTTCTATCGTGGAATATCTTGCTTTCTCTGTCTATGGTAATTGAGAGTTTTGCTGGGTATAGCAGCCTGGGTTGACATTTATATTCTCTTAGGGTCTATATGACATCTGCACAGGATTTTCTAGCTTTCAAAATCTCTGGTGAGAAGTTTAGTGTTATTCTGATAGATCTGCCTTTATATGTTACTTGACCTTTTTCCCTTACTGCTTTTAATATTCTTCCTTTGTTTAGTGCATTTGGTGTTTTGATTATTATGTGACAGGAGGAATTTCTTTTCTGGTCCAGTCTATTTGGAGTTCTCTTGGCTTCTTGTATGTTCATGGACATCTCTTTCTTTAGCGTAGGGAAGTTTGTTCTATAATTTTGTTGAAGATATTTACTGGCCCTTTAAGTTGGGACTCTTCACTCTCTTCCATACCTATTTAATCTTTTCATTGTGTCCTGAATTAGGAGCTTTTTGCGTTTTGCATTTTCTTTGACTGTTGTGTCAATATTTTCTATGGTATCTTCTGCATCTGAGATTCTCTCTTCTATCTCTTGTATTCTGTTGGTGATGCTTGCATCTATGACTCCTGATCTCTTTTCTAGGTTTTCTAACTTCCAGGTTGTCTCCCTTTGTGATTTCTTTATTGTTTCTGTTTTCATTATTAGATCCTATATGATTTTGTTCAATTCCTTCACCTATTTGGTTTTGATTTCCTGTAATTCTTTAAGGGATTTTTGTGTTTCTTCTTTAAAGACTTCTAGCTTTTTTCCTGTGTTATCCTGTATTTCTTTAAGGGAGTTATTTATGTCCTTCTTAAAGTCCTCTATCATCATCATGAGAAGTGATTTTAGATCTGAATCTTGCCTTTCTGGTGTGATAATATATCCAGGACTTGCTCTAGTGGGAGAATTGGGTTCAGATAATGCCAAGTAACCTTGGTTTCTGTTGCTTATGTTCTTGCCCTTGCCTTCAGTCATCTGGTTATCTCTAGTGCTACCTGCCCTCCCTTTATCTGGCTGGAACCTGTCCTTCCTGTGATCCTGGTTGTGACAGAACTCCTCAGAGACCAGCTGTCTCTGGGATCCTGTGATTCTGGGATCCTGTGATCCTGAGATCCTAGGTATGACAGAGCTCCTGGGAGTCAAGCTGCCTCTGAGACCCTGAGATCCTGGTGTGACCAAGCCCCTGGGATCCTGGGATCCTGGGCGTGTTGGAGCACCAGGGAGTGGAGCTTCCTCTGGGTGTTGTGGGACTGGCTGCAAAGTTCATGCCCAAGCTCTGCTCAGCGCACCAGTCCAGACCAGAAGAAACCAGTGTCACTGGTCTGGAGGGATTCCTGGGCCCTTGGATCCTGCTGGTCCCAGTTACTCCTGGTGTTGGGGTAGATGATGAGTCCTCCTCACCTCTGATTCTATTTTCCTGGGTATGTTAGAGCACCTCAATTTTAAGGATTCTTATAAGATCATGATAAAGAATTGAGATGTTATCTATTTGTCTATATAGCACCACTACAATACAGTGCATCTTTGTAGATCTGCAGAGATATGCTCAGTCATGTGGGCTTACACCTAGCAATTGTCATATGTTTAGTAATAACAGGAAAAGCATATTAACATCAGGAATCTTTCCTAAAATGATTTTCTCCCGGATCTTGCCTACTGTAGTTCCATTGTAGATTTTAATCTATGGTGATCATATCAGGAAGATCACCTGTTAGTTCTTAACTTGTCCTATGATGGCTCCTGACAGTCCCTCTGTTCCTCTCTGAACATTATATATGAACTTCTACTCAGGCTCCCTATGGTCTTCTGGCTCCATGGCATTCTATAGAATATTGAGTATCAGCTGAAGTAGGGATTCCAGTCATGCAGAAAAGAGTAATTATTCTCTATTCTTAGGTGAGACTTCTGAGTGGTGAGACAACTTTGGGGTCACTAATTTCTTTTCAGAAACTGGTCCCCATGCTATGAATGTAAGAAAGATAAAGAAATTCATTGTCCAAGATATATTTTCATCTAAGCATAATTAAGGTTATCACTGATAGCCTGTATCAAAGAAGTATAGTATGCTTATAACTCCCAAGAACACCTCATACAAGTCACATTAAATGGACAGAAACAACTCATCCTATCCTGCCCAGAAAGTCTATCTGGAACAGTGGGAGAGCAAAGCAACCTAGAAAATGTCATGTGTGATGTCTATGCCCAATATGATTATGACCCATCTTGGAGCCCACCCCATGAAGATGTTCATCCTGGATCATCTGGGGTCCTTCTTTTCCTTCCATGGAGAACACATGCAATATTGCTGCCAAGCTATAACTGGTCCTGTAAAGAGATAGGGGCAGATGGGCTGATTTTTCACACTACACCTCTCAGGTCAAGGTGGCCTGGCCTTCAGTAACATTCTCCTCATCTGACCCCAAGCTGTCCTGACTCTTGTCTTCAAAGGTTCCTGCTCTAGGAATTTGGTAAAGTGTTCCAGGCAGGAGCTGTATGCCTTTTGTACGTGAATAATATACCCAGTAAAAGAATAATGATGAAAAAAAAACAGGCATTATCTCTGGCAGCCTCTATGGGGTATAGGAAGGTCTTCCCCTCCTTGTGTCTGAATTTTACAACAGTGGAATTTGTTCTCTCCATTCTTGTATATTAGTTGTGGGCTCAGATCCCCTCTGTCCCTAGAGGGCTTAGAAACCAGCACAAGTACTTCTTAGAGACACTGGATAATTCTTCATGTATTCTGCCCTCCACATGATGAGAGCAGAGAGATAAAACAAACAAAACAAGGCCAGAACTAGATATAGTTGGTAGTAAAAACCAACATGGACAAATTATATCTGCCTCACATTGACCTGTGACCTCAATGTTTTATACCTCAGTAATTAGTAGGGAGGCAGGAGTGTGGTTCTTTCTACACACAACAAGTTTGACTGATGCTTTGCTCTGTGAAATTGTTTCCTGGGATACCCTTTTATGAATACCTGTGAATACAAAAAAAAATACCTCTTTTCTTCTCTAAGATCCTGCTCAACTTTTATCATTTGTCTTTACCTGATTATCACAAAACTAAGACACATGTGCCAAAAGAAAGGGACTAGATTTATTGAATGCATACATTGGGGGTCTAGGCACTGAGATGTAAGCAGTCTTGCAAGAGGAAGGAGTTTTGCATTCAAGTTCAGAAGGTGGCAGTTGGCAGCTTCCATTTGCTGAGTCTTCTCTGCAGAGCTTGCTCCATGCACCAGAATTCTCATATCACTCACAAGATTCTATTTACAAAAACAGAAGGAGACAGTGAGCTAAAGAGTGCCTGTGTGGACATATCTTACAGGGAAATACTAACCAGAAAGAAAGGGGAAATGAGAAACAGCTTAATCTCTACCATCACAGGGAGGGTTGAAGATGTCTGTTCTGTTAAGGCCTGAATTCACCACGAATGTTTCATACGACTTCAGAGATTTTGGATTTACAACCAGAGAACGACCTGTAGGACATAGAGTCATAGTGTATGGGACAGTAAGACTGCAGTCCAAGTAGCAGAGCAAAATGAAGTCTTAGGAAGTGAAGTACTCTTGCTACATAAGGCCACCAAGGTACCTCTTGGATTGATTAGGACCTAAGAAGGCTCAGGCCAAGGATAGTGTGGCCCCAGCTCAAAGTTTCTATAAGAGTTCAGCCAGGTGAGAGGAGTCAGAAAGGAATTATGTTTGCTTTGGTTTGAGACAAGTGTCTCCTCAGCACATGGATCTGGAGTAGGGGTGGAAGTCTCAGTGGTTTGCTCACTAAGTCTTTAAAGCAAAAAGATCTCACCCACACAGCCATCAGGAGTAGAGGACACATGCAGAAATCAATGCACAGGCAGAAGCAGGATACAGCCTATACCCTCTCCTACAGGGAAATGCTGAGTTTAACAATTTGCTCCTCATAAGGGTGGCAAGGGAGAGTTCCACCAGTGACTGGCCCCATCCATGTGCTCACTTTGCTCTAGAACACTCCAGTCATGCTCACATCTGTGAATACAGTCTTGAATAGCCCACCCCTGCCCCAAATACTAATATAGACAGAGAATCCCATTTGCCCTTGCATCCGACATGGCAACAGTGATATTTTATGCAGATGAAGATCAGGAAAAAAAAGGGAGCAAGACACAGAAGGTCTTACAGCACCATGGACTTAGAGTGTTGGCCTTGAAGTAAACATAGGGACAGAAGACAGTTCTCTCAATATATCCAATCTTTGTTCTGTAATACCTGAGTGACCCAGTTTACATAACGTGGCTGCAGAGGCTCCTTTGAGGACAAGTGAGAAACCTAATGGGTAGGACAGTTTGCATGGAGTGTAAAAGGGAAGCAGAAGTTTTGGAAGAGTTCCTGGGAGCAGAGAGGCTGGAGAACAAAAGAGGTGGGAAGTGGATGTAGAGCTGTGGGTCTAAATGTAGACCCCAGGAATACTGTGCTTGAGGACCATAAACGTTGTGAGTCATGACTCTACCTGGCACTAGTGGGAGAGAAACACACCATCTGTACCTCAATATCCAAAACAGGCCTGTGGTAATGAGGACAGAGTGGGACAATGAACCATAACAGCTGCTTTTCCTAGGATATGATGAACAACCTGTCTCTCCAGAAATACACACTTGCCTATTTTTATTTTGCCTGTTTGGTTCTCTCAATAGGCTTCAAATTTTCTGAAGGAAAGAAAGAGGATAAATGTAGGTTTTTCTCAGTCCCCCAGCACTGTGCAAATCTAAAAATTGACTGTCCCTGCAACTGCTTTTAATTCCTATCTATTTTAAAATGTAACTGAGCTGTGAGTTCAGAACCTCAGACTGCCCAGAGAGGAGCATGTGATGTGCAATGGGATGTTCAGTAGGACTCTGGGCTCAACACCTGCTATCCAGAAAAAAATCCACAATCTCAGGATGAAGTGAGTGATACCTGAAGCAAGGGAGTACAACTAGCTATTTTCTCAGTAGAAAAACAACAACAATGGCAGGGAAGAGAAAGTTTCAGGCCTGAGTGAGGGAAAACTAGACACAGGTATGGGCATCAGTGAACTTGGGTATCAGGAGTGCTCACGTGATGGTTGAGGACAAGAGCTTGTAAATCATTCTCTGCCAAATCCCCAGAGTGCCAGGACTTGTCCCCAGGTGGAAAGTATACTAAGGAAGGTAGGAAGAAGGAACCTACTCTGGACCCATTGACTCACAACATTATGAGCAGTTCTCACAAACCTACACACCCATGAGCATCGTCATTATGTAGGTGGGATGTTTAAAGTTATCCTTGTAGTATGCCAGTGCAAAATCCTCTGTGGTCAGAAAATAGATGCCTATGATGTGCTTTGACCCTGTGGATACAGGATACAGATATGTTCATTGGGTCCCTTTAGAAGTCTCTATGGAAAAGCAGAGGTATGGATGTAGGAACTTACATGCTTGAAAGAAACCAGGATATTTTGGGATTTCATCCACATACTGCTTGAACAAAACACATCCGATGGGTTTCCTACAATTGCAAAGATAAGTGACTCTTATTAGTGCACTTTCCTGTTTTATCCCCAGCACACATCATGTGCCAGACCATTACATCAAAAGAGAGACATTTCTCCCAACATCTGTGGGTCTGGAAACAGCCATAGAACTCAGTTGGCTATAACCCTATATGATCCATGTGTGTTACAAGTCACTCCCAGAGAAGCATAAACACAGTGGTGCAGAAGTAATGAGTAATCCACTTCTTTCTTCAGGATATTGTCATACATGGAACACATCAGACCACTTTTAAAACACTCTGCACACACACACCCTCAATCACCAAATACATCTCCAAAGACATCTTCCAAATGACAGGATCTTGGACAGCCCCTCCTTGGTTTTTCACTATCATAGAAACCATGAAAATCTTGAAGGGAATTATCTGGTCCTTGAGCAGAAATACACTTATGTTCAGTTAACAGTCCCTGGGAGCGTCATTCCTGTGGTTAGAGAAGACACAGGGTGAGTTGCTCTGACAACCCAAAAGGATTTCATGTAGATTCAAAAGGATTGCAATAAAGATCCTACCTGAGCTCAAAAAGCATGTGTGAGAAGAATAGGTTGATGATTCAGCCAAGAGCAAATATATTGCCAAAATATGCACACTCACATGATCTTCATCCTGAACTCCAACTTCCCAATAGCATTAATGACAAATTTGAAAGGTGGCAGTGGGCTGGACTTCTTCTTTACAGGAATAGGCATGTTTCCAGCCCAGTGAGCTATATACCACTTTCCTAGAAGCTAGAGAAGAAATCATACTTAAGCCAGGATTCAGAGTCGAGAAAATTCAGGAAAATTGTTTCTAGACTAGAGAAGAAGGGAGAGCAGAGGCTGGGAAAGGCTTGTGTAGCATTTTAGGGCAGGCAGAAAGGCTCTGAGGCACTGGAAGGAGAGCAGGAAACTGGATCATAATTGGATCCTTTCTACCGTTCTCAGGCAAAGCCAGGCAAGCTAGAGTATGAATCTCTAGAGATATGAGGTTCCTGAAAGAGTCTCTACCTTTGGCCCTTGTGGAAGTACTGAACAAGGAACCGAAGCGAGTCACCCAGAGGATGAGGCATGATGCAGAAAGGACAGAACTCAGAGTGGAGAAGTCATGACTGGATGATTTCACCAAGTCCCCACAGACTGTGGGGTCAATAACAACCACATTCACCTTACTAACCTGGCAATTGACCCTGCATTTCAGACCCTGGTTCCCATAGCAGTCAGGGATATTCATCTACGAACCTAATTCATGAATGTTTTCAAAAAACCTCAATAAAATCTCTGTCACTACCTTGACACAATGATCTCACAGACATTAGCACATGAGATTTACATCGCCTCAGCACCTGGATTCTCTTGGTCCTGATTTCTGGGATCCACAAAATCTTGACGACCCCTGTACATGGGGACCCAGGACCAAAAATGAGAGTTATGATGACTGGTTTTTCTGATTTTGAGAAAGGCAAGCAGGGTGAAGAAATGACATTTCATATGGAAAGCATGGGGTGGAATTAGGTCACTGGGCCTGGGTTGCTAAGATCATGAGAAGCAGCTGCCCAGCTCACTGATTAGAGAAAGGACATGAGATCTCTGAGTAGGGTTGCAGCCTTGAAGGAGGCCCCAATGAGCTGAAGTTGTAACTACATTGTTGGACATATGTTGAAAAAGCACCAGCCCCACATTAGGGCTTATTTGGTACAGATGCTCTTTGGTTTCCAGGAAAAAAAGGCAGAAAAGGCACAACCATGCACCTCTGTTCATCAGCGCTAGTGTGGAAGCATGGCTGGACCTCTCACAGCACTTGCATCTTCTTAATAAGACATGTCATATATTGCTAAGCATAACATTTTGGGAAGAAAATCCTTTCTGACCTTCCCTCCCAGCAATGCCCAGACCTTTCCAAACATCAGTGTTGCATCTGTACACATTCCCTTATATGGTACTTTTGTTGGAAACAAATTCTGGAAAGGCTCAATTTTCTGAATTGAAAAGGAGATTCTCAGGAGCCACAGAATGACAGAGTAGGCACTGATCACTGTGGCAGAGTGGTGAACCAGATAACTCTATTAGCCATCCTTCTGTCTGTGGCTGCCACATCACATGGGGAGATGAAAGATATCAACAGAAACCATAGTCCAGAAGGAATTACATGAGGAATGTCACACAATTATACATGTGCATATCATCAGTGACCTAAGACACTCACTCAGTTCAAGGTCATGACCAAAAAGCCCTAGATTCCACTCTTGGCATTCACAGGGCTCTCACCTTGTCAGTAGTAGCAGGAAATGTGCTAGCCCTGTAGGCAACAGCATGAATCATTGAATCCATTTCATCTGCTGATGTTACAGGGAGTAGAGTTAGGGCACCAGTCATCAAGAGCAGATTCATGATCACCACAGTGCCTGTACAATCCTTCCCTCCCTGCAGCATGTATATCCTGCACAGGCCGATGCCCAGCCTCACTATCACAATGTCCATGTGTGGACTGACTATACTGGTTTTTTTGGACCTCATGGGCATATGGTGCAGATTTCTGTAATTAGTCAGCTGGCTGAGTTACACTCATTCTGAGGAAGCCTTGTCAGGAAATAGAATGTTATCAAAATTGGAAGCATTACCTCAGAATACAGAGCATGTGGAAAACAAAAGCACTTGAGTTCCTACGCTTTTCAGGTCTAGGATATATTCCCACCCAAATCAGTCACAACACTTCCTCATCCCTCCCAGAACTTCGAGCTCCAAACAAACCCACTGGCTCATCTCCATGCAGCATTTTTGGAACCCTGCCCCATATGCACAATCCCCAGAGACTTCAGCTTTTATTTGTCTTCACCATACTCTGTTTCCAGGGCACTGTCTTCCCCTGCATGCTCAGAAGGACTCTAATATATTCCTGACTCTCATTTTCCTCCCTGAAGCTCTCATTCCATACATCAGCTGGGCTTATAGAAAGCCTACAAATTATAGTTCACCTTTTCTCAGAGACGGTCATTGATCTTAGTTCTGACAATAGTAGTTGGAACTCAAGACAGTGAAATATCGTAGGTGTGCCCAATTCTATTGGTCCTGGGTCTATACTAAAGCACATTGTAAACTCATTACCTAGCTTCTGTGCACACGTGGAGATGTGTGTATGTGTGTTCTTTACAAGTATGTGTGGAGCCATTTGTGGCTTCTCTGAAGCAGAGGGGGGAAAAAGAGAGAACAAGTCTGCCTGCCAGGCTGAGTGAAGGCATGTCAGGGCCTGTTGGCAGACTGCCTGCCCTGCTGAAGCATGGAACAATAAAAGGAGGTGTACCTGAGGCTCAAGGCTAGGGGCTGAAGATTCTGTTGACCTTGGTGGAAGGAACAGAGGTTGGGGGAATGGGAATAAATTTCTTTGTACATTTTAGCAAAATAGTTTCTTGCTTCCCATGGTAATATAGTGTAAGAAGGCTCTGAGAAATGCACTTGCTGCTGGAGTGGTATGGACCTGCAGCCCTCCTATACCTGGCTCTTGTATCTTTTTTTCTACCTTTCCTATAGTCATTCTCACTCCTCCCTCAGAAAACTGGTCGAATATGTACTGGCCAGACAGACATATATGTGTGCATGTGTTCCTGTGTAGTTGAAAGTGCACACTTAAATGTCTGGGAATCCACTTATGTTTACCTTTGAATTTTGTTTTCTCTGCCTCTGTGTGTGTAAGTGCATGTTATGTGCCTGGGTATGTGTCACTATCTTTCTGTATACATTTACACATATATCAGTGTTTATATATGATTTGATCTGTGCCTGTATATGTTTGTGTGTGAACTCAGGGCATTGGGGGAGCATATTTTATATATGTGACTGTTTGTTCAACTCTTTTTCTATTTGTTCATCTGTATCTCTGCACATTCATATGGCAGCATCTGTGAGAATCAAAGTTTGTGTCTTTATATATCTCTCTATGAGAATGTGTGTATAGGTGTGAAAGCTTCCTGGAAGTTGTGAGGAGAATCTGAAGTGATTCTCACAGACGACATGCGTAAACATTTGAACACTAGCTGGAAGCACTATGTTGTGAAAACTAGAACCTGTGGCATTGTGCAGCTCCACTAATGTGAAAACATTGCTTCACTCAGACAAACTATGCTGTTTCATAGAGCTGATAAGTTAGTAGTAATTGAGAAGAGACCAGAATCATAGACATAGAGTCTCCTGAAAGTATTACCTCATGATTAGCACACAGAAACTGTGGTGGAAAGGGCACAAAGTCTGCATCTCAGGTTTTCATCTGAATGTGGTAATGTGTAAGAGGGTTTATATGATTTTTATTACATTTATTATTTTCATTTTTCATGAGAGAGTTTATTTGTGTGCATGATTGTACACCATGTAAGCACTTACTGCCAAGGAGAAAATAAAGTTTCCTGGAGATGAAAATAGGCATGGTTTTGAACAACCATGTCGGTATTGGGAATCAATCTCCAGTCCTCTGCAAATGCATCAAGTGTTCTTAACCACTAAGCCATCTCTCCAATTACCAAGGTGGTCCTAGTTTTGAAGGTATGAAGAGGACACCGAGAAAATTTGAGGCTTGGCATTGTGTAGCTGGGCTGGAGACACTAAAGAGATACCAGAGGTTACTGATAGGGGTGTTAGTCTCAATTGGAAAGGAGACACTGGGAATTTGAAGACACTAGTACCATATGTAATCACTGTCAAAAGAGCAGCACATATAAGATAGATGCTACCCTGAGCCTATATTTTCTACAATTGTTGATACACAAATTGTTCTATATATGTCAGAGCCAGAAGTGGCACTGTCTGTCCAGGCCATAGAGAACCCAGAGAATTATAAGTGCATCCCAGATATAAAGCACTTTTGGACTGTTGAAGTTTGAATGCTTCAATTTAGTTGTAAATGTGCCTCATTTTTTTCCCATTTTGGAACAAGGAATATTTAACTGTTTGGGGGATTCCTTGTAGTTTTTTTTTGCTTTTTGTTGTTTTTTTGTTGTTGTTGTTGCTGCTGAATAACAGCCCACGGTTGAGAGGCTTGGATGTTGAAAGAGACATTGGGTTTTTAAAGAGAATTTGATTTTCCACACTGTTGGAATTTTTTAATACTCTAGGACTTAAAGTCATTTCAGTTTTATATTTCAGTATTAATATCAACCTGACAGCATGGCAACATATGAGAAAGCAAAGTGATGTATTTGTGCAAGTTGAGGTGTGGTCCATTGAGGGGTTAATTTTCATGTGAGATTGACAGGAACCTAGATGTCTCTGAGAAGAATGAATCTCAACTGTGGAATATCCTCTGTCAGACTGACCTGTAAACAAGGCTATGAGGCATATAATTGATTAAGAAATTATGATGGGCCCGGAGCTAATCCTCTGCCACAGGACTCCATACCCAAATACCATATCGGGAAACAGCTACCCTCCCAGGACTTTGGACAAGCATGTGAGAACAGGTAAGACCCCCCACTGCTGTTCAGAGGGACCCACCCAGAGCACAGGAAATAAGGAGTGGCCTGGGACAGGAGCCTTCCAATTTCCATCTGTACCCGGAGCTGATCCTGTGCCACAAAGCTACATACACAAATACCACCAAGAGAGAGCTGACCTCCCCGGAGTGTAAACACACCTGAAAGACCACCACTTCTGTTTAAATTCCTGACCCAAGAGGGTACTCCCAGAGCCATCAGGACATAGGAATCAAGGAAGAGCTGGGGACAGGATCCGTCTGGTTTCTGTCTGCACCCCAAAGCCTACCCTGTACCAAAGCTCTCCATACCCAAATCCCTCCTGGAGTGAACTGGTCTCCCAGGACCACTGACAAAAGACTTGCAGGAGGAACAAGTCACAGTCAGAGACAGCAAGACCAGCTAACACCAGAGATATCCAGATGGTGAAAGGCAAGGGCAAGAACATAAGCAACAAAACTAAGGCTACTTGGAATCATCAGAACACAGTTCTCCTACTACAGGGAGCCCTGGATACCCCAACACATCAGAAAAGCAAGACTATTTAAAAACACATCTCATGATGTCAATAGAGGACTTTAAGAAGGAAATAAATAAATCCCTTAAAGAAATACAGGAGAACAAAGGTAAACAGCTAAAAGCTCTTAAAAAGAAACACAAAAATCACTTAAAGAACTATAGGAAAGCACAACTACACAGGTGAAAAAATTGAACAAAAGCATCCAGGATCTAAAAATGAAAATAAAATCAATAAAGAAATTACAAAGGGACTCAACCTGGAATTAGAATACCTAGGAGAGAGATCAGGAGTCATAGATGCAGGCATCACCAACAGAATACAGGAGATAGAACAGAGGATCTCAGGTGCAAAAGATAATATAGATAACATTGACACAACTGTCAAAGAAAATGCAAAATGCAAAAAGCTCCTAACCCAGCACATCCAGGAAATACAGGAAACAAAGAGAACACCAAGCATAAGGATAATATGTATAGAAGAGAGTGAAGATTCCCAATTTAAAGGGCAGATAAATATCTTCAACAAAATCATAGAAGAAAACTTTCCTAACTTAAAGAGATGAAAATAAAAATTCAGGAAGCCTACCAAACTCTAAATTACTCCAGACTTCTCACCAGAGACTATGAAAGCTAGAAGACCCTGGGCAGATCTCATACAGACTCTAAGAGAACACAAATGTCATATCAGGCTGCTATACCCAGCAAAACTCTCAATTATCATAGATGGTGAAACCAAAATATTCCATGACAATTCCAAATTTGCAGAGCATCTTTCCACAAACCCAGCCATACAAAGAATAATAGATGGAAAAAGCCAACTCAAGGAGGGAAACTACACCCTATAAAAAGCAAGAAAGTAATCTTTCAACAAACTCAAAAGAAGATAGCAACACAAACATAGAAATAACATAGAAAATAGCAGGAAGCAACAATCACTATTCTTTAATATCTCTTAACATCAATAGACTCAATTCCCCAATAAAAAGACGTAGACTTACAGACTGGATCCATAAACAAGACCCAGCATTTTACTACATCCAGAAAACACACCTCCATGTTAAAGACAAACACTACCTCAGAGTAAAAGGCTGGAAAACAATATTCCAAGCAAATGGCCCCGAGAAACAGGCTGGAGTAGCCATTCAAATATGGAAAAAATCAATTTTCAATCAAAAGTCATCAAAAAAGATAAGGAAGGACACTTCATACTCGTCAAAGGAAAAATTTACCAAAAAGAACTCTCAATTCTGAACATCTATGCCCCAAATGCAAGGGCACCCACATTCAAAAAAGAAACTTTACTAAATCTCAAAGCACACATTGCACCTCACACAGTGATAGTGGGAGTCTTCAATACCCCACTATCAATGGACAGATCTTAGAAACACAAACTAATCACAAAGCCAATGAAATTAATAGATGTTATGAACCAAATGAATATAACGGATATCTGTAGAACACTTCATCCTAAATCAAAAGAATATACCTACTTCTCAACACATTATGGTACCTTCTCCAAAATTGATCATATAATTGGTCACAAAACAAACCTCAACAGACATTAGAAGATTGAAATAATCCCATGCCTCCTATAAGATCACTACGGATTAAGATTGGTCTTCAATGGCTACAACAACAACAGAAAGCCCACATATACATGGAAGCTGAACAACGCTCTACTCAATGATAACTTGGTCTAGGAGGAAATGAAGAAAGAAATTGAAGACTTCCTAGAATTTAATGAAAATGAAAGTACAACACACCCAAACCTATGGGACACACTGAAAGCAGTGTTATGAAGAAAATTCACAGGTATGAGTGCATCCAAAAAGAAACTGGAGAGAGCATATACTAGCAGCTTAACAGCACTCCTAAAAGCTCTAGAACAAAAAGAGGCTAATACACCCAAGAGGAGTAGAAGGCAGAAAATAATCAAACTCAGGGCTGAAATCAACAAGTAGAAACTAAAAGAACTATTCAAAGAATCAAGAAAACCAAGAACTGGTTCTTTGAGAAAATCAACAAGATAGATAAACGTTTAACCAGACTAACCAGAGGACACAGAGACAGTATCCAAATTAACAAAATTAGAAATATAAAGGGAGATATAACAACAGATCAGAGGAGATACAAAAAATAATCAGAACCTACTACAAAAGCCTATATGAAACAAAATTGGAAAATCTGGATGAAATGGACAAGTTTCTGAGACAAATACTAAATACCAAAGTTAACTCAGGATCAGATAAACTATCTAAAACAGTTCCATAACCTCTAAAGAAATAGAAGCAGTCATTAAAAGTCTCCCAACCAAAAAAAAAGCCCAGGACCAGATGGGTTCAGTACAGAGTTCTATCAGACCTTCAAAGAACACCTAATACCAATATTCTTCAATCTATTCCACAAAATAGAAGCAGAAGCAACACTATCCAATTCATTCTATGAGGCCACAGTTACACTGATATTAAAACCTCACAAAGACTCAACAATAAAAGAAAACTTTAGACCAGTTTCCCTTATGAATATTGATGGAAAAATACTCAATAAAATTCTCACAAACCGAATCCAAGAACACATCAAAACGATCATTCATCATGATCAAGTAGGCTTCATCCCAGGGATGCAGGGGTGGTTCAATACCCAGATATCTATCAATGTAATCCCCTACATATACAAACTCAAAAAAAACCCACATAGTCATTTTATTAAATGATGAAAAAGCATTTGACAAAATTAGACATTTGTTCATGATAAAAGTCATGGAAAATCAGGAATTTAAGGACCATACCTAAACACAGTAAAAAAAAATACACAGCAAACCAGTGGCCAACATCAAACTAAATGGAGAGAAACTTGAAGCAATCCCACTAAAATCAGGGACTAGGCAAGGCTGCCTTCTCTCTCCCTAGCTATTCAATATAGTACTTGGCATTCTAGCTAGAGCAATTAGGCAATAAAAGGAAGTCAAAGGGATACATATTAGACAGGAAGAAATCAAAATATCACTATTTTCAGATGATATGATCATATACTTAAGTGACTCAAAAACACCACCAGAGATCTGCTACAGCTGATAAACACCTTCAGCAAAGTGGCTGGATACAAAATTAACTCAAGCAAATCTGTAGCCTTCATATACTCGAAGCATAAACAGGCTGAGAAAGAAATTAGGGAAATGACACCCTTCACAATTGTCACAAACAATATAAAGTATCTTAGTGTGGCTCTAACTAAACAAGTGAAAGATCTGTATGACAAGAACTTCAAGTCTCTGAAGAAAGAAATCAAATAAGACCTCAGAAGATGGAAAGATCTCCCATGCTCATGGATTGGCAGGAATAATACAGTTAAAATGGCCATCCTGCCGAAAGCAATATACAGATTCAATGAAATCCCCATAAAAATTCCAATTCAATTCTTCATAGACTTAGAAAGAGATATTCTCAAATTCATATGGAATAACAAAAAATCCATAATAGCAAAAACAATTCTCAAAAATAAAAGGACTTCTGGGGAAATCAGCCTCCCTGACCTCAAACTGTAGTACAGAGCAGTAGTGATAAAAACTGCATGGTATTGTTACAGTGACAGGCAGGTAGATAATGGGATAGAATTGAAGACCCAGAAATGAACCCACACACTTATGGTCACTTGATCTTTGAAAAAGGAGCTAAAATCGTACAATGGAAAAAAACAGCATTTTCAACAAAATGTGCTGGTTCAACTGTTGGTCTACATGTAGAAGAATGCAAATTGATCCATTCCTACCTCCCTGTACAAAGCTCAAGTCCAAGTGGATCAAGGACCTCCACATAAAACCAGATATACTGAATCTAATAGAAGAGAAAGTGGGCAAAAGTCTTGAACACATGAGCACAGGAGGAAAGTTCCTGAACAGCACACCAATGGTATATGCTTTAAGATCAAGAATCAAAATATGGGACCTCATGAAATTATAAAGCAAGGCAAAGGACACTGTAAATTGAATGAAATGGCAACCTACAGATTGGGAAAAGATCTTTACCAATCCTACATCTGATAGAGGGCTAATATCCAATATACATAAAGAACTCAAAAAGTTAGACTCCAGAGATCCAAGTAACCCTATTTAAAAAATGAAGAACAGAGCTAAACAGAGAATTCTCAACTGAGGAAGATCTTAGAGCTGAGAAGCCCCTAAAGAAATGTTCAACAACAACCCTGAGATTCCACCTCACACCAGTCAGAATGGCTAAGATCAAAAACTCAGATGACAGTAGATGTTGGTGAGGATGTGGAGAAAGAGGAACTCTCCTCCATTGCTGGTGGGAATGCAAGCTGATACAACCTCTCTGAAATCAGTTTGGCAGACCCTCAGAAAAATGAACACAATACTACCTGAGCACCCAGCTATACCACTCTTGAGCATATACCCAAAAGATGCTCCAACATGTAATAAAGACACATGTTCCACTATGTTCATAGCAGCCATATTTGTAATAGCCAGAAGCTAGAAACAACCCAGATGTCCCTCAACAGAAGAATTGATACAGACAATGTGGTACATTTAAGCAATGGAATTCTATTCAGCTATTAAAAACAATTACTTCCCGAAATTTTAGGCAAATGGATGGAACTTGGAAATATCATCCTGAGCAAGGTAATCCAGTCACAAAATAATGAACATGGTATGTACTCACTGATAAGTGGTTATTAGCCCAAAAGTTCAGAATAACCAAGAGTCACTTCACAGCAACCATTGGGCTGAGCATGAGGTCCCAGATGGAGGAGTTGGAGAAAGGACTGAAGGAGCTGACAGAGTTGGCAGCCCCATGGAGGGAACAACAGTGTTCACTGGTCTTCCTGCAGGTGCTCCCAGAGAATGGATCACCAACCAAAGAATACACATGGAGGGACCCATGATGATGATTACATATGTGTCAGAAAAGGGTCTTTTTAGCCATCAGGGGGAGGAGAGGTCCTTGGGCCTGAGGGTGTTAGACGTCCCAGTACAGGAGAATCCCAAAAAGGGAAGATGAGGGTGGGTGGGTGAGTGGGTGGGTGGGGGAATACCCCCATAGAGTCAGGGGGAGGGGAAGGGGATAGGGAGGTTCTAAAGTGGAGATCTGGAAATGGGGAAACATTTGAAATGTAAATAAAGTATCAAAAATAGAACTATACAGAGAATCAAGAAAACCAGGAGCTGTTTTCTTTGAGAAAATCAACAAGATAGATAAAACCCTTAGCCAGAATAACCAGAGGGCACAAACTCAGTATCCAAATTAACAAAGTTAGAAATTAAAAGGGAGATATAACAACAGAAAATGAGGAAATTTTTAAAAATCATCAGATCCTACTACAAAAGCCTATGCTCTACACAACTGGAAAATCTGGATGAAATGGACAAGTTTCTAGACAGATACCAAATACCGAAGTAAAATCAGGATCAGATAAACCATCTAAACAGTCCCATAACCCCTAAAGAAATAGAAGCAATCATCAAAAGTCTAGCAACCAAAAAAAAACCCCAGGACCAGGTGGGTTTAGTAGAGAATTCTGTCAGACCTTCAAAGAAGACCTAATACCTATACTCTTCAAATTATTCCACAAAATAAAACAGAAGGAACACTACCCAATTCGTTCTATGAAGCCACAGTTATGATAATACCAAAACCTCACAAAGACCCATAATGAAAGAGAACTTCAGACCAATTTCCCTTGTGAATATCAATGCAAAAATACTCAATATAATTCTCACAAACTGAATCAAAAAACACATCAAAATGATCATTTACCATGATCAAGTAGGTTTCATCACAGGCATGCAGTTCAATACATGGAAATCCATCAATGTAATCCACTACATAAGCAAATTCAAAGAAAAAAAACACATGATCATTTCATTAAATGCTGAAAAAGCATTTGACAAAACTCAACATCCCTCCATGTTAAATGTCTTGTTAAGATCAGAAATTCAAGGCCCATACCTAAACATAGTAAAAGCAATACACGGCAAACCAGTAGCCAACATCAAACTAAATGGAGAGAAACTTTAAGCAATCTCACTATAATCAGGCTCTAGACAAGGCTGCCCTCTCTCTCACTATCTATTCAATATAGTACTTGAAGTTCTAGCTAGAGCAATTAGACAACAAAAGGAGATCAAAGGGATACAAATTGGAAAGGAAGAAATCAAAATATCACTATTTGCAGATAATATGATAATATATTTAAGTGACTCCAAAAAATATACCAGAGAACTCCTACACTTGATAAACAACTTCAGCAAAGTGGCTGGATATAAAATTAATTCAAACAAATCAGTACTCTTCATTTACCCAAAGGATAAACAGGCTGATAAAGAAATTAGGAAAATGACCTGACACCCTTCACAATATTCACAAACAATATAAAGTATTTTGGTGTGATTCTAACCAAATAAGTAAAAGATCTGTATGACAAGAACTTCAAGTCTCTGAAGAAAGAAATCGAAGAAGACCTCAGAAGATGGAAAGATTTCCCATGCTCATGGATTGGCAGGATTAATATAGTTAAAATGGCCATCCTGCCAAAAGAAATCTACAGATTCAATGGAATTCCCATCAAAATTCCAACTCAGTTCTTCATAGACTTAGGAAGAGCAATTTGCAAATTCATTTTGAATAATAATAATAAATTAAAAACCAGGATAGCAAAAACTATTCTCAACAATAAAAGAATTTTTGGAGAAATCAGCATCCCTGAACTTAAGATGTACTACAGAGCAGTAGTGATAAAAACTGCAAGGTATTGGTACAGTGACAGGCATGCAGATCAATGAAATAGAACTGAAGACCAAGATATGAGCCCACACACTTTTGGTCACTTGATTTTGACAAAGGAGCTAAAACCATCCAGTGGGAAAAAGACAGCATTTTCAACAAATGGTGCTGGTTCAACTGGTGGTATACATGTAGAAGAATGCAAATTGATCCATTCCTATCTCTCTGTACAAAGCTCAAATCCATGTGGATTAAGGACCTCCACATAAAACCAGATACACTGAATCTAATAGAACAGAGAGTGGGGAAAAGTCTCGAGCACATGAGCACAGGGGGAAAGTTCCTGAACAGAACACCAATGGCTTGTGCTCTAAGATCAAGAATCGAAAAATGGGACCTCATAAAATTGCAAAGCTTCTGTAAGGCAAAGGACACTGTCAATAGGACAAAACAGCAATGATCTTTACCAATCCTACATCTGATAGAAGGCTAATATCCAATATATACAAAAAACTTGAGAAGCTAGACTCCCGAGATCCAAATTACCCTATTAAAAAATGGCAAACAGAGCTAAACAGAGAATTCTCAACTGAGGAAATTCGAATGGCTGAGAAGCACCTAAAGAAATGTTCAACATCCTCAAGCACCTAAAGAAATGTTCAACATCCTTAGTCATCAGGGAAATGAAAATCAAAACAGCCCTGAGATTGGCTAAACAGCCCTCACACCAGTCAGAATGGCTAAGATCAAAAACTCAAGTGACAGGAAATACTGGCGAGGATGTGGAGAAAGAGAAACACTTCTCCATTGCTGAAGAAATTGCAAGCAGGTACAACCACTCTGGAAATCAGTTTGGTGGACCCTCGGAAAATTGGACATAATACTACCTGAGGACCCAGCTATACCACTCCTGGGCATATACCCAGAAGATGCTCCAACATGTAATAAGGACACATGCTCCACTATGTTCATAGCAGCCATATTTATAATAGCCAGAAGCTGGAAACAGAGAAATGGATACAGAAAATGTGGTACATTTACACAATGGAATACTGTTCAGCTATTAAAAACAGTGAGTTCATGAAATTCACAGGCAAATGGAAAGAATTTGAAAATATCATCCTGACTGATTTAACTCAGTCACAAAAGAACAAACATGGTATATACTTACTGATAAGCAGATATTAGCCCAAAAGTTCAGAACACCCATGATTCAATTCTCAGCAACTGTTGCACTGAGCATGGGGTCCCAGATGGAGGAGTTGGAGAAGGGACTGAAGGAATTGAGGGAGTTTTCAGCCCCATGGGGAGGGAGAAACAGTGTCAACTGGTCAGGCCCCCCGGTGCTCCCAGAGACTGGAACACCAATCAAATAATGCATATGGAGTGTCCCATGGTGCTGGCCACATATTTGGCTAAGGAGGACATCAATGGGAGGAGAAGCCCTTTAGTCTTAGAGTGTAAGATGCCCCAGTATACGGAAATGCCAGTAAGTGAAGAGGGGAGTGGGTAGGTGGGTGGGGGAATGCTCTCATAGAGGCAGGGGAGGGCGATGGGATAGGGAGGTTCCAAAGGGGAGACCTGGAAAGGGTAAAGCATTTGAAATGTAAGTAAAGTATTAAACTAAAAAAAAAAAGAAAAAGAAAAAGAAAAACGTGAAATAAAAAATCTTAACATGAGAGATGTAGGGAAAAATAACCCCATCATTTCCTGACTCCCTCTGGCATCCAATGTGGATGGGACACTGGAACTTTTGCCTAAAATTTGGAGATGAGAAGAGAGCAGCCCTAAAGATAAAGTGAATGTCAGGTAAATGATGAAATTTTTAAATTACGTAATTAACTGTGGAGCTTTCCACCATTTATCTATTGAGTTGGTTGAGCTCTCTGCTTCTTTCAGGCCAAGGGAACTTCATAGAGAAAGTTAAAATGCCCAAGGATCGTTTTCTTCATGATAACTTGGAGGTTGGTTATGTGTTAAGTTATGAGTCAGAGCTGATACTTAACTCTCAAGAGAAGAACCAGGAAACAGAGTCCACTTAGGAAAAGCTGGAGATGGTGTGAAGTTGAAATATGAGAAAGAGTTCCCGGCATGAGAGACACACCTAGATTAGTGCAGGTCAGACATTGGGGTCCCAGGAAGATAGCCCACCTCTGGGGTTTTGTGGTTTGGACAGGATGGGTGGAAAGTAACATCAGGATTGGGAAGAACAGCTGGGGAAAGGCAGGACAAAGGAGTCAGAGGGGAAAGTGCAATATAAAAATTGCAAGTGGACTCGGAGCTTATGTCCTGATGGTGTCATTATGTCTCCAGACGATATGCTTGGTACTCTCTTGCTTGACACTGATAAAATTATTCTTATTTAAAAAAATAAAAAAAGAATGCACCCCCTTCATAGAATAGTAGGTAAAGGCTGCGTGAAAAGGAATACAATGAGCTTTCATTCACTACAAGCATGTAAATATCACTAGGAAGAGAAATAGGATTGAGACAGATTTATGATCAAGAAAATAAATCATTTTAGGTCAGGTCCAAGGATGAGGCCACAGGTGCACATCAGTAGGAAGCAAGGCCATGAATGAATATAAATCTATTGCTTCGAACTGATAGTGACCTTATAGAACAAAACCCAGATAAAACAACTACCTTTAACATATTATCAACTTCCCTTAGAAACTCTCAATTGTAGAACATATTATTTGTGAGGTAATTTTTTTTCTTACATAGAGAGTTTTGGGCAGAATAGCTATAAAGGACTGATAACAAAAATAAAGCCCCTTTCTGCTTCATCCAGTGTGTGTGTGTGTCTGTGTGTCTGTGTGTCTGTGTGTCTGTGTGTCTGTGTGTGTGTGTGTCTGTGTGTCTGTGTGTCTGTGTGTGTGTGTGTGTGTCTGTGTGTCTGTGTGTGTGTGTGTCTGTGTGTCTGTGTGTGTGTGTCTGTGTGTCTGTGTCTCTCTGTGTGTGTATGTGTGTATGATTTTCTCTTTTATCTTTTGTTGCTTACCTGCCCTAAAATTAAATAATTCAATTTCTCTCCTGTCACAGAGAAATGCTGACCCAAATAACTATGATTCGTTTTCTGATCCTGGCTTGTGCTCAGCAGGAATCAATTGTCAGAAGCCATCAGTTCTGGCCACAGAAAAGCAAAATGAGAGTCAAATTTCCAAGAGCTACCAGCTATTTTTCAACTGCCAAATCTATGTCCCACCTTAGTTCAACTCTGGTTTCAAAGCTGGTGTTTGATAGTCAAGCATCATTAGTCTCACCCCAGAGGAAAGGTACAGATGTAATTTGAGATTGTTGGGGATGGGGTCATCAGGGGCTGATGTAAGCCTCCTCAGAGTATTACGGTCATGGCTTGTTCCCTTATATCTGGGATCCACTGCAATGATTTCTCCAAACATCTCATGCAATATACTGGACTGTACAAACTTTATGCCTGGCCTGTAATGTTGTAGAACTCTGTCCAACATGGATTACCATCTTCCTCAGCGTCTGTGATGACTGGAAAAACCATCAGGTTATAGACATTCCCTCAAATAATTCTGGGGTGTGTCCTTACACCCTCAGGTGAGATTCCTGTCACTCCCTGCTGGACCTCCATATCGGATGGAGGTAACTTTACCAAGTGCACATGGTCTTATTTTGAAATATATAGAAGGTCATCTGAAGGATAGGTCTATATGTACAACTGTGGAGAAATTGTCATCCGTGCTAAGATGAGGTGACGTGGCTGGTTTCAGGTTGCCTATGCTTCTATAAAGCCTTGATCATCACATCATCACATTACTCTTTAGATAACTGCATTGGTTTTCAGTGCTGTATTTTGTTCTGTTTGATGTGGCAGTCAAGAGTGGGGTTTTCATAGTCTCTGGTGCTAAGTCTGGTGTAATTCTGATAGGTCTGCCTTTATGTGTTACTTGCCCTATTTCCCTTACTGCTTGTAATATCCTTTGTTTTGTGCAATTGGTGCACACACCCTATGGGTTTCCTGTAACACAGAACAAAAGCATGGCTCTCTCTCTGTGTGTCAACAGCTCTGTCCACCCCTTTTGCTATCTATGAGGTTATATATTGAATTGAACCCAGATCTTTCTTCTGATACATACAGTTACCAGCCAAGCATCAGTATATGGCTTTCCACAATCCCTGTGTCAACTCCTGCTATGGTCCACATTATGGCAGGTGGGAAGACAAGAGATAAATGGTCCATGTCTGACAACCTGCCTGTATTCAGGTTCTGGACAGGCTTCCTGCCTGTCCAAGTCATTTTCTCACAGAGCCAGGACTGCCCTAACTATGCTCATGTGTCTCCAAAAGTATGTTAGAAGACAAAGTCCTAGACCATTACCCCTGGTTCCTCACAGCACACACAAATCCGTGAAATATTGAGGGCCCTGTGCCTGCACACAAATAGGTGCAGCATCTATATTGAATCTGTGGAGCAAGCAGCACTGGGAAGGAAAGCTTCAGTCTCCAGGGAGAGTCATAAGAGCCATCTGTTTGCAGCTAGTGTCCTGTGAAAATTTCTCCTGTGATTGACACATTTACCTAACACATTGCCCAGGCAATACAAAAGAATTCAAGGTTGATATGACAATGCTTGGCTAAGATCAGAAATATGTTTGTGTGAAGGTGGGAAATCCATGGAGCAAAAAGCAGTAAGGGCTGCCCTCATGAGATATTCATCCTAAATTCCAACTTGCCGAAAGGGTTTTTGACAAAAATGAAGGGAGGCAGTGGGCTAAACTTCTTTGCAGGAATAGGTGGGCTTCCTCCCATCGAGTTATATATCATTTTCCTAGGAGCTAGAGAGGAAAACCACCCTTGAGAGGGAGAAGCACAAAAAGGGTAAGCCAAGGAAAGGGGTTCCAGGCATGAACAGAGATGGAGAAAACTGAAGTAGAGTTCTTGTCCCTTCTGGAGGGACATCCTATGTTGAAGGATCAGGAAGAGTCCTGGTCATGGGTAGCCCCTCTCTGTCATAAGCAGGCAGATTCAAACAGGCTAGGCTAGGGATCTTGAATCAGAGATATCAATCCTTGGAAAGGATTGTTCTAGGACACTTACGAAAGTCCCACTTAACAGGTGAGAAAAAAATCACCAAGAGAACGAGGGTAAAAGAATTATCATGAGTTACCAACTTCCATTATTCTAGGAATGAGAGGAAAAAGGACTTAGGATCACTACCGAGAGCTGTCAATAGAGGGAAGTGGAGTACTGGGATACCACCTACAACCATGGGGGCATGTTTGCCTCCAGATCAGCTAAGATTCCAGGAGGGAGCTATGAATGACCATACCTGCCACAATAAGCATCTTTATCCATCACTTCCAGGGTTTGGAAGGAAGGCTGATCATCTCCAAAGTTCTTTATATTCTCAAACACAACAATTTAAACATCAAAACATCTTAGGAAGTCTATTCATCCAAGCAACCCTTCCAATGCCTAGCAGAGCTCATCACCCAACAAAGAACAGCCCTGCATTGTGCTCTGTATGGGTTTTTCATTGAGAAATGGAAACACTGAACAGAGTAATTTCTGTGGAATTCAAAATAAAAGGTCTTTAGAAGACCATACAATGAGAAAGGAGGCAGGTTAGCTTTGTAGTAGACTGATGAGAAAAGATGCCTCCATAAAATATCTCTTGGCCTCTGGGTGCACCTAGAGTCAGATATCAAGGCAAACCATGCTGGAGGGTAGATACTAAGTCATAGCAGAGGGCATCTCACTGATGTCCATTTAAAGATCTCAGCGGCATCCCTGTGACTCTCATCCAATCTACAAAACCAGAATCAATTAGTCTGTCCAGCACTCTCACCTTGTCAACTTTGTCAGAATACTCAGTATTCCTCAGGGATAATTTTTCCACAGAGGGCAAGATCAGAACCAAAGTCAGTAGGAGAACTTGCATGGTCACCATGGTGACTCTTGTGCTTCCAGTCCTTGCAGCATGTAAGTATTGAACTGGGTGACACCTCATCTTCACAAAGCCCTCGTCCAGATTATACAGTAGCTGTACGATTTTCTTTGGACCTCTTGAATACATGGTGTTGATTTCTATAACTAATCACATGCTTGTGCTTTCACTCATTTGCAGGAAGTCTTGTCAGGAAAACAAGAATGTTATCAAAGTAGCTTGTAACCTCTGAGAACCCAGAAAGATAACAAGGACTCTTGTACTCTTACACAACCCATGCCGGCATGTATTCCCACCAAATTATCACATTTTCTTTTCCTTCTTAGAATGTCCACCTCAGTGAACACCCACAAGCTCATCTCCAACCAACAGTAATAGACACAAAAACGTATTCTTCAGCCACAGCCACATGATTGAGCTATAGTATCACCCTTCAGTAACCTAGCCATTTGCTCCCTGCTTACCATACTCCTGAGAATGCTGACAATCTCCCCGACTCTCCACACCCTCACATCAGATCTCTATCCAGCTAGTAGCTTGGCCCTACACATAGCTAAATCCCAGCAAACCTTTTTATAGTGCAGTTGGTTTCCCTCTTTCCATGATCCAGGAGAGGTTGGGAGTCAGGCCCCCTGAACAAAGTACCCTGGGGGTCCCCAAATCTCACATCTCTTTTATTCTATGCCATATCACAAAGCAAATTTCTTATCCTATAAATGTACACATATGTATCTGTGTGGTCCTGATGTGCTGTATGTATATGTATGTGTGTCAGAGTAGCTATGTGTGAATGCTGTAAATTGCAGACTTTTTGTCTACTTTTTTTTGGTTTCTTATAACTCTATCACCCTTTCAACACTTATTCAGTCTTAATTCCTCCCAACTCCTGAACAAGGTAGAAGAGAAAGATGTTTAGAAGGGAAAGAGTATGTAGATCTCTTTGGAGATCTACTTTCTGCTGGTTACAGCCATTGAGTTCCTTGGGGAAAGTTCAATCTTCATCATCAGTATATCAAATTTCCTCTTCTTGTCTCTTCATCACTCACGAATACTTGACAAACTGAAGCACGAGTAATAAGCAGAGACATGGAAAGAAGTAGCTTCCTTCTTCAGAGGGCCCCTAACCCCTCTTGGGGCTAAACACTTAATATACTTTCCAAGATCGAAACACAAACCATCCGCAGCTGGCAAAAACCATGCTCCTCATAGAGCATGAGAAACTCATAGTTAGTGTCTTTGGACAATCTGAAGCAGCCACAAATCCCACACCTAAGGATTAAAACATAACACAAATGGGTTATTTTAGAAACTAAAATTCTCACTACAGATTGCGCATGTGTATTTGTGTTCATGTGTACAACTGTCTGTGTGTGTTGTTCTATCTAACTGTTTGTGTGAAGTTGTGCATTTGTGTTTCTCTGCATGTAATTCGATTAACCAGAATAGGTAATGAATATGTACCTATCAGGTCTGTCAGTTTTGGTGGCTATCTTCTTTTGAGTTTGTTGAAAGACGATTACTTTCTTGCTTTTTCTAGAGTGTAGTTTCCCTCCTTGTGTTGGTGTTTTCCATCTATTATCCTTGGCAGGGCTGGGTTTGTGTAAAGATACTGTGTAAATTTGGTTTTGTCATGGAATATCTTGGTTTCACCCTCTATGGTAATTGAAAGTTTTTCTGGGTATAGCAGCCTGGGCTGGCATTTGTGTTCTCTTAGGGTCTGTATGAGATCTGCAGGATCTTCTAGCTTTCATAGTCTCTGGTGCTAAGTCTGGTGTAATTCTGATAGGTCTGCCTTTATATGTTACTTGCCCTATTTCCCTTACTGCTTGTAATATCCTTTGTTTTGTGCAATTGGTGCTTTGACCACAATGTGATGAGGGAGTTTCTTTTCTGGTCCAATATATTTGGAGTTCTGTAGGCTTCTTGAATGTTTATGTTCATCTCTTTCTTTAGGTTAGGGAAGTTTTCTTCTATAATTTTTTGAACATATTTTTTGGCCCTTTAAGTTGGGAATCTTCACTCTCTTCTATACCTATTATCCTTAGGTTCTGTCTTCTCATTGTGTCCTGGATTTCCTGGATGTTTTGGGTTAAAAGCTTTTTGCATTTTTCATTTTCTTTGACTGTTGTGTCAATGTTTTTTATGGTACTTTCTGCACCTGAGATTCTCTCTTCTCTCTTTTATTCTGTTGGTGATGCTTGCATCTATGACTCCTGATCTCTTTCCTAGGTATTCAATCCCCTGGGTTGTCTCCCTTTGTGATTTCTTTATTGTTCCTGTTTCCATTTTTAGATCCTGGATGGTTTTGTTCAATTCCTTCACCTATTTGGTTGTGTTTTTCTGTAATTCTTTAAGGGATTTTTATGTTTTCTTTTTAAAGTCTTCTACCTGTTTACCTGTGTTCTCTTGTGTTTCTTTAATGAAGTTATTTATGTCCTACTTAATGTCCTCTATTATCATCATGAGATGTGATGTTAAATAGTCTTGCTTTTCTGGTGTATTGGGGTATCCAGGGCTTGCTGTGGTGGAAGAGCTGGGTTCTGATGATGCCAAGTAGCCTTGGTTTCTGTTCCTTGTGTTCTTGCCCTTGCCTTTTGCCATCTGGTTATCTCTGGTGTCAGCTTGTCTTGATGTCTCTGACTGTGGCTTGTCCCTCCTGCTAGCCTGCATGTCAGTACTCCTGGGAGACCAGCTCTCTCTGAGAGGAACTTGGGTTTGGAGAGCTGTGGTACAGGGTCAGCTCTGAGGTGCAGACAGAAACAAGAAGGATCCTGTCTCCAGCTGTTCCTTGGTTCCTGTGTCCTGATGGCTCTGTGAGGGTCCCTCTTGGGCCAGGAATTTAACAGAAGTGGTGGTCTTACTTGTGCTCAAAGGTATGTCAGCACTCCTAGGAGAACAGCTCTCTCCTGGCACTATTTGAGTATGGAGCACTATGGCATAGGACCAGCTCCCTAGCCACAGATGGAAACTAGAAGGCTCCTGTCCCAGGCTGCTCCTCATTCCCTGTGTCCTGAGGATTTCAGGCGAGTTCCTCTGAGCAGAGATGCTGGTCTTACCCTTGCTTACAGGTTTGTCCATACTCCTAGGATGCTAGCTCTCTCCTGGCACTATTTGAGTATGGAGCCATTGGGGGAGTCAAGAGGCTTGTGTGCTCTGGTCCACATGTGTGTAAGTCGGAGAACATAGTCAGTTTTCTCCTTTCACCCTGGGTGCCCTGCAGATGGGTCTTCCAGCCTTAATTTTTGAGAGAAATTCCCCTTCAGCAGACCAGATAGACATAGCAGAGGTGGCGGCAGCAGCAGCAGCTTCTCCTCGTGAAGTCTGTCTGAGATCCTTGCCTTCACCTTCCCAAACAGAAATCTTCAATGACTTCTTATGAAGGTTCCCAGCCACCTATCCTTGGAGGGCAGAGGACAGATGAGAGTTCTCCCACAGGTGCATCCTGAACCTAGAGACACACTGACCTACTTTGCTCAAGTACTCCTAGAAACAAGTGTTGAGTGTGACATCTTGGGTTCCATGAGGTGGGAAATGGAGGTATCCACCAGGGACTGTCTTCCTCTCTGCTTTTGTTCTATTTCCAGGTCCTGTGAGCAGGACATCATTATATAATTAGTCCTTCAGTCGCTCATCTCATGCACCAAAATACATGCTGAAGGAGGACCTTACCTCTCCTTGTCCCAGGTTGATATTTCATACTGGCAATGTAGATGGGAATCTCGACACACCAATATGGTAAGTTCCTGGAGTCTTTGGTTAACGTGTGAATTGGGTCCAGTGGGACTTCATGTTTATTTCTCCATGTCTAGGCTGGGATACCTCCAAGGCACCTGTTAAGATCTCATGGGTGCATAGCCTGAAGTGGCTGAGGGCAGGGGAAAGAAGGGAAGATGCACAGAAATGCTGGAGTAGAGCATGGGAGACAGCCTGATCTGAGACACTGAAAGGAAGGATCACAGGAGCAGAGTGCCAGGATAATGCTGGTAGTGTTTGAAGAGTAGGAAAAGCTTCAGGGATCATGAAGAAGACAATATCTCAGGGATTGGTGTTGGTGGCAGTTGGAGGTCAGATGTCCAGGTGGCAGAGAATAATTTATACATATGCACTTCATGTATACAGTGGTGTCTACATCGCTCCTGTAAGAACAGAAACAGCTTGTTAACTTAGACCTGCAGACTACCTTTCCCAGGATGTTAATGTTCTATCTCTCAGCTAAATCTATATATGCTTAATTTCTGGTTCTTCTTTAGTGTTGAGTACATACATAAGTGTGTGCGTGTGTGTGTGTGTCTGTGTGTCTGTGTGTGTGTGTACCTTTGCATGCTCATGCACTCTTCAGTGAACAGTGGTAACTCTCTCCATATTACTCTCTTGCAAAGCTCTAAATCTGATGCCTCTTTTGGGAAGTTCTGCTTGCTGGCCAGGAATAGCTCTATAGATGCATTTGGGTAATAGTCATGCTCAGCTGTTGCCCAATTTGCACATTACTGCTGGTAGTTGGACTTCAGGCTCTGGAACTTCCAGACAAAGTACTCTTAGCCATAATGCCAACACCTATTTGTCTAGTCTTTTTTTTATAGGCAGTAAACTATCTGAAAGGCATAGAGATTTTGCATGTTTTGTCCTCCCCAGTTCTGGCCAGATCTAAAACTGTATCTCCATTTATCTGTCATTTCCTTTCCTTTTAAATTGGTGATGAACTGTAGAATTCAAGACATCAAAACTATGTGTGCAAAGGACAGCATCTTGTGAACAACAGGGTGTTGAGTAGAACCCTGGCCTCATAGCAATGGATGGTGGTAGCCTAGTCCTTCTAGTGTGATAGTAGCTCAGGTCTCCAGTGGACACCCAATACACCCTATGACAAAGGATTCCAGCTACATCCCGGTTCAGAGTAGGACTGCTCCAAGGGTGAGTGAGAGAGAAGACAATGCATGAGAATGGGAGGACTGGCGTTTATTTGGGTCTTGGACATAACAAGTGGTCACCTGGAGGCTGAAGGAGAGAGGAATAACAAATTCCTCACACAAATGGCCACGAATCACAGCAACTTACCCCAGTCAAGATCTATCAGTAGGGGAGCAGGAAATAGCAATTGACTCTGCTCCAAGGCCTCCAGAAAGACACGTCAGCACCAACAAACTCAGGATAGGCAGGATACACCCATGAGCATCACCAACTTCTCATGTACATCATTGGTTTTTCATTTAAGTAGTGATAATGAAGTTCTACACTTAAGGAACACTATACCTACATAGTACCACATTCCTGGGGGGAAAAACAAGCTCTGTAAATGTCATTTTTCCTAAAAGACTCTATGGTGAAAACCAATGTAAATATAAGCATTTACAGAGAGTTAAGTAGCAAGGGGTGTCTTTTGGTTCATTCAAGACCATCGTAAACGCAACATACCCAATGGGTTTCCTGGACACAGGGCAGAAGCATGGGTCTCTCCTTCACATCTGCTCTGTCCATTCCTGCTTCCAATCCTAGTGTCCAACAGTGAAGCAAGATCAGTCTTTCTTCCCAACACATACAGCAGCCAGCCACTGTCACAGGCTTCACACAAACACTGTGTTCCCATCCTGTGTGCTCCATGTCACAATAGTATGGAAACTACAGATAGACAGGTGAAGAGATGATGATCACTCCACACTCTGAGTTCAGGGCAGTCTTCCAACCAGCCCACACTAGGACATTTTCCATGAAGAGGCCAGGATATAACCCTGGTTCCAAAGGTTTCTCCAAGGGCCTCTCCCAGATGAGTATACCCATGATCACCCCCAACTCTTCATTGACCTCAGAACTCATTGAAATCATGAGCAGCCAGTGACTCCCTCCCTACACAGAAGCAAGAAATGTTCACACTAGTTTCTCCAAGATCTAGCATCTGTGTGCTTGTAAGTTCCTGTCATTCCCAGTGTGCAGTAATACAGAATGCACTGGGTAGGAACCTGGGTTCCTGTACTAAGCTCAGTGTTCCCGCAGTTACAGAAGTCACCTGACATGTCCCAGACAAAAAAGAGTACTTCCTCGTTACATGCTATGCAGAGCTGAAGTTGAGAGCGTGTAAGTGGTGAAAGGCGAAGAGACCATGCAACCAAGAGCCAAGCAGAACAACTGAGGGAAAATACTTACACAATGTTCATCCTGAACTCCAAGTAGCCAATTCTTGTTTTGGCCAATATGAATGGCAACAGTGGGCTTCACAGATTTGCTTCCAAGAGTGGAATATTTCTGGCACTGCAAATTATGTATCAGTTTTCTAAAAGCTACATGGGGTAAGCCACTGCTAAAAGAGGGTATGAGGGAGAAGGAGTCAGGCAAGAGGGTCTCAGACTAGCTGGAACAGAGGTATGAGGGGTTTGGGAAGCATCTTAGGGAATCAGGTGTGGCCTTCATCATGGCCAGCACCTCTGCATGTGAGCCAGCCTGGTGTGAGACCTTGAAAAAAAAGGGTCCCAGGAGCACAGTGCCAGGTTTCTGGCACAGAGCATCAGGCTGTGTTAGGCTAGGTAAGGCAGGAATCTCCTGAGAGATGCTGTTCCAAGGAGTGGACAAGGCTATAGCCCTGCACAAATTACTCAAAAGCAATAAAAAAAAGTCATCTATACTTTAAGGATGAGGGATGAGGGAGCAGAGATAAAAAATGACTGGTCATAAGTAGCCAATATCACCATACCCACTAATTATTGGATCACTGGTAGCCATATCAACCCTATCTGGGTGTGCCTAAATCCTGGGGTCCAGACCCTGCTTCCTTCCACTTAATGGACTACTCTCTAAGTATTGGAGTCATCAACATTCTCCCCAAAACTTAATCTTAGATAGTACAATCCGTGGGCCACATAAATCATAAAGCGTCCTTTCCATGAGGTTAAAAAGTTGTCCTTGGGAGCTCATGGCTTACAAAATGAGGCAGTGTGTCTCTGTGAGGCAGAATGGCCAGACATGCGCCTCCATAACACATCCCTCTGCCTGTGGGTACCATCCACCCAGAAGAGAACAAGAAACTCCATGTTTGAGGGCTGACCCTAGGACAAAAAAAAAGAGGTAGCCTACCAATTTCTATTGACAAAGCCAGACTCTCACCCAGTCTAGAATCATTATTTCAAAAACCTGATTCCCACTTTCAGTTCTCCAGGAATCTCACTTTGTCATTATTGTAGCCTGACTGTCTCAGAATGAGCATTGTCAAGCCTGTAGTCATCAGGAACAGCAGCATGGTTTCCATGGCTCTGCTGTATACCTGGCCTCTGGGAAGGCCATTTATCCTATACTGGGTGCCAGATATTGCCATCTCTCCTGCACAAAGGCTCCATCCATGCTGTGGGTTGTTTCATTATTTTCTTTGGACCTGTTGGATGTCATAGATGTAAGGATCAATGAGAGGTGGGGACTCACAACTTCTCTTGGAATCCATAAAGAGGAAGAGCAGCATCTCTGAGATAAGGTAATAATTTCTGTAGGAGGCAACTGGCTGTGCCATCTGTCATTCTGAGGACACCCATTATGGGGACAATTTTATCAGAGTCAGAAGTTCTACCTGAGAATCCACAGCCAAATTGATATCCAGGGATTCTGTGAATCCTGTGTTTCCATGCTTCCAGGAACAGGCCCAATTGCCACTAGATAGAGAGCCTCTTTATACCTCCCCACCTCTCCCAGAACTCCCAGATCCAAACAACTACCATTGCCTCTCCAGACAGCAATTCATTACACACTACAATGTTCCGCAGCCACAGCCCTCTGAGAACTGGGCCTTGCCCTCTCCCTCTAGCACTCTGGCCACTGTGCCCTCTCTTCCCCTCTGCATTAGACTCACAAGGACACTGAAGACCTCTCTTGCCATTCTCAACCTCACAATTTGTCCTTAGCCACCCAGCAGGTGGGCCCCAACAGTGCCCCCAAATCCAATTCAGTTTTTCTTAGATGATCTGCCCTTTTTCTCTCCACATTCCAAGAGTAGTTGGAGACCAGGACAAAGACTAAAACCCTTCAGAGGTTGCCACTCTTTACTTATCCCTTTTTTTCATACCACAAAGAAAATTCATTGTCCTGATTTGTGGAAAAAAGTGCCAGTGTGTCTGTGTATGTTTACATTTGCATGTGTCTTTGAGCAGCTATATGTAAGAGTATACAATTTTATTTCTGTTTGTGTGGACAGGTAGATGTATATCTCTCCATGTTGGTGTCTGTGTCTGTTAGTGTGCACATTGTGCCAAGTGTGTCCCTGTCTCTGTATAATAACAGACAAGGGTATGTTTTTCATGGAATAGAATTGAAGACCCAGAAATGAATCCACACACTTATGGTCACTTGGTCTTTGACAAAGGAGCTAAAACCATCCAGTGGGAAAAAGACAGCAGTTTGAACAAATGGTGCTGGTTCAACTGTCGTCTACATGTAGAAGAATGCTAATTGATCCATTGCTATCTCCCTGTACAAAGCTCAAGTCCAAGTGATCAAGGACCTCCACATAAAACAGATACATTGAATCTAATAGAAGAGAAAGTGGGGAAAAGTCTCGAACACATGGGCACAGGGAAAAAGTTCCTGAACAGAACACCAGTGGCTTATGTTCAAAGATCAAGAATCACCAAATGGGACCTTATGAAATTACAAAGCTTCTGTAAGGCAAAGGACACTGTCAATAGGACAAAATGACAATCAACAGATTAGGAAAAGATTTTTACCAATCCTACATCTGATAGAGGACTAATATCCAATATATACAAAGAAATCAAGAAGTTAGACTCCAGAGATCCAAATAACCCTATCAAAAAATGGGGAACAGAGCTAAACAGAGAATTCTCAACTGAGGAAACTCATAGGGCTGAGAAGCATCTAAAGAAATGTTCAACATCCTTAGTCATCAAGGAAATGTAAATCAAACAACCCTGAGATTCCACCTCACTCCAGTCAGAATGGCTAAGATCAAAAACTCAGGTGACAGCAGATGCTGGCAAGGATGTGGAGAAAGAGGAACACTCCTCCACTGTTGGTGAGATTGCAAGCTGGTACAACCACTCTGAATATCAGTTTAGTGAATCCTCAGAAAATTGAACATAATACTACCTGAGGATTCAGCTATACCCAGAAAATGCTCCAACATATAATAAAGACGCATGCTCCACTATGTTCATAGCAGCCATATTTATAATACCCAGAAGCTGGAAACCACCCAGATGTCCCTCAACAGAGAAATGTATACAGAAAATGTGGTACATTTACGCTATGGAATACTACTCAGCTATTAAAAACCTTGACTTCATGAAATTCGCAAAGCAAATGGATGGAACTTGAAATTATCATTCTGAGAGAGGTAACGCAGTCACAAAAGAATGAACATGGTATGTACTCACTTATAAGTGGTTATTAGCCCTAAAGTTCAGAATACCCAAGAGGCACTTCATAGCAACCATTGGGCTGAGGCTGAGGTCCCAGATGGAGGAGTTGGAGAAGAGACTGAAGGAGCTGAGGGAGTTGGCAACCCCATGGAGGAGCAACAGGGTCAACTGGCCTGACCCCTCGATGCTCCTGGAGACTGGATCACCAACCAAAGAATACACATGGAGGGACCCATGGTGCTGGCCACATATGTGGCAGAGGAGGGTCTTGTTAGCCATCAGGTGGAGGAGAGGCCCTTGGGCCGGAGGTTGTTAGATCCCCCAATATAGGTGAATGCCAAGGAGGGGAGATGAGAGTTGGTGGATGGGAGGGTGGGGGAATACCCCCATAGAGGCAGGGGGAAGCGGGAGAGAATAGGGTTGTTCCAAAGGGGAAATCTGGAAAGGGGGAAACATTTGAAATGTAAATAAAATATCAAAAAACGAAAAAGAATGGAATTGGGTCTCTACCTCACCCTGTCAAAAATCAATGCAAAGGGAATCAAAGATCATAATGTAGGAGATAAAACTGAGAATGTCAGAGAAACTGAAGTGAAGGTAGTTCAAGTTGGAATGTCTGGAAATGAGCACAGTAGCTTAGGAAATCAAGTCAAGAGATGACAAATGGGACTGCATGAAATCAAAAAGCTTTCTGAAAGCAGGAACAGTGTGAGTGGAAAATGGCCTACAGAAAGGGATAACCTCTGGCATAGCATCTAAGCTATCCAATAAGTAAATGGGAGACTGAAATGAACAGCATTGTGATGCTAAAGCATAAATGGGTAATAATATAAAACAGTGTGCATCGTTATTCACAATCAAGGAAATGAACACTGTGATCCCACCTTATCATAGTCAAAAGGCAGATGATTAAGAAAACAAGTAATGTTGGAACCTAGGTAAAATATTATGGCCTAGGTAATGTGTTAACAATTACCTGGCTAGCCCATTACAAGGAAAGTTTCTTAGATATTTCTGCTGTTGTAAGACCCTGGACCCTCAGTCAGTTGTACTTACTTCAAGATGCCCCTAAGTGAGACACTGAGAGCCAGATCAATGCAAAAGCTAGAGGTTTATTTTTGAGAGGGGGTGGTGGACCTTCAATTAGTCCCTCAAGGCGAGTGAATAGAAGGTGACCCCCCAAATGGCTATTACAAGCAGTTTTTATGCTTTTTAGGGACCCAGGTTACATCAGCAAGGTTACAGTTCAAACTTACTGGCTAAACATATTGACCTTTAAATCTATTGGTAGCAAGCATGGGCAGATCATAACATCCATTTGAACTCTATCTGGGGCTTTCCAGAGGGTCAGGTGACTATCAGTCAGTACACACTTTGGTTTCTTCTGAGAATTTTTTACTCAAGAATGTCCCTGTGGGTGGAGAGTTGAACTTGGTCTAGCCTTGACACCATGCAGGAGGGGGAAGCTATAAGGAAGAGGTGGGACTGGAAAACTCCTTAGGGTCCCTCACTGTAACTAGGAAACTTTCTAATGCCAAGATTGATTACATATTATTCTGTTATCTTCTCTGCCTGTAAAAACCAATCATAAAAGAAGTCAGTAGAACTGTTTTATATAGTTGCCCACAATAAGCTTGGACCCAAACCACCCTAAAGTACTTACTGCAACTATGTCTAAGCATTTATGTTGTAGGCTGCCCCTAAGATAAACCCCAATGTAAAAGTGACACTTGCACCAATATAAGAAACTTTGGGATAAGTATTGCATTTTGAGTAATGGTCAAGTAAAGTTTAAATTCCCAAGACCTCCATGGGAACTGACATACTACTTGGCAGAAAAGACATGTGTGTGGGTTTCTGACATCCTGATTAAGACATAAATTAAGACATAAATGTTAGACAAGTCCCATCTTGATAGACAAGTTAGGACATGAATTTAGACAAGGCAAGTGTCCTGCCATAATTAAATATACCAACCAATGGGAGCAGGAAAGTGTACAACAAAGACATGTTCCCAATGAAATCCCCCATCCCTAAGTCCTGATTGGTGAAATAACTTGGCACAAATGTTTGTGGGATTTGGGGCTTAAGTATTTGGGTAACAAAACTGTACATATAACACAGAATAAAATGTATAAAACGTGGAAAGTAAACATTCATTAGTACAAAAAATCCAATGAAAACTCAACTGTTTTAGACCAATACTAAGATGTGGTAGTTTATTTTGAGACAGGGTCTCCCAATGTAAGCCTGGCTGTCCTGGAAATTACCATGTCGACTAGACTTGTCTCAAACTCAGAGAGATCATCCTTCTTCTTTTGAAAAGTGCTGAGATTAAATGTGTGCATCACTCTACCAGGCTCAAACACTTTTAAAAGCATGACTCAGTGCAGTAAAAATATATTTTGCATGTAAGTATTTTCACCATATGCATTGATACTGTGAAATTCACTTTTTATTCCAAGTTCAGCAAAATACATCTAATTCATTTTTGTATTTTTACAAGGAGGTCATCATCACTTCCATAATATGTTTGGATCTCATACAATAGAGACACACACAGTGTTCATCAGCTTTATAATTTTCTGGCTGTCCCTTCTCTGCAACTTGTCCCTGCTGCTTCAGGCTCCAGTGGATACCTGAAAGGTTGACTCCCCTTCCAGATGACCAGGTCCAACAGAGAGAGGCAAGGAAAGGACAAGTAAAGGCAGGAGTTGGGCTAAAGGATTACTGCTAATGCTTATCTGAGAGCCATTACAACTTCTCAGGGAAAATGATGTTGCACACTTACTCTCCAGGAATCTGTGTTCCACTGAGATAGGCAATTTCTGGGTCTACTTGGTCATTCAAAGCACTGACCCAGCCCCCCATTACTGTTCTTACACCATGTCCTGGGGGCAGTGTCAATCAAGACCTTAAATACTAACCAACTATAGAAAAGCCGAGGTGATTAAAATTACTCAAAGAGCTGCATCCAGGTCTGCATTGCTTGAGTGTGATGAGGAAAGTCTAACAATCTTCTTCGCTTCACCCCTGCCACTGCTCCTACGTTATTCAAAGCTAGGTCCTTCCCAAGGTTCCATGAATTTCCTGAATGCAGCACTATCTCTATACAAACCTGCAGATATTTGCACTCCCAAGGCTACCCAGTCCTACCTGATAGAGTGGCTACCCAAATTCTCCTAGCCCTGTGTCAGATATCTTATGAAGCATTGGCCTCATATCACTTGAACTTCCAAGATATCACATAGCTCTATAGGAGTGCTGGGTACAGAGATACTGAGTGTCTGGTATCCAATATCTGGGTGTCTAATTCCAATATCTTTTTAACCTTTGAAACTGAGAATGTCTACCACACACAAGCAGAACTCAGAAAAATTGTTAAATGCTTTATTGGATGCAGATGAAGCTGGGGACAAAAGTTAAAAGCTAACGAAGGAGGGCTAGAATTTCAATAGGTAGTACTAATCAAGGAAATAGTGAAACACAGGGAGTCCAGGATGAAGACTCAGATTATACATGCATTAAGATCACAATAAGGGACTGCTGGTAAAGGAAGACACACTGGGGAATTGCAGTTCAGTGGAATGTGGTCCAGAAAGAAGAGTAGTCAAGTGATGTCAAGGCTATGTCCTAGTGGCAAAGATGGCTCAGCATCTGTGGTCCTGGTGGGCTGTAAAAAAGAGAGGCACACAAATGGAAGATCCCTCCCCTTACCATGGGAATAGCAGTCAGAGAGTAGCTACCTAGGAGTTAGGTGCATATTAAGGATGTTCCTTTCATTAAGCTTCTAGGAGGTCCTTTCTAAGAATAAATGGGCCACAGAACTATTCTGACTTTCGTGACTTTGTAGATCTCTAATCACATTTGGTGGGTATGAAATTAGACTAAGTAGAGAGGCCATGATGTAGGAAGGACTCTGGGAAAAGAAAAGACAGATTGTTCTAAGTATCCAGGAAATTATGCTTGATGACACCTCCTGAGGTGATCACTGCTTCCTGGCTAAGCAGGTTCCCTTCAGAGTAGGATGATGGCAGCATGGTCAAAACCAGA
The DNA here is from genome assembly GCA_019843965.1 of Rhynchomys soricoides. Taxonomy (NCBI): domain Eukaryota; kingdom Metazoa; phylum Chordata; class Mammalia; order Rodentia; family Muridae; genus Rhynchomys; species Rhynchomys soricoides. The sequence continues at coordinate 102,930 of JADRCH010000078.1, forward strand.
AAGAAACATCAACTCTGGAATTGAGAATCTGAGTTCTCTCAGTGTTCCTTCAAAGTGTCACTTACCTCTGTTATGTATGGGAACACATGTTCTATAAAAGCAAGAAAAAATATCAAATATGAGTGGGTCCCAGGATGAAGACCCAGATTATAAATACAGCTTGTATGGCCCCTTAATTAAGATCACAAGAAGGAGCATGCTAGTAAAGGAAGACACATAGTTACACAAAAGTCTTCATATCATGGTAGAAACAAGGACACATGGGCAAGGGGCAGAGCAGAGCATCCTCTTACCCCTCTGCTCAAATACAATGATGTTTTCTTGAAGAAATCCTTTGTGTTGTATGAATTCCTTAAATTCTTCCAAGGCCTCCAGGTTTTCTTTGAGCAGAAGCCAGATAAGCAGATGGCGGTCTTACTACACAGCCCTACTGGAAGCCACTGACACAAAGACAAAATGGCTACCCAGAACTAGAGCCTTCAAACTGGAACATACAGGAGCAAGACAGGAGGAGAATTTAGAGCAACCACAAAGCTGCAAAATGGGTGATAATGGAATAGCTTGTCTGTGGGAAATGGGTATAACTGACACATAGGGACACAGTATGACCAAAAATATAGGTGACAACATAAGCAGCAGAGGAACATAATACTCTAACTAGAGAAGAAACCTTTGTTTCATGGTCACTAGTCTGCCTCTTGTCCCTAGGGAACATTGACCATAAAAGATCTCTGTTAGGACACCACCTTCAATGAGATCTGCCTGCCATGAAACCTGAGATGGCAGGAAGTGACATGTAGTAAGTGACTGGACAGGACTTCTGTCCTATTGTTTAGTGCTCAAGGCTATATCTTCTCATATCACTGAAAGTTCTATACAGACCTCTGCTTCCCACTTCAGAGCATGTACACTGACCACGTAGAACTTTATGCTGTGCATTCAAATAGCTAAAGGTAGTAAGGAGTATGGGCAGGAGCTAAGCTCTCTGGTGTTCCTCACCTATGAGGTGTCCTTCTTGGAAATTTTTCTCAAATGGAACTCTTTCCATGTAAATGATATAGTGGTCCTTCACTGGCAGCTCATAGAAGTAGAAGAAGTTATGACAAAAACTGCAGATTAAAAAGAAGTGTATCTGTAGTATCTTTTTCAAAGACATATTGAGACAACACTAAGGAACAGTCTAGAAAGTTTCAACAATGACCCATGAGCACCCAGCCAGCTAGTTCCGGGCCTTATCACAAGACAGAGGTTTCTCCCAGAATCCTGTGTGTCAGGGAAGATGGATGCTGTGCCTGACTGGCATCTTAGCATCTACCCTTCCCTGCTTCTTAAATCCTAAGCTTCAGTCTCCCTATTAGATAGTAGGCAATCCTATCTAAAGGCTTCTTCTGTGAACTAGCCTATGATTTCTGAAATCACCTGGGAATTAAATGCTTAGACATTTCTGAAAAGTAGGCAGGGCAGGGGTGGTCCAACCCAGAAGCTTGCTTTGCAAAAGATAGTCACATACAGCCAGGATGACCATGTTGGTTAATAACTCAACATAAGCTATAATCTCATAGGAGATTTTTGCCTGACCATGACAATAGGTATGATATTGATTATATTAATTTATTATGGAAGATTCATGTTAATTGTGGACAGGAATATTGTGTAGGCAGCAGATTCTTATTGTGTAAAATTGTGAAAGCCATCTGAACACTACCATGAATGCATTCATTGCTCTCTTCTGACTATGAACATAATATGAGCAGATGTTTCATGCTTGGGCTGCCTGAAATGCCCCACCATTTTGGACTGAACCTTTAACTGTGAGCTAAAGTAAACCAGTAAGCAGTGTTTATTAGAGTGCTTTATCAAAGCAACAGGAGAAGAAACTGAGACAAAGACTCACAGGTTTTGTATTGACCAGGCACCTTTGTTCTCTTCATACGAAGTTGTACCTTAATACCACTGTCCCTCAGACCTGGAAAACAGGAAAACAACCTCTATCCTCTTTCAGGACACATGTCTATTCTCTACTGAGGTCACCTGACTCCTCATCCTTAGCACAGTGACTTCTGAAATCCCATAAAAACCCCTCCTAAGCTTTAGGATGCTAAGACTATAGCCCTTTCAAAGGAAGGGGTTTTTCTTTGATCAATATACAAAATGAAGGGAGAGGAGAGGATAGAAAGATGAAAAAATGCATGGGGGACACTCACATGAATGTGTTCCTGACCTCCAAGATTCCTTCTTCTGGGCATGTAAATCTATGTGGGAATGCAACCATACTTTGTCCCTCTGCTGGTCTCATTTGCCTCACTGTGGCCTTTAGGAACCAGACACCTGAGAGCTGGAGAAGACAGAGTCCTGAGCCCACACTTGCTTAGCCCCATGTTTCACCCATGTTTCCCATAGGTGTGCTGCCTGAACATATATCCCTTGCCCAAAGATGCTCTCCCTGAGTTGGTGTGGTTCTGCTCTTCAACCACATGTTCCTTACAATTAGACTAAAACTGCATTTGGTGGCCCAAAAGATGTGAAAATTGACTATCTCCAAAGGCTGAAAACCGTTGGCATTCTAGGAACCAAAACATAAATGTCCTGCCAAGTGAGACTTTCTGGTTCTAAGTATCATTGTTCAAGGACTCATCCCTGCTCTAACTCCATGGACTAGGAGGCCCTGTGTGTTGGAGATCAGCATTCTGTGCTCAGAATCAGAGGAATTAAACCCTCATGAGTGCTAGCCATAGTGCTCAGACAGTAGCCAACAGCCAAGCCTTCTACATACACCTCTATACCACCACCACCCTCGACTCACTTTCTTTTCTTCTGATAGGAAGGGCAAGTCATCCTGGGCCGGTAGAATAGCCAACAGGCCAAACAATGTGATAGTCAAGAGCAGGGACTTCATTTCCAGGCTGTGTGCTCTCAAACAACACAGGTCAATGGCATGACACAATGAGACTGTGTTGGCTCCTCAGACAATGCCCTTTATGGCCATAAATGACACTGGCCACACCCCTCCTGGCCATCTGTCATGTCCAAATCCATATTCATAATGGGAGTGGATGTTGTTCCTGTTGAGACATGGTGGTCACTGCCACCTCTGGACAAAAGACCCGCAATGTTGTTACCATCTAAGGGTGCTACGCATGAAGGAGCCCAGAAAGTATGAATGAAAGTATGAATGGGGTGGGGACTCAGTCTTCACTCTAAGCCAGTAAGGTAAGACTGCGTTAATTCCCTTGTCATCACTAGCCTTGTTCTCATGCTTCAGACAGCCATGAGCTGGCCACTCTCTGATGGGTGTTTTTTTGGCTCCTGCTGCTCAGAAAGGGATTTGGCTTCTCCATCATGCAGAGTCCTGCTGATTTCTAGAGTCCCTGCTGTTCTAAGATCACAACTCACTCATGTCTGGTAGACCCACTCTAGATGTGGGTATAATCATTGTGTGATGGTTTAGGATTGCCTGAAATAATACTTCTTCTTTTTTAATTTTTATTAATCATTTTATTGGTTTACATTTCAAATGATAGCCCCCTTCCCAGTTACTCCTCCAAAATTCCCAATCACACCCCTCCTCTCCCCCCCTCACCTGCAGCTCCATGAGGGTGCTCCTCCACCCACTCACCTACTCCCATCTCACTACTCTAGTTTCTCTCTACTCTGGGGCATTGAGCCTTCACAGAGCCAAGGGCTTCCCCTCCCCTTGATGCCAGATAAGACCATCCTCTGCTACATATGTATCTGTAGCCCTAGAGTCTTCCGTGTATACTCTTTGGTTGGTAGTTTAGCCTCTGGGAGCTCTGGGTGGTCCAGTTGGTTGATATTGTTCTTCCTACTGGGTTGCAGTCCCCTTCAGCTCCTCAGTCCTTCCCCTAGCTCTTCCATTGGGGTCCCTGGGCTCAGTTTGATGGATGACTGTGAGTATTGTTGGTCAGGTGCTGGTAGAGCCTCACAGAGTACAGCCATACCAGGCTCCTCTCAACAAGCAACTCTTGGTATAAGCAATAGTGTCTGGGTTTGATGTCTGCAGATGGGATGGATCCCTAAGTGGAGTAGTCTCTGATTCTAAGAGGCTCCTAGCCACATTCAAGTTCATAGTCTCCTGAAGCACTGCATTCTGCACCTAGCACCTGCTATGCTCTCTTATAGATCACTTCTTAATCTCAGAAATCTAGCTCCTTAACCTCTACCCAAAATCTACCTCCTCTGTTACAATCTAAGCTCCTGAGGAGTAGGGCTTCAATACCTGTGCATCACAATATTATCCTGAAACTGGAAAAGCTCTAGCTGCAAGTCAGGGAGTCATGATTATGTGTTCACTAAATGATATGTCAGAATTTTCCACCTGTGTGACCTCAGGGACACCTGAGGGTCTAATGAAGGGACTGGTGCCTTAGCACATTCTGTACCATTGAGGCCCCTTCCACACTTTAGGGCTAAGTTTACCCTCTCATTTTTTAACACCGACAAACCACCAAGATGACCAACTCTTCACTTCTTGGCCCTCAATGTCCTTATCTAAGACCTAGCTGGCCCAGGCTCTGGAGACAGATGCTGGTCCTTCAATGGTATCATTGTACCTCTTTGGACACAGGTTGAACAGCACCACATAACAAACAGTATTAATGACCACTCTCTGACAAGACTTGGCACTTGATGACATGCTAATATGACCTATTCTTTGACCCCAACATGCAAGGTACTACTGAGCAAGAAGTCTATCATCCTAAAAGCAGAAAGGGTGGGGCCTGTGCTCTTTAGAATCAAAGAATAATGAGAAGGTGGAGTCTTCTCTGGGATGCCAAAGATTATTTTTGTTTGTTTTTTGGGTGATTGCAATCAAATAGCATATACTTCAGCATGTGGATCACTGATGAAAGAGCATTTATGACAATGGTGTATGTAATTCCATCTATAAAAACAAGCAATAGGAAACACTAGCCACAGGTAGCTGGCAAATTATGAATCTCATGTCTAGTATGATGAGAACTTCCTGCACTCCTATCACCCTCCTGACTTTCCCTGTGTTCCAGTGAGCTGACTTCTGCCAACTCTGCTCAGAGACACAAAAGATAAAGTGATGAGAGAATCTGTGGTGAGAAAGGGCTTGCAGTCAGTCCCAAGTGACTGAGGAAGGGCACAATGTGGAAACCTCAGATGGTCCATTTTCTCAGGGGTCAAAAGCACAGTTGGTTGGGGTCAAGTCACTGTAGATAATATGAAGAGATGGTAATGTAGGAGAAAGGATGCCCTGTCCACAGTGATGCATGGCCTAAGGCATTTCTCTGAGTGGCCCCATTTCATTCTGGTGGTGGTTCTTATAGAGTCCCTCAACTCCACAGCTGCTTAGCTCACCAATTCTGGTCACATCCTTCACTGCCCATAAATGTGAACCTCAGCTTGGTCATCTTTTAGATGTTGCTAAGTCCTAGGTACCTTATTGAGTGTTACATGGTATTTATAGATAGGAAGGTCTTGATAGCTCAACCAATAGCACCAGGCCAGAAGGGTGCTGGATGGGATTGAAGTGCATTGTAAATAAATGTAGAGCAGTTCTGAGATGACTATCAGTAACTCCTGGAAGATGCCCTGTTCAGTAGGAACAAGAGATTGTTTCCCTAAAGACTACATTATTTTGAGGCTATGCATTGATTATTCTGGGTGCTCGGTTTCAGAATAAAGAGAATATGAAGCATAAGTGGTCAGGACAAAAAGTGGAGGACCTTTGAAGATGCTGATGACCAAACCTTTTGGTACCCTATGTATTTGAAGGCAAGTCCAGGCACACTAATTGTTGACTTCCTGCCTTGGGTACTTCTTGCTGCTACTCTGTTTCTGAGACACACTATGATGAGGTCCAGATGTGCCTTGTGTTAGAACACTCAGTTAATACAGGAAGTAACTAATAGGGCATGAGGAGTCTGGTATGGGGCAGCACACATTAATCCCGTGACTTGGAAAGTAGAGACAGGAGAATAATGAGTGTACTGAGGGCCTCAGATACAAACTGAGTTTTAGGCCAGCATCAGGTACATTAGAATCTTTCTCCAAAACTTTTTTTTAAAAAATGAAGAAAAGCTTAAGGTTTCCATATCCACAGGGAGCTGGTCCTGTGCCACAGTGCTCCATATATCAAAATTCAACCTGGAGAAAGCTAGCCTCCCAGGAGTGCAGACACACCTGTGAACACAGGTAAGACCACTACTTCTGCTCAAATTCCTGGCCCAAGAGGGACTCGTCCAGATGCATCAGGACACATGAACCAAGGAACAGCCAGGAACAGGATCCTTTCAGTTCCCATGTGCATCCCAGAGCTAATGCTGTGCCACAGCTCTCTATACCCAAATTCCTCCTAGAGAAAACTGGTCTCCTAGGAGTACTGATTCGCAGGCTTGCAGGAAGGACAAGTGACAATCAGAGAAAGAAAGACTAGCTAACACCAGAGATAACCAGACGGCAAGAGGCAAGGGCAAAAACATACACAACAGAAACCAAGGCTACTTGACATCATCAGAACCTAGTCCTCCCACAACAGCAAGCCCTGGATACTCCAACACACAAGAAAAGCAAGACTTTGATATCACATCTCATGATGATGATAGAGGACCTTAAGAAGGACATAAATAACTCCCTTAAAGAAATACAGGAGAACACAGGTAAACAAGTAGAAGCCCTTAAAGAGGAAACACAAAAATCTATTAAAGAATTACAGGAAAACACAACCAAACAGGTGAAGGAATTGAACATAACCACCACTATCTAAAAATGGATATAGAAACAGTAAAGAAATCACAAAGGGAGACAACTCTGGAGTTAGAAAACCTAGGAAAGAGATCAGAAGTCATAAAAGCAATCATCACTAACAGAATACAAGAGATAGAAGAGAGAATCTCAGGTGCAGAAGATACCATAGAAAACATGGACACAACAGTCAAAGAAATGCAAAAAGCAAAAAGCTCCTAACCCAAAACATCTAGGAAATCCAGGGCAAAATGAGAAAACCAAAACTAAGGATAATAGGTATACAAGAGAGTGAAGATTCCCAACTTAAATGGCCAGTAAATATCTTCAACAAAATTATAGAAGAAAACTTCCCTAACCTAAAGAAAGAGATGAACATAAACATACAAGAGGTGTACAAAACTCCAAATAGATTGGACCAGAAAAGAAATTCCTCTTGTCACATAATAGTTAAAACACCAAATACACAAAGCAAAGGAAGAATATTAAAAGCTGTAAGGGGGAAAGGTCAAGTAAAATATAAAGGCAGACCTGTCAGAATTACACCAGACTTCTCAACTGAGACTATGAAAACTAGAAGATCCTGGGCAGACATCATACAAACCCTAAGAGAACACAAATGCCAGCCCAGGCTACTATACCCAGCAAAACTCTCAATTACCATAGATGGAGAAACCAAATTTACACAATATCTTTTCACAAATCCAGCCCTACAAAGGATAATACACGGACAATGCCAACACAAGGAGGGAAACTACACCCTAGAAAAAACAGGAAAGTAATCTTCTTTCAACAAACTCAAAAGAAGATAGCCACACAAACACAGAAATAACATCAAAAATAACAGGAAGCAACAGCCACTATTCCTTAATACTTCAGTATCAAGGGAATCAATTCCCCAGTAAAAAGACATGGACTAACAGACTGGATATGTAAACAGGACCCAGCATTTTGCTGCATACAGGAAATGCACCTCAGTATCAAAGACAAACACTACCTCAGAGTAAAGGGCTGGAAAACAATTTTCCAAGCAAATGGTCCCAAGAAACAAGCTGGAATAGCCATTCTAATATCGAATACAATCAACTTTCAACCAAGAGTTAGCAAAAAGGATAAGGAAAGACACTTCATACTCATCAAAGGAAAAATCTACAATTCTGAACATCTCTGCTCCAAATGCAAGGGCACCCACATTCATAAAAGAAACTTTACTAAAGCTCAAAGCACACATTGCACCTCACACAATAATAGTGGGAGACATCAACACCCCACTCTCATCAATGGACAGATCTTGGAAACACAAACTAAACAGAGACATATTGAAACTAGCAGAAGTTCTGGACCAGATATCTATAGAACATTTTATCCTAAAACAAAAGAATGTAACTTCTTCTCAGCACCTCATGGTACCTTCTCCAAAATCGACCATATAATCGGTCACAAAACAGGCCTCAACAGATACCAGAAGATTGAAATAATCCCATGCATCCTATCAATCACCACAGACTAAGGCTGGTCATCAATAGCAACAAAACAACAGAAAACCCACATACGCATGGAAGCTGAACAATGCCCTACTAGATGATAACTTGGTCAAGGAAGAAATAAAGAAAGAAATCAAAAACTTTTTAGAATTTAATGAAAATGAAGGTGCAACATACCCAAACTTATGGGACACAATGAAAGCAGTGCTAAGAGGAAAATTGACCTCTGAGTGCCTCCAAAAAGAAACTGGAGAAAGCATATACTAGCAGATTAAGAGCACACCTGAAAGCTCTAGAACAAAAAGAAGCAAGTATACCCAAGAAGAGTACATGGTGAGAAATAATGAAACTCAGGGCTGAAATCAACCAAGTAGAAACAAAAAGAACTATACAAATAATGAACAAAACCAGGAGCTGGTTCTTTGAGAAAATCAACAAGATAGACCCTTAACCAAACTAACCAGAGGGTACAGAGACAGTATCCAAATTATCAAAATCAGAAATGAGAAGGGAGATATAACAACAGAAACTGAGAAAATTCAAAAAAAAATCATCAGATCCTACTACAAAAGCCTATATTCAACAAAACTGGAAAATCTGTGTGAAATGGACAATTTTCTAGACAGATACCAAATACCAAAATTAAATAAGGATCAGATAAGCCATCTAAACAGTCCCATAACCCTTAAAGAAATAGAAGCAATCATTAAAAGTATTCCAACCAACAAAAGCCCAGGACCAGATGGGTTCAGTGCAGAATTCTATCAGACCTTCAAAGAAGACCTAATACCAATACTCTTCAAACTATTCTACAAAATGGAAACAGATGGAACACCACCCAATTCATTCTATGAAGCCACAGCTATGCTGTGTCTTCTCCCTTGGAGATGGAGCTGTTTCTGTCTAATCATGAACTTGTCCCAGTTTCCTTTCATAGAGGACTTCTTAAGAGATTTATTTCTGCTTCTATCATGTTTAATGTTCCAAACAGATTTTAATAACTGGTTGAGTGCATATTACTTTTAGCTTCAGAAGACAGCATGTATATTTAAAAGGTGTTTAGCTATTATAAATTATCTTAATGACTTTAAAAATACAATATATATATGCTGGGTGATGGTGGCATATGCCTTTAATCTCAAAACACAGGAGGTAGAGGCAGGTGGATCTCTGTGAGTTTAAGGCCAGTCTCATCTACCAGCCAAGTTACAGGACAGCCATGGCTATACAGAGAAACCTTGTCTCAAAACAAAACAAAAAGCCAACAAAATCAAGAACAATATATACAAGTCATTATGTTGGGACTGATTTTTTTCACCTCTATTATCCCATTTAATCTGAAGACATCCTTTCTTGCCTTGCCAATTTCTGCATTTAGAATATGGAAATTGAGGTTTAGGGCAGTTTGGTGACTCACTCTGAGTCTCATTATGTGTAAATATTGTAGTTGGTCATTTCACTGGACCACATCCTCCTGAGATAGATCATAATATCATAAAAAGAGTGAAGGGGAAGCCAGAAAAGAAGAATTCTAATCCTTCTTCACAGTATAAAATGTAATGTTTTGTCTCATCAGAGAACTGTGAAATCAGTCACAAAAGAATTGTGAAATGTAAATCTTGATTTTCTTCATTCTGTGAATGCTGAAAAGCTATGTTTTTATCAGAGTAAGAAAAGACAATAATAACCTTTAAAAAAGAAATAAAGAAAAAAGTCTGAAGAGAATTCTGTCTCTATGCGCTCTCTCTCTCTTTCTCTCTCTTTCTCTCTCTTTCTCTCTCTTTCTCTTTGTGTGTGTGTGTGTGTGTGTGTGTGTGTGTGTGTATGTGTCCCTTTGTGTGTGTGTCCCTTTCATTCTTCTCTGCCCACTTTCTCTCTCAGGCAGACTGAGTTTCCCATAGTGTTCATGTTCTGGGTGGGAAGCTTTTCATGTTCTTTATATTTTACTGGACTTTCTTTCATTGTATATGGAGATTTGGATGACAATTACCCTCATATTTTGGACGCTTGACTCCCAGTTTGTGTAGGCATAAGAGGTGTGGCCTTGCTGATGAAAGTATGTCACTATGAGACAGGCTTTGTGATTTTAAAGTCATATGGAATTTGAATTTGATAGCTATGCTTTCTGTTCTGAGACATGAGCATAAGTCCTTCCTGACACCATAGTGGCCTGCTACCATTCATCCTTGTCATCAGGGTACTTATCCTTCTGGAACTATAGGTACCAAATATATACCCTTCCTCCCCTAGGTTGCCTTGGTCTTGGTGTTTTTATCACAGAAGTAAGAAAGTAACCAAGCTAGAACTTGGTACCAGAAGAAGGAAATTATTATAATAGACAAGACACTGGAAATTTGGTCAGGAAAATGTATTGACTGATCAAAGCCCAATGGTTCTTCTGTGCAAAATTGGAAGAAAAAAATTCTGAGAGCAAGGCAGACGATGAAGGGTTGACTTGTGAAAATTCAGTGTGAAGCAAATACTCCTAACTGGGCCATTGTGTAATATTTGGAATTAATAATGCATGGTGTCTGATGATCTAGAGCTGAAAAATATATAAGCCAAGACCTTTACCAATAATGTGAAAACACTGCTTCACTCAGACAATCTATGCTGATTAATAGAGCTGAGAATTTACCAGTGATTGAGAAGAAACTAGAATCACTGATGTGTAGTCTCCTGGCAGTATTACCTCAGGGTCAGCACACAGAAGCTGTGGTCCAAAGGGGGACAAAAGCTTCATCTGAATTTGGTAATGTTTAGGTGTCTCCCACATTGTGTTGAATTAATGCAAGTTTTTTATTGGTTTATTTATTTCCATTTCAAATGTTATCCCCCCTCATGGTTTCCCCTCTGCAAACCCCCTAACCCATCCCTCCTCCCCATGCCTCTATAAGGGTTCTCTCCTACCCACCCACTTCAGCCTCACTGCCCTATCATCCTCCTATGCCGGGGCATCAAGCCTCCACAGGACCAAGGGCCTGCCCTCATGCTGATACCACTTATTCTTTTTATTTTACATGTGAGGGTTTTGCCCGTATATATGTCTGTGCATTGTGTAAATGTATGGTCCTAACAGACAACAAAAGAGGTCAAAGGTGCCCTGAAAATGAAATTAGAAATGGGCTTGTATTACCATGTAGGTACTGGGAATCAATTGCCAGTCCTCCGCAAGAGAATTAAGTGTCCTTAACCACTGAACCATACTAAAGTAGGCTGGGCAAGTCATGAGAGCAATTCAGTGAGCAGCTCTCCTCCCTACATGGTTTGTGCTTCCATTCTCACCTCCATGATGATGCCTTAAGTTTTTCTGTAGCTTTCTTCTATCATGAATGGTGAACTGTAAATTGCAAGAAGAAATAAACCCTTTTTTCCACCAACTTTGATTGGGTCAGGTTTTTTTTTCAATGTGACAGATATCAATCCCTGATTCTCATGATGATGAAGGAACAGCATAGTGATTTCCAACTGGATCAGTGAGGGTGTAAAAGGGAATCAAAAACATAGATGTATAGGAAGGAAAAAGAGACTCCATGGGGAGATGGTGTGATTGTCTCTATAGAAGAATGCAGTGAGTCTAAAAATAAAACCAAAATTGACAAGTGACTTGGCCCAAGATGGAACAATTCTCCACCATGTTGGAACCAGCTACGTGAAAAGGATTCCACTACAACAAAATGGGTTCCTCCACTGACCTCCTGTAACCATCTGTTAGTGGATCTAGCCTTCCTTACACTTGTGTTGTTAACTGTTCATTGTATTAACTGTCCCTCCTCAATCTACTGTGTGTTCCATTCATGATTACTCAATTATATAATATTACAAGTATGGCACATGCCATTAGGAAGTCCCAAATGGAACAAGTTGGGGAACAACTAAGGGGACAAATGATTGGGTGATTCAATGGAATTGCCCAAGTCAGCTACACAAAGGGGACATTGAAATATAATTGAAGGAAGTAAAGGAAATGAGCCAAAGAAGAGAACCACAGAAAGAAGGAACATTCAGTAGAGACTGGAAGAGCCAAAGGGATCCTGGCTGAGCCAGAAACAGACTCGAGGGGAGGGAAGGGAGAGGAAGATGCGCCATATGCCAGGTAGAGAAAGGATAGAAGAAACTTCAATAAGCTATGGGCAGCTCTAAGGACTTTATGTTTACTCTCGGTGACATGGGGAGAGGGGAATGTGTTGACACAGTGAGGATGTGACTTTAACTGTTTTATTTTATAGTTATTTTCCCAAATTTTAAAGTTAGCACACAGTAATGAGTGTGGTCATGGTATATTTATTTATATATGTGCATTGTTTTGTTCTAATGTGTACTCTTCTGATGATATTCTTCCATGTGCCCATTCCCCTACCCAGGAGAAGGTGGAGGGGTCATTAAATCTGAAGCTGAGACTGGAAGCAGGTACTTCCATCCCTCCACAAATGTTATATGAACTTCTGCCCAAGTGGCTTACAGTCTTCTGGGCCCATAACATGCTATGGAATAGAGTGTCAACTGAAGAGGGGAGTCTGAAGTGGAAACTTAAGGGTTCTTTGGAGAGTCAGTTGCTTTGGATGGTGTTTTGCTTGGGGCAAACATGTGAAGGAATGTTTTGCTGAAGTGAACACAGTTGAAAGACTAAAGCAAACTCATGACGGAGCCTGGAGTACTATCCACACTACACATGCTCAGCTTGCGATGAGCTATGTGATGTTCAATGTCCTGGGATGCCCTTCTGTGAAGACCTGTGAGTGCCAAAAACCTCTTTCCTTCTCTAAGATTGTGCTCATCTTTTATCATCTGCCTTCACCTGATTAACACAAAGATGGGACCCATTAGACTGTCACACATGTGCCCAGAATAGGGAACAGCTTTATTGAAAGAAGGCATGGAGTCTGGATAATGGGATCTGACCACTCTTGGAAGAAGGAGTTCTGCATTCAAGTGCAGAGTGTGGCAGGGGGCAGCTCCTTGTTTCTGAATCTGCTCTGCAGAGCTTACTCTATACACTAGGGCTCTCAGATCACTCACATGACTCTATTTGCCAAAAGAGAAAGAGACAGAGATCTCTAAAGAGTACCTCTGTGGCCATGTCTTACATGGACATCCTGACATGAAAGTTAGGGGAAATGAGAAACAATTTCATCTCTACCATCACAAGACAGGCTAAGGATGTCTGCTCTGTTCAGGCCTATATTCTCCACAAATGTTTAATACAATGTCACAGATTGTGAGTTTCCAACCAGATGTGTCCTGTAGGACACATAGAGTGACAGTATGGAATTGCAATTCTTTATTACAAATGCAGAAAGAAAATAAAGTCTTAAGAAATGAGTGGCTTTCACTACAAGCAGGAAAACAAGTTTGCTCTTGAGTCTTCTAGGACCTGAGAAGACTCGGGGCAGAGATAGATTGGCCCCAGGTAAAAGTTCCTGAAAGGAGCCAGGTGGGAGGAGTTGTGATGGAATAGTTTTTGCATGTGTTTGGGACAAGTGTCTCTTCAGAAGATGGGTCTACAGTAGAGCTGGAAGTCTCAGGTGGTTTGCTTAGAAAGGCTTCTGAGCAGTAGGATCTCATACACACAGTCCTGGGAAGCAGAGGACACATGGATGATTCAATGCACAGTCACAAACTGAACACAGTCTACATTCTCTCCTAAAGGGATTTGCTTAGTTTAACACCTGGGCAGCATAAGAAGGGAAAAGGATTGCTCTATCACTGTCTGTCCCCATCCATGACTTCATTATGTTCCAGACCCATACAGCCAGTCTCACACCTTCAAGCATACTCCTGAGTATCACATCCCTTTCCCCAAATTTTTATATAGACAGAGAGTCCATTTGTCCTTGCAGACTTCAGAGCCAACAGTGATATTTGATTCAAAAGATGAAGAGCAGGGAAAAAAAAAATACCAAAACACAGAGGGTCTGGGTAGCATCTGGGACATGGAGTATTGGTCATGATATAAAAAGAGGGCCAGAGGCATTTCTCTCAAGGTCTGCAAGCTCTGTGCTGTGACACCCCAAAGAAAGTGTTAAGTAACATGGCTGCAGAGACACCATTGAGGGCAAGAGAGACAGAAAATTGGCATGAAATGTGGAAGCAAAGTAGCACTGTGACACGCAGTTGGGAGGAATTCTGGGATCAGAGGGGCAAAAGAACACCAAGAAAGGTACCTGACTCATAAATGTTCTCAGAAAACCAATCAGTACTCAGTAATATCTCTGCCACTACCTTGACACAGTGATCTCAGGGACATTCACCCATGAGCTCCACACCATCTAAGTACCTGCCTCTCCTTGGTCCTGATTCCTAGGATCCACAAACCCTTGGACCTCTTTGTCTCCTGTGCACAGGACTCTGGACAAAGATGAGATTTCAGATGGCTGGCTTTTCTAACTTTGTGGAGGTCATGCAGAATGAAGACCAGGCATTTTGTAAGGAAGGGACATGGTGGGCTTAGGGCTTCAGGCCTGAGTTGCCTAGATCATGACCAGCAGCTTCCCAGCTCTCTGGTTGTAGAAAGCACTTAGAGTCTTTGAGTAGGCTCTGCAGCAATGATGGACAGCCCAATGAGCTGGAATTGTACCTGGAGGGATGGACACAATGTGGCCTTAGATCCATGACTCATGTGGTAGAGATGCTCCTTGGCTTCTAGCTCAAACACATAAACAAATAGAAAAGACACAACCAGGCTCCTCTATTAATCAATGACAGGGTATGGGAGCATGGCTCAAAAATCTTCTCAAGAAGACACATAATAAGGTGCTAAACACAACCTCTTAGGAAGCCCTTCCCCCTGACCACTCTTCCCAGCAATGCTCAGTTCTTTGCAAAGAGCAACGCTGCATCTGAACACATTCTGTTGCATGCTACTTTTGTTGGAATCAGAAATCCTGAAAGGACTCAACTCTATGGATTGAAAATAAAGTTGCTGGATGCTACAGAATGACAGAGGTGGCACTTGTCACTGCGGCAGAATGGTGAAGCAGATGACTCCATAACCCATCCCTCTGTCTGTGTGTGCTACACCACATGGTGAGATGAAAAATGGTAATCGAGGTCATAGCACAGCATGAATCATGGGGGATGTCACAGAATTATACATGTTCGTCCCATCAATGACCTCAGACACTCACCAAGGTAATGACCCAAACCCCAGATCCCACTCTTGGCATTCTCAGGACTCTACCTTGTCAGCACTAGCAGGAAATGTCCCAACCCCGTAGGCAGCAGCAGGAATCACTAAGTCTTTTCATCAGTGGATGCTGCAGAGAGTTGAGTCAAGCCCACAGTGGACAGAAGCACTGTGGTGCTGGTCATATTGCCTGTACATTCCAGGCTTCCCTGAAGCATGTATAGCCTGCACAGGCTGAAACTCAGCATCACTTCCACAAAGGTCATGGGTAGGCTTTCTACACATTTTTGTTTGGAAATCATAGAGACAAGGTGAACATTTCTCTAGTTATTCACCTGGTTTTGCTTTGAGGAAGCCTTGTTAAGAGAAAGAATGTTAGCAATGTGGGAAGCACTACCTCAAAATCAAGAGCAGAAGGTCACAAGGGATCCTGACTCCCTAACCTTTCAATGTCCAGATTATATTCCCACCAAAACCAACAAAAACACTTCTTCTTTCCTCCAAGAACTTCCAGCTCCTCACAAGCCCACTAGCTCCTTTCCATACAGCACTGGTAGATGCAAAACCATGCCTCACAATCGTTGTGCCCAGATATCTCACCTCTTCCTTTTCCTCACCTCTCCTGTTTCCTGTTCTCCTAGCATTCTACAGGGGACCTTACACATATTCCTGACCCTGTTTGTCCTCCCATGCCAACCGCAGCTTGGCTTCGAGAAAGCCTCCAAATTCAACTTCACCTTTTCTCAGAGATGCTCATTGCTCTCAGTTCTGACTCTGAGAGTTGGAACTCATGACAGACTGAAACCTCCCAGGGGTTGTCCACTCCCACTTGGTCCAGTGACTAGGCCACAGCACACTGTAAACCAACTGTCTAGATTCTATGCACATGAGGAGCTGTGTGTGTGCTGTGTACAAGTATAAGTGTGGGATTCCAAAGGGGAGATCTGGAAAGGGGGAAACATTTAAAATGTAAACAAAGTATCAAAAAAGAGAAAAAAAATGATCTCATAAAAAAAATTATAAATGTGCAGTGTGCCTTTGAAGGTGAGAGTGCACACATATATGTGTTTCTGAGAGTTCATGTGTGCCTACCTTTGAATTTTGTCTATTCTACCTGTGTGTATGTGAGTGCTTTCTATGCGTCTGGGTTTCTGTCTCTGTATTTCTGTATATACACTTATCAATGTGTATCTGTGCTTGGATCTGTACCTTAACGTGTCTGTGTGTGAACCTGTGACATTGGGAGAGTATATTTTGTATATGTAACCGTTTGTGAACCTCTGCGCGCGCGCGCGCGTGTGTGTGAACTCTGTGCCTTCATGAGGCACAGTGTGAGAGAATCCAAGTGTGTGTGTGTGTGTGTGTG